>CM053783.1:94779372-94794372 GCA_028749045.1 Cupressus sempervirens | reverse complement strand
GGTTTGACAGTGGAAATGCATATGAAGTGGAGTTACCAAAAGATATGGATATATCACCTATATTTAACATTGAAGATATCTTTGAGTACTATGAATCTGAAGATAAGAAAAATAGTAACATGGATTGTCATAGAAAGCATAAAGAAGACATTGAAAAGATTCTAAATAGCAAAGTAAGCAAGAGTACTAGAGGAAAGGATTAAATGGAGTATCTAGTGGAAAGACAAACCAGTTGAAGATAGTGCATGGATTACACAAGTTGAGATGGATCTTTATGAGTCAGGTCAAAATATGAGTAGTGCCTAATGTGGAAATTAGTTCTTTGTTAACCCTAGGTGCTTGATGCAGGAGCATCTAGGGTCTTTGAGCAATCTTGCATCAACCAAAAATATATCTTATTTTCTGTACTAGTTTGTTGTTCAGGAAGTAGTCATTACTAGTGTTAGTTTTGTGTTATGCATGGTTACCATGTGGACAAGGACCTATCCTTTATCCTCCTCCTAAGAGCGCAAGATTTTATTGTTTGTACTTCTCAAGTTGTGAACCATTCTTTGTGGTCTCTATTTTAGCGTATTTCCTTCTAGTGAGGCATGCTATTTCATTTGGTACAGTTTCTTAGGTTAATGTGATGTATTAAAAAGTTAGGAGCTGACTCCTAGGACATGTGTAGATTCACCCTCAAGTGCAGATTTCCTTATGTTTTATTTAGCACCATTTTTTGTTTACTATTCTTAGGTTGGACCTATAATGTAATTAAATGCTTGACTAGCCAACTTGTGGCTTAACTTGCTATATAAGAAGCTTGGTTAGGGATAGAAGTAGATAGTGGAGAATGAAATGAGATATTGAGATGCATGATAGGATGTGAACTTGGATTCTAACTTCGTAAACTCCTTGTATATGGTTGAAACCCAGAAGGCCTCACAACCAAGCATGTTGATAGACTTCTTTTAATTATTACACTAGTGTGGCTGCCAATTGTCAAGCCTTATGTTCAATGTGTTTCTCATCAATTACACCTAAGTAAAATTATGGACTCTGGCCTTATGTACATTATTTTTGTATGTTGCTTTTGTGTGTAACTCTGAGTAGGGCTATTTGTGAGCTTAAGTTGAGCTGATTTTGCTTAAGTTTGCCCTCTCCCTGCATCATTTAAAAATTAATAATATTAGATTTCACAATTCATTTATAATTATTTTTTTTGAATTTGATTGTGTGTATTTTTTTGACATCAATATTTCAAATCACACTTTCTAGTATGAGGATGAGAGACAAGGATATTTATCTTACATCCTTCTCTCTCATCCTGATCATGGATCACAAAGTTTGATCTGAAAGTTGATGACAAAAAAAATACACAAAAAAATCCAAAAACAAAAACCTTAGAGTTTTTTTGAAAGGAATACGAATAAAATTATGGGCTAAAGTGGTAGGAGTAAAACCAATTATTCTTGAGAGAAAATATTTGGAGCAAATAAAATGGTTTAATGTAGTTAACGAACATGAATGACGATCTTTGGACAAAACAAAATTATTTTACATAGTTAATGGATCTGAATGATAGGAATGACTTCGCTACAATTTGCATATTATTTTTAGTGGTTTGACATGTAATTATAATTTAATATTTGAATTTGTGTGGCTAAATGTGCTATTTGTGATTTTTATTTTTTATTTAATGAGTTATTTTATTTTTCAACTTGAGGGCATCTTCACAACATTGTTTAGTGTCTAACCTTCCATGCCTTAGACTTACATTATTGCAAAGTTGAGACAAAGAAGGGGCAAGTCAAGGTGAGATCAGTCTTCTAGAGATGTATGCAACTACCTGCAAACTACGTGCATCTAGTAAATTTGAGCCTTTGAGATGAACTTGAGTTCAACAAGAGAAAACCCATGACTGAAGCCAACTCCATGAAAAATAACAACTTAGACATCTTTTAGGTGCTTACAACATGGTTAACTTGTCATACTACTTAAATTAATAACTATTCTTGAGTGGATTAAAGAAATTAATTTGAGTCTTTACTTTATAGATGTTAATTGGATCCATTTTTCCTTTTAGAATGTAGATGCAACTCCAAATCATTGTAATATGCTTGCTCTAGTTTCAAACGTGTGCCTATATTTGTATTTTACTATGTCCATTTTGACAATTTCAATTACTCTATGAAAATTTTCTTTTATTAGTTTTTAATGGGGTATAATTAGTTTGAATTGAAAAACAAGTAAATATTTTCATTTTAAAACAAAATACTATTCTACATATGGTTTTTAGTGGTCAAATGAGATATTTTTAAATATAAAATTATTATTGCTATAAAATATAAATTTTTATATTTTGTCATTATTTCAAATACATAATATATATGTTTTTAGATTTTTGCATATTATGATATACAAATAGGAGTGAACCTGTCAACCCTTCATCTATTTATTTTAAAAATAAATTTCAAGTAATGCACATGAAGATATTAATTATTAATTTATTATTTACTTTGAGGTGACTTATGAAAAGAGGAAATTTTGCATATATTTTTAGAATAACATATAGTAAGTTTTATCTCGACAAGACTTGATCTCTCGTGGGTTCATTTGGAACTATTCAACTTCACATGTAGACTAAAGACACATTGACAAGTTTTGCATTTGTAACAAAAAATTTGAAAATTTTCTTAAGAGATTCCTAATTAGGATGATAATACTTTCTAAATAGATACATATTTTTGAAGAAGCAACCTAGTCAACTCTCTATAAGTGGTATCAGAGTGAGAGTCTCAAGTTCAAATCATCTCGAGTCATGTCTAGCATATCCCCTTGAAATTCATGACATAGTTTGTGTCTCTTATGCAATTATTAAATGAGATGGTAGTAGTTTTCTTTTGAGAGAAATGGCTTGCTCAATTCCCTAGGTATAACATTAAATGTAGGGATGAAAAACAATAATTCCCTATTTGGATTCTCAATAATTACATATGGTTTATGAATTTACAATAGTTTTTTTCTTCACAAAACTATGGATGGGTACCTTTCACTTGGTAGATGAAATCTGTACCCATAAATAATTTCAAACTTAATGCCCAATTTTTCTTTCAAATTATTAGTGGGTGAAAGAGAGAGTTGTCTTTGTATTGAAGAGAACATCTATCATTTGTATATTGGTATCTTAGAAAATTGTTGAAAGGAATGTTGATCAAATTGTGGCCTAAAGTAGTAGAGTATAAAAACTAGAAACTATTCTTGAGAGGAAATATTTGATGAAACTAAATGGTTTAGTGTAGTTAATGGATTTGATTAGTGGTATTTTGATGAATCAAAAAGAAAAATATTGTGGGTGATGGATTTGAATGGTATAAATAGCATAGTTACCATTTGAGTGTCATTTTTAATGTTTTGACATATTGTTATGACTAGATATTTGAAATTATGTACTTGAATATTTTATTTGTGATTTTGATGTCTTGTTTTTTTGTTTTTTGTTTTTTGTTTTGCTTGATATTCTTCCCCTTAAATTTAGGGTTATCCTTGCATTCTAGTCTAGCACCCAACTCATTTTACCTCAAATTTATTGCAAACCACGTGCATCAAGTTAATGTGAGTCTTAAAGTCAAACTTGAGACCAATAAGGAGAAAGCTTTTGAGAGGAAGACATTTAGGATGGTTATTTCTTCACAAAACTATGGATGGGTACCTTTTTAGTTGTTAGATGCAATCCACAAATAATTTCAAATTGAATGCCTAAATTGTCTTTCAAATTATTAATGGATGAAAGAGTTGTCTTTGTATTGAAGAGAATAATTATCATTTTTCTATTGGATCTTAGAAATTTGTTGAAAGGAATGCATATTAAATGTATGGCCTACAGTGGATGGAGTAAAAATATCTATTCTTGAGAGATAATGTTTGGAGGGAATAAAATGGTTTATGTAGTTAATGGATTTGAATGGTGATCTTTGGATGAAACAAATTTGTTTTAGTCATTTAATGAATTTGAATGGTAGTAATAGCGTAGTTGTAGTTTGCATGTTATTTTTAGTTGTTTAACATGTTATAATTTATATTTGAACTTGTGTGGCTAAAATTTTTATTTGCAATTTTTATACATTTTATTTTTATTTAATGAGCTCTTTTATTTGTCAACTTGAGGGTATCTTCACAACCTAGTTTAGCGCCTAAGCTTCCTTACCTTGGACTTACTTTATTGCTAAGTTTAGACCAAGAATGGGCAGTTTAGGGTGACACTAATCTTTTGGAGATGTATGTAATTGTTGGTAAACCATATGCATCTAGCGAATTCGATCGTCGAAGATGGACTCGAGGTCAATGGGGAAAACCCATGATCTAAGCCAACTTTGAAAAAATATTTTAGGTGCTTACAACATGGTTTGGTTGTCATACTGCTAATTAACATGGTTTGGTTGTCATACTGCTAATTAACAACTATTCTTGAGATGATTTAAGAAGTTAATTTGAGTATTTTCTTTATAGATGTTGATTTGAGTCTTTTCCTTTTAGAATGTAGACAACTCCAAATCATCATAATATGCTTGCACTAATTTCAAACTATTTCATAATTTGTAGGACCTATCTCAATATCCAATGTCTAAATTTGCATTTTACTATTTTTGCTTTTTGTCCATATTGACAATCTCAATTACTCTAAGAAAAATTTCTTTTATTAGTTTTTTTTATTGGGTATAGTCAATTCAATTTATTTTTTAAAGTAAAGATTTTCTTTCTAAAACAAAAGACTATTATATATATGGTTTTTAGTGGTGGATGAATGAGATTTTATTTAACTTTAAAATGATTATTATGATAAAATGCATATTGCTATATTTTATTAAAATTTCAAATACATAAGATCTATAGCTTTGGCTTTTTGCATATAATTCTATACAAATAGGAGTAAGCCTTGTCAACCTTTCATCTATTGATTTTTAAAATAAATTCTAAGTAATAGGTGAAGTTATTTATTAATGATTTATTATTGACTTTGGTGTGACTAAAGAGAAAATAAAATTCATCTATGTATGTATGTGTGTATAAACACATAACTAAAAATAAGATATTTGTTTAATATTACCTTTTTATAAGTTTTAATAATAAGGTAATCAATATAAATATTTTTTGAAACATTACTTATTAGATTTCCACTATTGTGTGAGAAATTGGAAACATTTGATTATTAGTTAGAGGCAATTAGAATCTAGATTATGCATAACTTATTCTAAAATATTAAATTATAATTATAAGAGGGGAATTATCTTTCTTGGTCATAATCAAATTTTAAAGTTGAAGCTCTAGTAGTTTTACATGGGATAAAGTTGGCAATATTGTTAGGTATATAATGCTTACAAGTTGATTATGATATTGGTGGTTTTTTTAGTGGTAATTTTTTTCCAATTTGTAAATCATAGTGGTCAGTTATGTCAACAATCTATTGAATAATAGTATTGGAATGCACATCTAATTCACCTCATAAATTTAAAATTTTTGATGATGCAACTAGTTTCTTTCTCACCTCTTTTATTATTAATTAGCAACTTACATACTTTTTCCACCACCACTCCATACACGGTTTCTTTTAGTATTAGTTCTAAATTTTCCTAGCTTTTCCAAACATACATAAGAAATCGCAAATTGACACACTATTTTTTTTTCCTCCAAAATCTAGACACAACTTCATATTGAGTATTTGGAACATTCACCAATACATAAAATATTTTTGTTTTTTAGTACATGGGAAATAAGGAAAAAAAATTTCCATCACCACTATAAGAATGGTAACACCGCTAAAAATTTGTAGCAAACATTTCTATCAACACTACTAAGACTCGCCTAATTCACCAAATTTAAATCTCTTAGTTGTGGGATGGCGCACTATACACCAAATTATTTTTTATATAAATACATGAAAATTGGAGGTAGATTTTAAAATTTTCCAAACTTTTTTGGACCAATCGACAATTTTAGAGGCTCTAAATGTTCAAAACAGATTGAAAGAAGCATGATAAATGTGTTTCAATCATTGTTTTGTCATTGATGTCAAACCTACTACTTGCTGGTAAGACAATTGCTTATATGATTTAAGTACTATCATTTATTTGATTGATGAAGAGGATTTGATCAAATGAGGTAACAATAGCACCTAGAGGAAAGGTTGAGTTATTATATGAAAAGGAGTACAAGAATCAGTTAAGACAGTGATATTATAGTGCATTGATAATCTACTTAAGGTTGCAAAGGTTGGTTACATTGATTAAGTTCAGAAGAACAAGTTAAACAAAGTTTGTATGCCAAGCTTGACAATTTTCATAGTAGGTGCCAAGCAAAGATGGTGTAAGCCAAGCAAAAAATCAATTGGAGCCGAGCAAAGTCAATTTCAGTGTAAGATAAGTAAAACAGTATAAGCCAAGTAAAGATTAGTTGATGCTGAGCACCAATAAACTTTAGTTCATGTTGAGTGATTTGACAGTGGATGCCGAGAAACATAGTATGTACCAAACATCAGAAGCCAATTAATGTTGAGTGTCAACATTATGAGAAAGATCAAGAATTTGATGAATCCAAGCTGAGAAGTTTGATTTCTTGAATCTGCGAATCATGTGGATGCGGAGAAAAGATGGTGTAAGCCAAGTAAGTGCTAAGCAAAGATGGTCTAAGCCAAGAAAAAAATCAATTGGAGCCGAGCAAAGTTAATTTCAGTGTAAGCCAAGTAAAATAGTGGCAGCCAAGTAAAGATTAGTTGATGTTAAGCGCCAATAAACTTTAGTTCATATTGAGTGTTTTGACAGTGGATTCCAAGAAACACAATATGTATCAAGCATCAGAAGCCAGTTAATGTTGAGTGTTAGCATTATGAGAAAAATAAAGAATTTGATGAATCCAAGTTGACAAGTTTGATTTCTTGAATTTGTGATCATGTGGAAGATAATATTGATGAGCTAGTGCCACATAACTCATAGTAAACCGTTTTGAGAAAAATTCAGGAAGATTGAAGAAGTTTCTAGAAGGGAATGGAATGAAATAAGGGGTAGATTCATTGAATCCTACCTAATCTGACCTAACCCTAAAATAGATGATGGAGGATGAATGAAAAAATATCTTAATTATCTATTTATAGAGATGGCTAGTCAAAAGCAATGGTTGTCATGTGTGAGAACCTAAGGAAGACAAGGAGTCTAGGGTATTGATTCCTTCAGTGACCTAACAGAAGAGATTGCATTGCAAAATAAAAGAAGAAGGCTTAAGGGTAGGGCTTCTTGAAAGGTGAACAAGCTATCAGGTCTAAAGTGTGTGAAAGCCAAGCAGAATGGAGAACTAAAACAAAAATCTATAATCTACAAATGGAGTTGTAAATTGTTATCAGATCAAGCCTTATTGTTACTCTCTAATCACTGTATTAGTCTAGGGTAAATCCTTTGGATTAAGGTTGACCTAGCAGTCATTTGTAAATCCTTTAACCAAGTGACATCCAAAGTGAGTGACCTAAATTCCTCTAACAAGGCTCACTCCTAATAAGATGATTGAAATCCTTTAACCGAGTCACATTTAACAATGTGCATTGTAACCTTTAATAGGGTTGGCCTTTCACAGGGCATCACTTCAAAAGAGTGGGAATGAGTAGCATGTTACTAGTGGTTTTTTCCAAATTGGGTTTCTATGTTAAATCATTGTGTAAAATGTGTTGTTGAATATGTTATGTTTCATGTTTATACTTTTGTAAATTGATTTGATAGTAACCTACAAGTTTAAGTAATTGCATAATCTAATGGATGCATGCATGATGAAATTTTTTAATGGGTTTAATAAGCTATGAAAAGTTTTAATTATACATTTGGACTTTGGATAATTGATTAACCCCCCCTCTCAGTTATTCTAAAGAATTCCAACAATTGGTATCAAAGCCATCTACTTAAGAGGACTAGTTTGAACGTACTAGAAGAAAAAATATCAAGATGTCAAAAAGAGAAGTACCCAAGCTTAATAGAGATAACTTTCCTAAATGACAAAGCCTAATGAAGCTACACCTAGGAGGTCTTGGAGATCATACACAATCAACCATTGTTGTTGAGCATGTTGATCCTATTGGAGCCCTAACTACTGAAATCTAAAATAGAAGAAAGAACACAACTGGACAATGTTGGAGATTGCCTCTGCCCTCGGCTATGTCAAATTTGATGACATCAAAGGTTGTGATAGTGAAAAGAAAATGTAGGATACTCCACACACTATCTATGGAGGTGACAAGAATGTTCTAAGAGCCAAAGTTGAAAGTCTCAGAGGTAAGTTCAATGATATGAGAATGTAATAAGGTGAGAATATTGCTCAATATTGCTCTAGGATAAAAGATGTTGTTAATGCAATAAGAGGAGCTACTGGTAAAATAGATGATGACACTGTACTAAGTAAAGTTTTGAGAACATTATTGCCCATCTATGTTATTAGAGTTTTTGCAATACAAGAACTGAGATGTATGCCGGGAAATGATCTAACTCTTGAAGGTCTGGCAGGTAGGCTCACTGCTTTTGAGCTATCTAACTTTGATAATTACAGACCTAAAATATTGAATCTGCTTTCAAAGCTAAGCTGTCAATGAAAGACTTGATTAAAAGAAGAAGAAAAAATATGTTTCAAGTGTCAGAGATACAGATGAGGAAGATGTAGATCAACTTGAAGCACTATTAGCAAGGAGATTTCATAGAGGTAAAGGAAAGTTTAAAGGTAAGTTACCTATCATGTGTTTCAATTGTAATGAGGTTGGTCATATTGTTGCTAGATGTCCAGAGAAGAAGAATTATAGAGGTGGTGACAAGCAAAAAAGTAGAAGAGATGAAGATAACAAAGACTACAAAGACAAAGGCAATAAGTCTTGCTACATTGCTGAAGAGGAAACAAAAGATGGATTTGACAATCATGATGATGAAGTGGTGTATGTTGCAATGAAGGATGAATTTGACAAGGATGAGGCAACTGCACTAGTGTCTTGCATGAACAAGAATGATAGATAGATCATTACAAGTGGGTGTTCACATCACATGACTGGAGATAAAAGTAAGTTCATTACCTTGAATTGTTATGATGGAAATAGTGTAAGGCAAGGTAATGATGCACCATGTCTGATAAAAGGAAAAGGTTCTATAAAGCTCACATAAATGATTTTATGTGACAATGCTTACTATGTTAAAGGACTTAATTATAATTTGTTGAGTGTGTCATAGCTGAATAATTTAGGATGTAAGGTTGAGTTTGAAAACAAGATTGCTAAGACATATGATACTAATGAAAACTAATTGGAAAAGCTGATCAAACTAGAGGTAATCAATTCTATCTTGATATAGAAGATGCTACTTGTTTAGTTGTAGAATTTGATGATGTGTGGCTATGGTATAAGAGGTTATGTCATGTTAATTTTGATAACTTAGTTAGTATCAGTAACATGAGAAGAGTTAGAGGTTTGCCTAAGTTGAAGAAGCCTGACAATATAATTTACAAACAATGCCAGTTAGGCAAAATGACAAAGTCAAGTTTTAAGAGTAAGACTCGCACCTCTAAAGGAATACTTGAGATTTTTCATATTGACTTTTGTGGACCAATTGAAGTGCAAAGCTACAAAGGAGATATGTAAATTATGCTATAAATATTGATGATTATTCTAGAATGACGACAATTATGTTTTTGAAACATAAATCTCTTTCCAAATGTTTAAGTGGTACTTAGCAAGAGGTGAGAAAGAAATAGGTAAACGTCTAAAATGTTTGAGATCTGATAGAGGAGTAGAATTAACATCAAATGAGTTTGAAATTTTTTGTAATGGAAGAGGAATCAAAAGACAAACATCTACTCCTAGAACCCCTCTACAAAATGGAATTGCTGAAAGGAGGAACAAATCTATAATGGACTGTGATAGAGCACTCAAGATGGAGAAGAATGTTGCTTTGAAATACTAGAGAGAAGTTATAAGTACACTTGTCTATACCTTGAACCATGTGCAAGTCAAGAAAGGTTATCATTCAACACCTTTTGGACTATGGTATGGATACTCACCCAATGTAAAATATTTTAAGGTATTTGGAAACAAATGCCATTTTCTTAAAGATTTCAAGAATGGTAAACTAGATGCAAATAGTGAAGAAGGTATATTTTTTGGTTATTCAATGAGAAGTAAAGCTTATGAGTGTTGAAATACTAACACTAAAAAAGTTGTGGAAAGTGCAAATGTGAAATTTGATGAATATACAGAAGTACATGAGGCTGAACCTATGAAGGAACTAGAAGAATACAAATCATTTGTTTACTTTTATGAAG
This sequence comes from Cupressus sempervirens, assembly GCA_028749045.1. NCBI lineage: Eukaryota > Viridiplantae > Streptophyta > Pinopsida > Cupressales > Cupressaceae > Cupressus > Cupressus sempervirens. The sequence continues at coordinate 94,784,061 of CM053783.1, read as the reverse complement.
GTATGCCTATTGATGAAGATGTTGTAAATCAAGTTCCAAACCAATAGCAAGTTTCAATGACTACCTAGTCACATACTATGAATGTCGAGTTGCATTTTGGAACCAAGCTACATTCAAGTGTCGAGTTACAAAATGAAGTTGAGGCACATTCTAATTCTGAGATTAGTGTATATGAAAGAGATGTTGCACTACCTAACAGAGATGTACATAGTGATTTAGAAGTTGAGAGACCAAATGTAGAAGCCAAAGTTGAACCAAGATTGTCTAAGTGTGTCAAGATACATCATCCTACTACACAAATAATTGGAGATAAAGATGCTAGACCAATTACAAGGAACAAGTTGAGAAATGATACATGTTTGCTAAGCATGCAAGAACCTAAAATAATGAAATATGCATTAGAAGATGTGGACTGGAGAAAAACCATGGAAAAAGACATTGAACAAATTGAGAAAAATAAAACATGGACTCTAGTTCCTAGACCAAAAGACAAAAATGTGATTGGTACCAAGTGGTTATACAGAAACAAATTAGATGCAAATGGTGAAGTCACAAGAAATAAGGAAAGATTAGTTTGTAAAGGATATGCACATGAAGAAGGGATTGACTATAGAGAAACATTTGTGCCTATTGCAAGATTGGAAGGAGTAAGAACTTTGCTTGCTTACTTTGCATACAAAGGTTTCAAAGTTTATCAAATTGATGTTAAGTTTGCATTTCTGAATGGTATATTGGAGGAAGAGGTTTATATAGAATAGCCAAAAAGATTTGTTGATGCCAACAACAAAAGCATGGTATGTAGACTACACAAAGTTTTATATGGTTTGAAGCAAAAACCAAGAGCATGGTATGAGAGGCTTCATAATTATCTTGTTAAGATTGGATTTGAGAGGACTGATGATAACAAAAATCTGTACTTGAAGATAGAGAAAGGAAAAGGTATTTTGTTATCTAAAATTTTTGTTGATGATATCATATTTGAAGGTCAAGATACTTTATGTAATGCTTTTGCAAATGAAATGAAGAAATAATTTGAGATGTTTATATTTGGAGAGATCAAGCTCTTTGTGGTTTGCAAGTACATCAGATGAAATATGGTATATACATCACTCAATCAAAGTATGTTAAGGAGATACTAAAAACATTTGGATTGGAGGATTCCAAGCCATTAAGTACACCTATGGTGATAGGACATAAATTGTCAAAGAACGATGACTCAACTAAGGTGAATCAAACATTATAAATGTCTATGATTATCAAATTACAATATGTAGCACATAGCAGACTTGATATTGCATTATCTATAGGGATAGTTACAAGATTCTCTGCTAATCCCAGGGAGAATCATTTGATGGCTATTAAGAGAATAATGAGATATCTAAAAGGAATAGAGGACTATGGTCTATACTACAAGAAAAATGAGAAATTTGAATTGAGACTCTATACTGATGCTAATTGGGCTGAAAATTATGACGATAGAAAGAGCACCACTAGAGGAGCATTTTTCTTAAGCAAAAGGCTAGTCACATGTACTAGTAAGAAACAAAGCTACATTTCTCAATCTACTATTGAAGTTGAATATGTTGTTGCTGTAGTAAATTATATAAACATTGTATGGATCAAAAAGCTACTCAAAGGTATGAATGATGAAATCATTGAACCTATGATACTTTATTGTGATAATACAAATGCTATAAATATATCAAAGAATCTTGTGATGCATACAAAGAATAAGCACATTGAAATCAAGTATCATTACCTGAAAAAGTTAGTTCAAGATAAAGAAGTGAAGATGGAATATGTCAACACCAAAGAGAAAATTGCTAATATCTTTAAAAACACATTACCTAAGGATGCTCATGAGTATCTAAGAGGTAAACTAGTCGTGATACCCCTATCAAAAGCTATCTAAGAACCATTAGGAGTGTCTTACATCAAACAAGATTGATTTACACGTGTTACACATTGATGCAGTGAATCTTACTTTAGGAGCTGCCTTAAGTAATCAAAGAGTTGGAACTGCAAATCAATCACAAGCAAGGTGATAGAGGGAAAAACTAAAAATATTCATATCTACATATAAAGATGACATGTCTTGGGCATTGTTGTCAAAGAGGGAGAAAGTGCATTGAGAGTTAAAGTGTGCTGAGGGAGAAAGTGTACCTATTGATTACATCTACCTAGTAAGAGGGAGATAATGTTGAGGGAGATATAAGAAGTAATCAAGAGCGATTCATAAGGATGAGTTTATTGATTGTCTATTGATCAAAACAAAATTTTGTAACTTATTTCGAAGATGAAAGTTGCTAGTAGAGGGAGAGATTTCAATAAAGTTACTGATAGAGGGAGATATTCCAATACAAGGAATTATTTTCTTTTTGGTATTTTGTTGGTCTTATAGATTAAGTCTGGTCAATTTGGTTTGCCAGCAATTCCAAAGAGGGAGATTGTTGAAAACATATTATACAAGTATGATAAATGTGTTTCAATCATTATTTTGTCATTGATGTCAAACCTGCTACTTGCTAGTAAGACAATTGCCTTTATGATTTAAGTACTATCATTTATTTGATTAATGAAGAGGATTTGATCAAATGAGGTAACAATAGCACCTAGAGGAAAGGTTGAATTATGATATGAAAAGGATTATAAGAATCAGTTAAGACAATGATATTATAGTGCATTGATAATCTACTTAAGGTTGCAAAGGTTGGTTACACTAATTAAATTCAAAAGAACAAGTTAAAAAAAGTTTGTCTGCCAACCTTGAAAATTTGCATAGTAGGTGCCAAGTAAAGATATTGTAAGCCGAGCAAAAAATTAGTTGGAGCCAAGAAAAGTCAATTTCAGTTTAAGCTGACTAAAATAGTGTAAGCTAAATAAAGTTTAGTTGATGCTGAACATCAGTAAAATTTATTTCATGTCAATTAATTTGATAGTGGATGCCAAGAAACATAGCACGTGTCAAGCATCAAAAGCTAGTTAATGCCAAGTGTCAACATTATGAGAAAGATCAAGAATTTGATGAATCTGAGTTGACAAGTTTGATTTCTTGAATTGTGTGAACCATTTGGAAGATAAGATTGATGAGTCGATGGCACAAAATTCATGGTAAACCATTTTGAGGAAAATTCAAGAGGATTGAAGGAGAAGTTTCTTGTAACACCCTAAACCATAACCAAAAGAAAAGACACAAAAGAAGAAAAAAAATACCATACAAAGATACAAAGATAAAACCCGTACATTTTTTTTTTACTTCATGTCATATAACCATTACATAATAGCTTTGACAATCTGGTACTAAAATAAACTACAACATCATTAAATCATTACTGATCATAACATCTAAGTATATAAAATATACCCTCATTTTAAATACAATCAATAATACAAAACTATTAGGTTGATACTGATCATAATTTAGTTTTTTTTTTTTTTTTTGAGTTGTTTGTAACCATTAATCAAACCACAATCAGCCTTCTATGATTAGGCAGAATTTCCTGCTTCCAAGTCCATATACAAATCCTATATTGGACCTGATATCAAAACAAACAAGACAATCAGAAAAACACAAATAGGGCTTAGTAACACTGAATAAGCTGATGAGTTCTTCAATAAACCTGCATGTTAGATAATATAACAACATGAAATACACGTATCCAAATAAAGGATTATCAAAAAGTTCTATTTTTCTTTTCACAACCAGTTTTGATAGAAAGTACATATTTCTTACAAATAGATATACAGAAATAAACTCGCACAAAATATGTCAAGGTAATGATCCAGTAGTTTCATGGGTGTCAACATAAGAATCTACGTTCATCGTTTCATAAGATTCTATATGTCAAGTGAATCCATAAAGTTCTTATCTTGTTATATGTAACCCAACCCATGAGTTTTAGATATTACCAATTGATTAAATAAATGTCATAACTTTCCCATAAGGATCTAGACTAGTGTCGGAGGGCATCCGAAAAAATAATTCTATCACCACAAGTTACTCGCTTAATGACAACCACCCAATCTAAAGGATCACACTTGCATAATCTAATACACACGTAATTCTAGTTTTACAAAATAGAAGAAAACTCGAATTTTTATTTATTCAATTTTAACTAATACATTATTTCTATTGCTTCAATTTAACAATTGAATTAGCAACCAAAAAATATCAGTTATCGCCAAACTTCTAACTTAAAAAAAAAATATAATCACTAATTAGAATACCAAACAAAACCATAATTGTAATTTTTCCAAAAGCAATCCATATTTAAAAGTATTAAATATAGCTTTGTCTATTTTAATTTTTCATAAGTAATCAATCCATTAATAAACACATTTACTATATTCTTAACGTTTAAATTGTTTAGCAAGGCAAGAATTTTTACTAAAATTTGAATACTAGAATCAAGCAATTTCCATTTCTGAAAACAAGTAGCCACATTAACATATATTTTAATACATATATATACATGTATATATACATGGTATATATATATATATATATATATATATATATATATATATATATATATATATATAAAACCTTATTAATCTAAAGTCAGAGTTTAAATAGATATAAAAATATAAATAATCTTTTTCACTGAATGAAACAAATAGCTTACTGCTAACTAAAATTTTACTACTCTTAATAGTAATTGTTTGTCAAAAAACTCGATGACAAAGAAA
>CM053783.1:94244372-94774372 GCA_028749045.1 Cupressus sempervirens | reverse complement strand
AAGTGATTATTAAAATTAAGGTGTATTATTTTAATATTTATTCACATAGGAGTATGCGAACTATTGTAAGTGGTCATGTTGACAACACAGGAGCTTGCACTCTAATTATGCACATGTTGTCTACACTTAGGAGTTAGCATATTATTTAAGCACATGTTGTCTACAACATTCTAGACACCTCATCATGTTCATCTTTTTATCGTGGAAGTTATGTGCTTAGTTGTCATGCTAATCTTCTAGTTCCTTCTAGAAACATCCTAGATGCATCTTAGAGGCCTTTATATAGAGGCTCTCCTAGTGTGTATGGAGATACTCATATGCTTCTACAAGCTCATATGCTTCGACTTGCTTATATGCTTCTGCATGCTTCTATATGCTTCTACATGCTTCTGGTCACTTGGGGGTTTCGGTTGGTTTGATTCTTGGAGGAATGACGAATGTTGGAGAAGGAAGGGTTTTTCTATGGACTTCTGAGGCATAGAAAATTAGCATTAGTATCCAGGTGCACTCGTGATTTTCACATATTCCATTTGCACTCTTTCCCTTACTGTCTTCATCATGTCTGTTATATGCATCTGAATAATACTTTGTGAATGAATCTTTAACTTTGAAAATTGGAATTTAGATATGCATGTTGATTTTAATTAGTTGCGAAGAAATCATTAGAAAACTCATTTAGGAAACATTCATTTCATTTATGAAAGAAATTAGCTTTAATTGGGGTTGGGTTCGAATTTAAAATAGAATTGAGAATTAATTTGGCTAGGGTTTGAATTTGACAAGGGCTTGACTTTTAAATTGGAAATTCAAATGGTTAGAGATATTTTCTCTATAAGGCCATATTTGTAAACGTTTATGAAAAAAAATAAAAATTAATTAAATTAATATTTTGATTATTAGAGTGGGAGAAAGAAATTTGTTATATAGAATTTGATGCAAAACAAGTTTTATATCATATATATTTATTAATAAAAAAAATTAATAAATATATCTAACAATAATTAATTCTTCTTTCTTATTGACCAATTGAAACAATGTTAGCAACTTGCCTTCGACAGGAATTAATAAGAGAAACAATGAAAGATTGGGGAGTCAATGTGAATTAGCATTCTTCTCTATGCTTAATAGTGGATTTTTTTTAATAGAATACCTTATACCATTGCCATGCCAAATAATTTTTCGAGCCATATAATTTTTTCATGGTACAAAACCAAATAAATTTTTGAAACATTTTGTCAAACAGTAGTCGTGCCTTGTCAAAACCAAGCATTTTGTGTATAAGGCTGCCAGTGAATGGCCCCAGTGAAGCAATAAGTAATTGATACCAAACTAATCAAAAGAACATAAAGAATCGTAAGAAAACTAGTCTAGAAGTGAAGAATATGAAAATGACATCAAACACTAGAAGAGAAAGAAGATATGAGTTGGAAAGGAAAAGAGATGAGTTGTAAGAGACAAACAGCAAAAATTTCTCCAACAGATGGGCCAATTATTACTAAAGCTTGGTTAGGGTTCTTGTTCTTATGGTACTTGAGAACAATAGTAATGTAAAACACAAAAGGTTGCACCAGCCAGGAATCAAACCCACGATGATTGACGTTAATCAATTTGGGGCAGATCATTGTAAAGAGAAAGCTTAATCAATTTGGGGTAGATCATTATAAAGAGAAAGTAGAAGAGTAAAACAAAGGAATTGCAAATGGAGACGTGGGGTAATTATTATGGAGGGGGGGGGGCAAAAGTTCATCAACGAAATAATTTAAAAAAAAAAAATTATACATGTTTGGGAGGGGGGGTTTCACCCCACTCCATCCCCACCTTCTTTTCCCACCGCTAGTGGTCGTCTATATCTGTTGATGCAGGTATTGCGACTGTCGTCGCAGGACCTACGTCAGAGGGCAGGGCCGCATGGCCTTTGTAATTTCCATGCAGCGATTATAAAATTGCTTAAAACTAAAATGCCTCTCCAAATAGTTTTGTAATTCGATTTTAATACATTCAAATTTTATGAAGTTTGATTATGTTTAGAAATTAGGTTATATAAGATTTAATTTATTAATATATTTGGTAATATATATATATTAATGTTGTTAAGTATTAATCAATGTCTATAAATATACTATTAAATATATTAAGTTAATGTATTAACATTGTTAAATATAAATTACTAATTTTACAATAATTTGTTAATTATTATTAAATTGAAAAGAGAGATATTAGTAGTCTATATATATAATAATGAGTCTGATATAGTCGATTTATTAATAAGGTTTTTAATATAACTTGTTATTATTATTAACAAGTTATTATTAGATTATTAATTTAAATAGTTGGAGTATAGTTGATTTTTAATTTACGAAAATTATTAATCAACTAACATTCATTGAGTTGTTAATATAGTTATGATATTAATAATTAAGTTATGTGATAGAGCCTTAATTGAAATGATTATCGATAATAGGGATTTGTTAAGGAAATATTAGTATTCATTAAAAGAATGACGAATATGGTCATTATTGATTTATTAATAAGATTTCCAATATAACTTGTTATAAAATATTAACAAGTTATTATTGAACTATTATATGAATATTAGTGAATTGGATTATAGTTGACTTTTAACTTACAAAATTATTGTTAGTTATTAATCAACTAATATTCATTGGGTCGTTGATATGGATATGTAATTATTAATTAAATTAATTAATTAGAGTCAATTAAATTTACTTAGTAATTAAGTTATGTAATAAAGTTTTAATTGATATGATTCTTTTAACGAGGTTGTAAAGTATTTACATCAAAGTAGATAAGTCTTACTTTCATGACTTAAATAATGACCTTAGATAGTTTAATGGTTGTTAGTGATGATTTAGTTATTATAATGATTAAAATTAAGAGACTTAAGTTTTAGTGATATTTATTTGAGTATTAATTAAGAACTATTAGAATGTTAAAGAGTCATGGATTGTGTACCTCTGTACATTATTAATTAATTTATTTATATGATTTAATTAAGATTAATTAATAAAGCATGACATTTAAATTAAGATTAGTTAATTTTGTTATAATCTTTTTATTCGAAGATTGATAACTGGGTTTCTTATAATTTAAATGAATAATGATCCTTTAATTATGTTGAGAAGTTGAGGTAACATTAAGGAAGAGTTATTCAATTAGTAACATGGATCTTAGCAAAATAAAGCAAATAATTTAATTAAGGGTCAATGAAGTTTAGTTTAATGAGTGAATATCTATCCTTCAGTTATTCTTAGAATATTATTTTAAATAATGGTAGGATAATGCTATCAGGGAAACAAACGGGTTGACTTGTAAGCCGAATAATAAATCTTATACACTTGAAGTATACTTGAAATGAAAACTGAAACCTCATATTTGGCTTAATCATGTGATTGCAAAAGTAAACTAAAATATGTGTTTGTATCTTGTTCTTTATGCTATCCATGTTTAGGGTTTGGGTGGTCCTAAAGTGTTGACCAGTTAGGACGTCTACCAGAGGCTTGGGAGTTATGAAAATGTGATGGCATGTTGATGTTATTTGATCTTGATCTTTTTAAAACCCAACCATGGTAATGTGATGGTGTGCTCTATGAGATGTTTGTATTTACTGTTCATTGATGCTCATCAATCTTCCTATGTGAAGCTGAGATGTATGTACATGAGACACTTGACTTAACCATTTTTGAGTCATTGACCAGTTATACTTGGACTACTTTCCAGTTGCCATGATGGGACTGAAGTGTTGATTTATTTCTTGATGATGTCATGTTGTGACATGCTTTGACTCAACCATTTTGGAGTCTTCGATCAGTATTATTTTCTTTGAGATGCCTTTTTGGTTGCTTGTTGAGAACCAATGGATATTGAGATTCCTTACAGTGGCTTGTTGAGAACCGATGGATATTGTGATTATCATTGATATCTTCAATTGCCAATAGAGAACTGTTGTGGTCATGATTATCAATGGATGCTTTTCAGTTGCTCATGGAGATTTGATGTTATTATTGTGGATTATCTTTTGGTATTTTTCCAGTCGCTTGTATAGGAATAATGTGATTTTGTGATTTATGATTCCATGAGCCTAGGGTAGGTTATCTACTTGTAGTGTCGAGAAGTGGCTTGCAATGGGGGCCGGGGCCTTAAGTGGCTGCCAGGGTAACTCATTGTAGGCTGTTTTAATAAGTGAAAACATTTACATTAAATGGGGATTAAAATGAACCCAATAAGATAATTTTTTGTTCTCACCCATGCCTCGAGTGCTAGTATAGACTTGGATGGGAGTAGAGAGAACACTTGGTTGCGACCTTGCATTCCGTAGTATGTCTTGTCAGTATGAGAGGATACTAGTGGCTGCATAGGGATCACTAGGGGGTTGGGGTCTATTGAGAGACTACCAGGGTAACTCTAGCATGATCTGTGTGATGACACTTTCCCGCTTGCATAGTAGGTTTCGTACATGTCTTTGTTGTGCCTCTGGGATTAGATGTCGGTTTGTGATTGGAACCTTTGATTTAGTATACTTTTAAGATTCTTGGACTTAGAAAGTGTTTGTGCTATGTGATTTGATAACCTGTTTGGGACTTGAGATTATCTCCTCAGCCCAGTGGGAGTGGACCATTTAGGTTCCACGCAGTCAGGTGGTAGTGCTTTTTCACTCTTATCATTTGAGATCCGTCCGAGACACTGTGGCTGATGTAATCTTTGTTGGCATCCATCTTCATTCTATTCATGGATTATGATGGTGGACACGTATCCTTATATTGATGATTAGCATATGATAGATGATGTTTGTTTACTTATCTTATGCTCTACTTTACATGATTAGATTTCTTTTTGCATATGATGTAGTATGTTTTAGGAGTGACATTCCTACTATGATAATATCGATGATCTCTTTAGTGATTTGAAATGTTACACATGAAGGGATGGCTAGGGCCCACGATGGTCTAATGATGCTATTAATGGTTGGGAGGAACCACACACTTAGATTACTTGTGTTATATGATGTATGGATATTATACATCTGGTTGTTATATCTTCATTGATTAATGGATGTATCATGTATGTTATTGGTTTCATTTACTTTATTGCACTTGTATCATAGATTCAATGAGGATGATGTATCTTTATTTCTACATATGTTTATTCTTTTAAGCCTTTCATACCTTGTGACATGTATAGTGGATGATTGAGCATTCTTAATAGGCACTTGAAAATGAATGTATATTATGGACATTGGACTTCTTAAATTATTCTTTCATGTGGCTGTGGTAGTTGTTAGACTCAGTACTGGTTAGATTAAATGTGACTCAATGTCTTGGAATCCTTAAGGAATGTAACCTGTTATGCATGCTTATAGTTGATTGTATGTTATTACTTCCGCTACTATGTGTTTGATATGAATGGTTTATCTTTCTTGTTTAAAAAAAAAAAATTGTTTGGAAAACTTAGTAAAACTTTAGGTTAATTCTTTTGGATCCCTTGGCAGGGCGTTACACATAATCACAAGGAATGATTGAAAAAAATGCTAACACTGCCCCTAAGGCTAACTGAGGAGAACAAAAAACTAATGAAAGAAAAGATACATCTAAAATTCTTGTGATAAGAAAACTGTAGACATCTATCGATCAAAATAGTCATAGTGCTAAATGAAGAACCTTCTTTGAAATTGAGATGATGATCTAGATCAATCTACATGAGTGTCCCTAACGAAATTACTCAAACAATGAACAGATGGAAAACAAAGGAAAAATATTTGCTAATCAAATAAAAGATACAATAGACAGTAATTTGCATAGCTCCCTCAAACAAAGAATAGATGGAAAATAGAGGCAAAACATATATCATTCAAGCATGCAGATGACACTTGAGTCTGTACAAGTGACCCTAATGACACTACTCAACCATTTAAGAATAAATTGATGATTGAAGATACATGTGCCAATCGTCTATAAATATGACTGACTATGGAAGCAAAGAAAGAATTCACACCAAGAAGCATGATAGGTCACTAAAAAAAAAAAATCACTAAAGAGAAAAATAAGGAAAGATCCATGCAAAGAGAGCATGATCTTGGCTTATCTATGATGTAGAATCAGGTCTAACCTCTGTTGCCATGAATTTTTTGTACAAGCCTCTATTTGTGGGCCTAGGAAGAATTGATGGCTTCCATTTGAAATAAACATATGATATAAGAACAAAAAAGATTGAAAACTACATTCTTTCAAGCTCTAATCTATTGCACTTGCAAACAAAAACTTACATTTCTTTTTTAGCAACTAGGCTTCGATACCATGTAAAATTTTGTAGCATAGAGTACATAGATCTAGCTAGAAAACAAATTAATGCAGAAATAAAACAAAAACAAAAGATTTGTTGAACAATATATTTTATTAATCATTGATGGTTTAGAATATGCATAAGATGCATAATATATATGAAATTATCCACTATACTGTTGGGACTCAAAAGTGCATTCTTGTTTTGAGTACCATTTCAAACTTTTGAGTCAAAATTGAGCCTTATGAGAGCTTTTAATGCATGAGTACTTGACTATCCTTTTGAGGCCTAAGAGGTGTTTAATGTTTCTAATACCTTGAATTCAGAATGTTCATGTGTTCCATAATGATAAACTGATATTCCAAGTGATTCCGTGAAGTTCCATTTTGAGCAATGTTTAAATTTGCATTTTTCCTCAGGGTCAAACAATGACAGGTAGCCTAGTTTCCATTTGAACATCTCACACCTAGTAATTTTTCATGACTCACCACTTTGGAAGTGATTAGTATGCATATCAAAGAACCTATGTTTTAGATTTCAAGTCATTTTGACATCTTTTGACTAGGTTTTCAATCCCTCAAAGTTGGTTGTTTACTATTGTCATGTTGATGTAAATTGTTCAAAATTCTAGGCGGCCTTTTTTGACCAATTATAACTTTGACCTAGTTGACCAAAATGAGAAAATTCCTTTTTCATTGCATTCTAGAGGTCATAGACTTGTTAGTTTTCAGATTTGACCTTATGACAAATCTGTTTGATTAGTTTTCAAATGCAATTCCAAATGCATTTTCTAAAATTTTACCGGTGTCATAAAGTGCAGGTTGATTGGTACCCCTATTTGAGATGTCATAACACTAAATACATGATAGGTGAGATCAAATGGATTGCATTATTGTGTTCTACTATGTAAATTCTTTAAGTGTGCTAGTTTGCAAGTCTAGATGAATCTGTTTGCACACTTTCCCAAGCCCATTCCATCTAAGAAAATTGCTTTTCTATCATTGTTCCTAGTCCTACAAATCCAAGTAGCCCACTTTGAGTGCTCGCCAAATTCACCCAGTTATTTGTCATGAGCCCAAATCACAGATTTATACTATCTTCATGATAGTGAACTAATGCCCCAATTTTTGTGCCCCCAAGTGTCAGTTTGGCCTATTTTCAAAGTCAAAACCGAATGCATTTTATGGTTTTCTGACATCTTTTCTTGCAAATAGTTTCACGAAGGCAACTTTGATGGTCGATATCTTTTGATCTCGAAGTTGTCAAGAGATGAAATCTCACAGGATGCAATAATGTAATGAAATAACTTGCACAATAGAAGAAATAATATGAAATAATATATAAATGCTTGATAATAGTTGAGAGTAATAGGCCACTTCGAGGGGGAAACCTCCAAATATCTCCAATGAGAACACACTTCACAATACGATGATGAAATAATATTCAAAACTTCCTATATATACCTAATTATGCTTAGGTTGAATAGAAACAACCCTTCATAACACCTAAGATGACCTACCTACCTAAATTATAATATAATAATGATAACATGACTTAATTAAGGATTAAGACAACCACAAGTTGACTAATCATAACCCTATTTACAATAATATTAAGGGCGTAGCATGCCCCCTCTCTAGAAAGAAGCATTGTTCTCAATGCTAACCAAGTGTGGATTCTTTTGAATGAACTCTTCATCCTCCCATGTGGTCTCTTCAACTAGTAAATTCTTCCATTGGATGAGCTAATGAGTCAGGGTTTTGTTCCTCAAATTCTTCATACATATTTGAAGAATGCACTCTGGTTCCAAAATTATTCTTCCTTCTCCATCAAGTTCTGGTAGTACTTTTTAAGTATGAATATTTTGCCCAATTACATTCTTCAAACAAGAAACATGAAAAATTGGATGTATCTTTGTTGTTGGTGGCAACTCAAGCTTGTAAGCAACACTACCAATCTTTTGCATAGTTTGGAATGGTTTGTAATATCTTGGAGACAACTTATTATACTTTTTTTGTTGCTTCATTGAGATTTTTCTATAAGGCTGCAATCTCAAGAAGACCCAATCCCCAACTTCAAAATTTCTTTCCCTATGAAAAGAAGTATTGTACCACCATTCTGCGAGAGGTATCCTATCTACCCATTGAGATTGTTTTTCTAAAGTGAAACAATGTAGATATCCTTCCAAACATTTATTAACCACCTCAATTTTCCCATTTGATTGTGGATGGTATGAAGAACTATGAGCCAATTGAGTACCCAAACATGAGAATAAATCTTTCCAAAAGTGACTAGTAAAGATAGGATCAGGATCACTAACAATAACCTTAGGTGTACCATGTAGCTTTTGGATATTCTCCAAGAAAATAGAGTGATGATCAATTATTGCTTGTAAGTATGGATGAGTAAGAGCATTAGATTGAGAGACTTCTAATGAACATAGCTGGGCCACAAATCCATCCACACCTTTCTTAAGAAGTTTTTGCATTTGATGAGAGCTTACCATCTGTGGAGATTTTTCCTTCAATCCCCTTAGCTCCACTACCTTTCCTTGTGATTGAAATTGCATGAATACTTCTTGGAAGTTCATCTCAATTGTTCCCAATATAGGAAGCCTTTGTACTCCCAAAACAATATCTATTGCACCCATAAATATCGCATACATTGGGGTATCAAGTTGATAATCTCCCATGGATAATTTGATGCCATGACACTTCCCTGAACAACTAATTGTACCCCCATCTGCAATCAAAACCTGAAACTCTGGGGCTAGATATATAAAACAATTTAGAAGAGTTGCCAACTTTTTGTTGATGAAATTATGAGTACTACTTGAGTCGATCAACATTGTTACTTTTTTCTTCTTTAAGAAACCCACTACCTTGAGAGTTTGTGGTATACTGAAACCTAAAAGTACATGATAATAAATGATTGCTTGAGAATCATATGATTCCACACCTGACTCCCTATCCTCCTCTGATATGGGCTCATCCTCTTCTTCCTCACTTGGACCTTCAATATAGAATAATTTCATTTCACTACATTTATGTCCTCGACTATATTTTCTATCACAATTGAAACACAACCCTTTTTCTCTTTTCTCCTCAATTTGTTGTGGAGTCAACCTAGTAGGTTGAGGAGGATAAGGTGTTGAATATCCTTTGTCTCTTGTTACATTAGTCCCCTACTTTCTAGATATCAAGAACTTCTCTACCCTGTGTGCCAATATAAAAGACTCATTTACTGAACTGGGATAAAATATGTGTACCTCATGTTGAATGTGATCCTTGAGACCCCCAAGAATAAATCATTCAAATTCTCCTCTGTAATTGTATCTGTTTTTAAGGATAGATTTTGGAATTGTTGAATATAATCCTTAACTAATGCAGTGATACAATGAGACCCTTTTTCCTCCCATGAGTACAAAGCCAAGGATAGCAAATGAATTATTCTAGTTCTAGATATAAGGAAGCCATCGTAACCTTTTGTCCATATGGGATTTGATGTATTTCAAAAAAAATCTCCATTTGATTTATCCATTTTAGAGGATCCTTGCCATCAAATTTGCACATATCCACCTTTGGAAAAAAATTCCAAGATCCTATAGGATTAATAAAATTTGTGTCATTATTAGTTGACTTGAAGGTTTCACCTTGATTGCTTGAGAGATCCTTCCTTGTTTCATTCATATAGGTGGTTAACATGCTTCATATATCTGATATATCTCCTTGTAGGTCACACATATCCTTCTTAACCTCTTCCTTGTGCTTACTAAGTCCTCATTAGGCTTACTATTCTCTATTGCTTCCCAATCTTAATTAGAGGATTTCCCGGTGTGGTAGAATTCTTTTTACCTCTTGTTGGAGGCCTCGTCATGACGAAAACTAATGTTCTTGAAATAAATCACACAAATGAAATGTAAATTCTCTAATTTATTTATTTTTTACTATAACTTACTTGGGCCAAGAAATCCTTACTCAGAAAAAATCCCCAAAGAATTTTTTAGCAAATTTGCTGCCTTGAGAAAGAGTTTTCCTAATTTTAAAATATCTTTCTTATTTATGTTTTTCAATTTCTCCAAGCTTTGAATTTAGGCTCCTCCACTATGTATTAAAAAACCCAATACAAGTTATACTCCAATTCGACCGGATGTGAGAGATATGAAGATCTCAAAAAATTGTGTAGAAATAGTAATTCTGCAATAATTTCCTCAAATTTGTTCCAATTCCTTTAAATTGTGGTAATAGCTTCTTTAGTATGTTCTTCAAAAATCCTTTAAAAATATTTGAAAAATTCAATAAAATCAGAATGTTATGCTCTTCCCAAAATTGCCTCAATGTTGAGAAAAAATCTTGCCTCTATGGTGCTAAGATCATGATCTACTACCACTTGTAATGAAATAACTTGCACAATAGAAGAAATAATATGAAATATTATATAAATACTTGATAATAGCTAAGAGTAATAGGCCACTTCGAGGGGGAAATCTCCAAATATCTCCAATGAGAACACACTTCACAATATGATGATGAAATAAGACTCACAACCTCCTATATATACCTAATTATGCTTAGGTTGAATAGACACAGCCCTTCATAACACCTAGGCTGGCCTACCTACCTAAATTATAATATAATAATGATAACATGACTTAATTAAGGATTAAGATAGCCACAAGTTGACTATTCATAACCCTATATACAATAATATTAAGGGCATAGCAAGGAATATGGAACAAAGAATTGATATGTATGATTATAGGGCCTAGATGTCAGTTTCAGTCAGTTTTTAAGACCAATCAAAGGACCCCTTGGAAATAAATTGGTAGTTCATAGATAAGAGGTGAAATGAGTTGTAAATGGTGGTTTAGTTATCGAATTTGATTTTGATCAATACCAGATGTTCATAAGATCAATTTGAGATGTTAGTTGTTCAAAAAAATATATATTTTTAGCCAAACCCACTTTGCGAGCTGACTGATTTCATTAGATCGATAAGGTTTGGAAGATGAAAATAAAAATGAATTTGAACATACTAAAGAGTTTTAAAAGGGGGAGATATGGATGACATCCATTTAAGAATGATAATTTTTTATGCATTAACGAATGTATAAATTGTTAAATGATCAATCTAAAATGATTTGACACGATTATCTGTAGAAGAGGCCAAGTAATAGAGCATAGTCTTTTAGTGTTTTCTTCATGATCAAATCATATTAGAAAGGGACAAGTGTTGATTGAGACCAATATTATTTGCCATTTCCACCAGAAAGAAAATGCACAAATCTCCTCCGAGGGTTCCCATCATAAAAAGTTAGTTTATTTAAAATCACCATTAACATGAAGATAAATTGTGAGTAGAGGATATATTATATTTATTTCAAATGAATGGGATGACTCAAATCATAGTTCTAATGTGATCAAATCAACATTATTGTCCTCCTAATCACCATGTGCTAAGGGAAACTATTTTAGTTGCTCCCAAATTCTAGATTTGAATAAGGCGTGAGAAGTTGCAAGCATAATCTTTTAAACAATTTAGAACCTGTGCTATGAAAGGAGGCTCCATGGGTTTTTCCTTATGTGAGGGAAACTATGGGTCAAAGGCAAACACATGCATACTAAGAGCGATCGATTCAATCAGAAAGCATGTGGACTCTCACATAGAACACAAAAGGAAGAAGGGTTTTCCAGAATAGGGGTAGTGAGATTTGGCATGGGAAATGGTCATCCATGGCAAGAGTGCCACAACAGTCATGAAGGGGAGCTGCTCGTGTCATGTGAAGTCTAAGGAATCAAGGAGGAGAGTGAAGAACACCAATCCAAAGGCTCGATTATGAATCAATGGAACATTTACAAGTATGTAGAGAGCCTTTCATGTAAAGACCTACATGAGTTGTGACTGGAGAGTGATGTTATTTAACAATTTGCTATAGGAGTGTAAAGGCACTGGGCAACTAGGAATAAGAAGCTTACATGGAATGTTCTATCATATCCAAATGATCAATGGTGGGCTTCTTCCCCCTACTAACATATTCACATCCTCCTTCATCAATTACTATCTTCAGCTCATCGAATTAAGCCCATACCGCAAGATGAATACATCAGATAGCATAATCTTTTCCAATGTTTATTAATTTTGACAAAATAATGTTTCTATGCTTCTGGACTATGGTGCGAGAGATTTTGAAGGATTGAAGCAGGAGCAATGGATGGAGCCCATGCAAGTGCAAACCACAAACATTTTGCACAAGAATATGCCATTCCACACCATGGCATATGTAGGAAGCTTGTATTTTTTCAAGCTCCCAAGGATTTATAAAGATGTTTTTAGTCCCACATTGGTGGAAAAGCATCATTATAATGTGTTTTTAGACATAGAAACACATAATGAAAATACCTTAAGGAAAAGCCCTTTATGACAAAGGTTAGCCGTGTGTGATGGGGCCCATCAGGCCAGCTTAGTGCACAAATAAGGTATTTTGACCAAGCATGCCAATCATGGTTGATGCCATGGCCATTAACTTAATTTGACTAGATGAACTAGATGATGACAAGTGGCACTAGATGGATGAATTGTTGATTGACATGTGGCAAGGCTTATAGGCTTGGCATGCAAATCAAGGTGGTGATGTGGTGAAGTAGTACACATGATGACTTGTTGCATTCCCACATGCGACATGGTATTTACTGACTGTGCATGTAGGAAAGCACCTAGCCAACATGTGGAGGTTGATGGTGACATGGCAGTTCCAAATTTGACACTATAGAATTCACCACGTGGCGAGATCTAATGATAAGTGCTTCCCTGATTTGTGAAGATGCATGGAGGTTAATGAAAGTAGGGAAGCACCTAGCCACCATGTGGTAGTGGGTCCAAGTCAATGGTGATATGGTAGGGGTAGGCTTCTAATAAATTAGGAGGTGCAACGTGGCAAGACGCCCAGTAGGGGTGACATGGTGCAATGACTGTGTGAAGGGGCCTAGTTGGAGACTGTCATGTGGTAGACCAGTGGACCAATCTGAGGGTGCCACATGGTACCCAAGTGGCAGATGATAGTGTAGAATCAAGAAAATCATAGGCTAACATGTGTCAAGCTCAGTCAAAGTATTTTGACCCAAAATGCATAAATGGAGGGAAGTTTCTGAGTTTAGAAAATCATATTTTTTATTATTTCTTTCAGGTTTCAACATACACATGCATTTTAAATTCAAAGAGGCTATAACCTAAATTTTTAACTTTAGAAACATGTCACTAATACATTAG
Organism: Cupressus sempervirens; assembly: GCA_028749045.1. Lineage (NCBI taxonomy): Eukaryota > Viridiplantae > Streptophyta > Pinopsida > Cupressales > Cupressaceae > Cupressus > Cupressus sempervirens. The sequence continues at coordinate 94,760,809 of CM053783.1, read as the reverse complement.
GGGTCAATTTGCGACACCAATTTGCGACGGCGGGCAAATGTTATTTTTTTTGGCTTTTTTTTTCAATTATAGCCCGATGACGTTACAATTGTGACATCAGGCAATGTAGGTGTCACAATTGCGACGTCGTCAGGCTAAAATTGAAAAAAAAACATTTGGAACATGAGTTTTGTTCGGCGGCATATACAATATATGCCATTTCAATGTTTGGAGGAGCACACACATATCTTAGCCTCATCAAGGCCATAGTGAAGAAGAGTGTAAAGATCCTTGCCATCTTACCCGTTACAGGTGTCGAGCTCGAAGCCACCATGAGATAAGAAAGTTGATATAGAGCCTATTTCCAATTTTTAATGGTTTTAGAGTGATATCTCCCCTTTGTCTAGTGCATTGTCAAAGCTTCAGCATAAGGTCCTCTTTTGTCCATCCATCGGAGGTCACAAGGCTTCACATCATATAAAAACACTGGAATTATGGGTGCTCTCAATTTCAACATTAGGCAAAGCTCGTACAAGCACCATCTTGATTTTGCATAATTCTTCGATAAAATGGTGATGTGGACAGATGCTGTGGAAATTGCACTTTGAATTTGTTCCACTAGGTGTGGAGTAGCTATGGTAGATCTTATCTACTGAGGCATGGGCAAGGGGATTGGTTGAATACTTTGAGAATTTGGATTTTGATCAGTACCCTCCAGTACCAGCTACGAAACCAACATACATTTCTTCCTCCAAAATCTCAGACATACATTAACCACGTTCTAGTGAAAGCCTAGGTTTTGTACTGCATAGAGCAGCTGGTTGAAGGAAGGGTGATTGGTAGGAAGAAGGGTCTCACTACTAATGTCTAGTATTTACATATCTCCATTATTTTTTAATGTTAATTGTTATGCATACAAGAATGTAGGGTTGTAGTTTTTTTTAATCAGTTATATGTTAGTTTGAGATATTGTTATTATTTTCCCCATAAGTTTTCCTATGTTAAGAACTATTCATTCTATATGTTAGCTATAAAAGCCATGTTCCAACTATTGGAACTGACCCATAACCACCTTTGGAGATTTTGTAAAATCTTGCCCAAATGTTGAAGTTAAAATGACAACTTTACAACTTTTCAGCATCTTGACTCCTATCAACCTACCATCACCTCAAATCAATGCAAAATTCCTTCCTCAGCTACATGAACCATGTCTCCATCCTTTTCAAACAATTACACACTTTGTAGGGTCATTTGACATGATCTCATTTTGCCAAACTTGGCAATTTCTTGTCACCTATTGGCAACTTTTGCCCAAACACACACAAACTACCCTACCACACCACTTAGACCCTCTTGGAGTCTTTATTCATCAATGACCTAGCTAGGATCAAAAAGACACACAAACTACCCTGACACACCACTTAGACCCTCTTGGAGTCTTTATTCATCAATGACCAGACTAGGATCATTTACAAGCTAGAATATCTTGGGGTTTTAGCCAAAACCCTAGGTCAGCCTACACCACGGTGCTAGGAACATGTCAAACAGGTCTACATGAGAAAACCATCCAATTCAAAATAATGTTGAAAGAAACATAGAACTGGAATGAAAAGGAACAAACTCAAAGAAAATGTTTTTGGTTGATTCAAGATTGTCAAGAACCACTTATGCTCCTACGTCACCTTTATAAACTTCTAAATTTGGCATGAGCTTTAATGAACATCCACACATCAAAATTCCCCTTTGGCACAAGCATAGATTAAGTTTATGAGAATAAAACAATCATGTTTCCCACAAGATGACATATAGTGAAGAAATCTTTCAAATACTTCATACAAACATGTGTCCCACAAGATGACATCTACTGAAGAAACCTTTCAAATACTTCATAGGCTTGCAACTCCCATTCCACATCTAGTAAAGAAACCTTTCAAATATTTCACAGGCTTATAACTCTAACTCCACATGCTCTAATAATGGTCAAAAGGTTGTAGAACTCAGCTTTATTCTTGCTAATGGCATTTGATTGTTAGTTTACCATTAAATTGGTGAGTGAACTTTTTGGGTTGGGTTAGGTGTTTGAGGACCTTGGAAACCATAGTAGAACCCTCATGAAGTTGAGTCCTTGTATTTGTATATGTGAGCCATTAGTAGCCGTAAGGAACATTGTCAGTTTGGATTGCAATTTGATCTTTTGGCAAGACTGCCTAATAGTTGATAAAGAGCCCTTATCCATCTCTGCATCATTCCCCTCATCCTTAGTAGGGATGAATCTTCTAAATAGTACCACATAGATTTTTTCGAGACAAAACATATGAAAAGATCAGATAAATTCCATCTAAATTAACCAAAGTAGATATATAAATCCTATTTTAACTATAAGTTTGCACATAATTATAGAAAAAGACTATATTTGTATCTCCTTCCTAAAGCCAATCAACCCTTACCTTCTACTTTCTAAAATAGTTCTCATTACTTACTTAAGTTCTCAAACAACTTGAGACTCCTCTCTACTCAAATCCTATGAAAAGACAAGATCTTGAATTTTTGTAAGTGACAACACACAATCTTGTGCCTACCTCTTCCTAGCATAAATATTACCAATACATGACCATTTCTTGATATGCCATTTATCTCCATGGGCAACCATGAAAGCATCTGACTCCTTCACAATCTCATCGAAAATTACTACACCTTCCCGATTCTCGACCTTCAACATTAGCATGATATTCTTTGCACGATTAATGAGATATAGATACATGAGCTTTTTCAACTCCAAATTCTCTGCTTTAATGTGATAGCCACATTTTGAACATGCTGAGAATCCATTCAAACAAAACCATCAATCTCTGCACATGAAAAAAACCAGTTGTATAGCTTGATATTGCAAGGGAGGCTTGGCCATTTTGATAAAAGCCCAAATGGCTTGAAGGTTATTATCATTGTCCTAAATCAATCCTGCAACATCACTGTCATCTAAAGCTTTCGTCAACAATAGCAACACCTTCATCAAATTCTCTACAATTGGTAATTCACAAAAAAATAGAATTCCCATGATGGCTTCAACAAGCTTGCATGCTTCCATTGGTGTCTTTACATCACAAAGAAGAAAATATCTTCCATGCTCCATAGTTAAATCTGCTAGAATAGCTGTAGCTTTGACTTTCATATTCAAATTAGGCTTCTCTAAGAAGACAAGTAGCAAAGGAACCCTCCAACTTCAAAGCATCAATTACATTTTGTTGAATCAAGGCCTCCCTTCTATTGTCATGGAGCTGCAATTGTGTGAGCATTTGGACCATTCCCAATTTGAATTCCGCCGTACCTCTTAAAAGGCAATGGGCAAAGGATTTGCACCAATTAAACTAGATCATTGATCTTATGTTTCCTTCATTGTATGAGTTTCCATCATAAGAGATTTCATTGAGAATAGTCTCAATATCCATCATCAACTCTGGATGATTGCCCCTAATTAAAATCGTAACAATTGTCAAAATAGCACCACGTTGCTGGCCTAGCTACTCCAGGATACTCTTATATTTTTGTCAGCTCTGACAAGAAGTTTATAGCAGCCCTTGTGAGGTTAGGGCTCAAGTCATTGAATAGACATTTAATGATCTTACTAAGCCCATTGGCTTCAACTAGTTTTTCCCTCCCATGGTTATTGTCTTGCACAACTACCATTAAAATTGAAAAACAAAGTGCCTTCAATTTGTTATCATTAGGCTTCAAAGCTCCCACTATTAATGGAAGTAAAGATTCAAAAATTATCTAGTTTTAATCATTTGTACTCTCTTTGTAGAGTTTTGACAGATCAACAAGTGCTCTTTTTTTTGCTCGGCACATAATTTTGTCTCCAACTTTATCTTTGCCTTCAAAATCCTTGCCACATAGTTTTGCTACCTCTAGAGATTTATAGTGCAGCACAAGGCTTGGTTTAGTATAAGAATGGAATTCGGGAGAACTATACCAGTAAGGGGATCCTTTGGATCACCTCTTGCAAACTCACTCTCAATTGCTTCTATCTCAAAAGAATTATTAGTTGAGATCAAAACTGGATCATTCATCACTTTCCCTATAAGAGGACATTTAAAATGTGAATATGGCTCATGAGTAATGAAATTCTCCCAAGATCTGCTAACTACTCTCCTCAATTCTAGGAAACGCTTGCAGGAGGTTTCTAATGCCATGTCAGCATCTGCTTGAGAAAGAAGAGCCATGACCTACTGCATATATTGGACATCCTGGAGCTCCTTTTCCCTTTTAGCTTCCTTGATATCCCTCTTAAACTTATGAAGTTCAGTAGATATATAGCTAGGGCTTTGCCCAACACCTGTGGCACAATCATCCATCCTGCTCTTTGAAAGAATCATAATAACCAATGTTTTTATCCTTATAAAGCATTTTATACCATTCCAACTCTGCCATAGATGTTGCATAGACCTTGACAATATTGTCTACATATTTCATCAACCAAGAGACTAGTAAACTAGTGGAACCTAGATTTAGGACAACCAAATATTGAAGTTTCAAAATAGGGGTACTAAAAGTGCACCTACAAACATCAATCACTATTTTGCATGTATATTCACCACTACCTTTCTCTCTGATGTCACTATTTTTTTCATTGCAGTAGCGCTATTTGGATGCATATCTGCTCATTGTTTCCTTACATTGTTTGATCACTATTTTTTCTCTTATACATATATTATTACTACTTTTATATGGCACACACATTGTTTCTACCCTTGGCCACCTCACTGCTCTTTGTTGTCTAATGGCCATCATAATATTCTTACTACGTTTCTGGGTCTACTTTGTGTAACCAAGAGCATCGTTTCATACAATCACAGATATCGTATCTTCACCAAAAGTGTTGTACCATTATTAATAGAAAATGGTCTTTGACATTAGTGCTTGGACCCCTTAGACAAGACAGTAAATTGATGATCATTATATGGTGAATATCCTTCAAATAAAAGCTGTGAATGTATCCAAGGATAGTGAATCGCCTTGCAAACACTCTAAATACCTTTAACAAAAAGGTGAAATTATCTCTCTTTCTGCCCCTCATCATATGAGTCATGCCCTCTAATATTTATCATAGTTTTGATCTTCTTCTTCTTCACTGAAATTAATTGCGATCATGCTGTTTTAATGTCATTAAATCTACTCATATAATTGTTGATAGCTCTTTTATAACCTCTAATGATGATGCTCCTCTAGACAATGGTAAATGTACATCTTGTCATGTCCTATCATCTCTGAGTTTCTATAACAGTCCATCTCACAGTCTTGTCGTCACTGTTATGGATTCCATTTGATGACATATTTGTTTTGTTATTTTCAACATTTACCATTGTTCTTGATCTGTGCTCACTGAACATGTATATAAAAGTGTGTCAACATTTCTTCATCACTATCCTTTAATGTTGTATTTCTTTATCACTGTAATTTAACATTGTTCCTAGATAATAGTGACTAATTTTGATGACTTCTAATTGATCTCTGCTCAAGATATCTCCAATTCCTTCTCACTATTTTTAGTGTTTTGCAGCACTTGTGTTTGTCTTTGAATGAGCACCATTTAATGACTTGGCTCTTGTCCATGAATTTTATTTTTACTATCTTAATTGCATGATTCCTGACTATTGTTGTCCTTAAATTTGTTGATCACTATTTTGCACTGGAATTCTCATTCTTTGGGCTTTCCTTTTATATTTCAGTATTAGTCTTTTCAACAACAATGTTCTTGTCTTATTTTATGTAATGCTTTGCTCTTAGACAAACTTGTATCTTTGTCTCTAAGACACGTGCCTTCCATTATCTCTTTCTTACTGCTATAATATTAATGAGACCTTATGCTTTGTTGAACATCCTTTTGTCTGAGTTGTCATGACCATCACTTTTTTTCAAAATTCTATAGTGGTAAATATCATTTAGGACCTAATATTCATGTAAAATCCCTCTGAGTCACAATATTTTCCATGAATGTCTAGATCAACCTAATCATCCTACATTTAATGTAAGGTGCCATTCTTACCCAACTACCAATAGTAAGTTTACCAGAATCATAAAGATTTGCTTTGCAAGCAATGCAACCTAGATAAATCTTCATTTATATAATGAAAGTTAATAAAAATGGAAAACTATTATAAGAACTCCTATACTGGAAACATTTGTGTAAAAATGTATTTCATCTACTTCGTATCATCTCTAACAGCTATCGCATTCTTTCGATGTCTTCATCAGTGCCCTTGATATTGTCTTCATTTCTTAGTTTCTTTCCTTTTCTCATGAATCTTCATAATGCTACTCCTAACTTCTCTTATCATCTTCAAGATCTCTGTAATATAAAAGACCTTTCTTTTCATAGCAGTGACAACTATTGAGCATCACTGTCTTTTATTGATATCTCACTGCCTAAGAGATGCGTACTGTCTTAAAGCACTGTTGATATCATTGTTACATTGAATATCACTGTTCCATTGAATATAACTGTTATCTATCACATTTTTTTCATTCTAAACATCAACACCAGAATGTACCCCTTGAGACTCGAGTTCTTTAGAAGCAGAAGCATTACCATCAGCTCCAGTAACCAGCTCCACAATTAGCAACCCTTCTTCTTGTTGCTTAACAATATCATCACTCCGAGATAGGATCTCAATTGATGATTGAACTATGGTTGGAGATTCCTACTTTTCCACCAGGTGCATCTCAACCTCTTCAGTTATATCTTGTTGCATGGGAGTTTCAAAATTTATCAACCTTACCTAACTGGCATCCATCTTCCTCAAGTGGTTCATTTGTTTCCTTTGGTTTTTCTGAAGACTCTAGTTTCTCTACTTCACCATGTTCCTCAGTAGCACTTGGATGAATGGTTGGCATATCAACAACTACAAAATTTGAGGCCTCTTCAATCATGGCTCTCTCATCTAATTGAGCCTTAGTAGAAATCTCACCAAGTGATGAAGCACATACCTATGACAGACCATTCAATATCATTCTTCAGAAAAAAGCATAACCTTAATTTACATTGAAATTAACTGTAATAAAATTAGAACAAATGTGAATATAACAGATTTGAGAGCATTTGGCATCCCCAGATTTTCATAACAGAAAATGAATTGTCTCTTAACATATGAACATAACTCTCCTATAGTAAACGATAATTGTGTGGTTTATTTTATTTAATAAGTATAATTATGGAGAGGCAAAATTGATAAAAAATTTTGGGAAAATTTTGGTAAAAGTCTTAGATGATACTCATCAATGGCAAGTTAAAGCAATGTAAAGTTCTTCTTTTCTTGCAACACATATAACAACAATGTAAACTTATCTTGAAACTTCTTCTTTTCTTGCAACACATATAACATCAATTTTAAGTGCTTGCAAGGTATATACTTATGAATAAATATTACATCTTGATTTAAATGTATGAAAACAATTTTAATTCCTTTTAAGCTTCATTCATCTCCAGGTGCAATTCACAAACTCAAGAATAGTGGCTTTTGTTCTTCAGGATACGTTTAGGGGAAGAGTATGTGAATGCCCCCTCGTGTCTGGTGTCTAGTTTAGAGGAGATGACTATTTACACTGCTAAGGTTTGTTGAATCTAATTCTGAATAACATTGCTTGCTATTGTTGAATCTAATCTAATGTATATTTTAACTAGACTTGTAGCTTATATGTTCTGAAATTTCTATTAGGCCTTGTTGTTTGTATAATTTGATTGCTGGAGAGCTTCTACAGCTAAGCAAGAAGGTCGTTGCATGAGTTATAGCCACGCACTCAAGTATGAATATTGTATATTTTTTATTCTAATGTATATTTTAACTAGACTTTTAGCTTATATGTTTTGAAATTGCTTTTAGTGGCTTAATGTTGTAAGGTCTCTTGAAATAAGACCTTCAAGCGGTTGGTCAAAGTTTTACAAATAATCTTAGGAATAAAGTCAAAGAAAGTATTTTTAAAATATTAAAGTATTTAGCTAGGTCTAAGAAGATTTGTGTACTTTCGACAGTTTTGCTTAGTTTGTGAAAGTTGTAGACCGAAGTTTTCATAGCTCAATTTTTGCTCCCTGCAAAGAATGATCATGTCAGATAATATGATTGAAGAACAAAATAGGGAGACAATCACTAGATTGTGGTCTAACTTGAAAAGAAAAGGTGATGGAAAATGTTATTGTCCTTGCAATATTTGTAAGGGCTTAAACCGTAGAAGACTGCTAATCAAAATAGTTAAGAGACATTGTAGGGAGAATGGTCACATTGAAGGGGGACATGAATATCATCCACTGGTAAGTCGTTCATTATATCATTTTAAAAATTTATATACATATGAAATCACTTGATGATGAGTTGATGATCATGGTTTATTTATGTTAATCAATTTTATATAGGTTGATCTTCTTAGGGAAGTACATGATATGAACCACAAAAATCTAAAGAATATGGTTTTCAAAGTGGAGGAACATGGAGGTGCAAATATCCAAGGTGAAGATAATGATCCCATTAAAGATGACGATCATGCACCATAAAACACAATTGAAGAGGATGGTATAAATATATTGATCCATGACACATTTAGTCCAAGCATATTTAATCATGATGATGATGATAGCCTCGATGTACCTCTACTTCAGAAGGCATACGAGCCCTTATACAAAGACTCCCAAACAACTCTTCTCTCTGCTGTATTGTTATTATTGAACTTGAAGGTTATGAATGGTTTTTCCAACATAACAATGTCACGTATGTTAAGGTATGTCATATATGTCTTTATAGTTAACAAAGGGTGAATAATGTACCACTAATATTGTTTATATTAACAACTTATATTTTTTGCTGTAGATTGATAGGCGAGTTTCTGTTACCATCATCAAATATTCTACCTCACTCATATTGAGAATTAACTGTTGTTATGAAAGATATTGGAATGGAGTATGAAGCAATACATGCTTGTCCCAATGATCATATTATATATTATAAAGAACATGAATTTGCAACACAATGCCCTGTATGTCATATGAGTAGATATCGAACAGATCGACTAACAAAAAAGGTGCCTCAAAAGGTTCTTCATTACATCCCCATTGTTCCACAGATGCGACAATTATTCAGGTGTAGTAGTTTGGCTCAATTTATGGATTATCATGCACACAATAGAAGTCGAGATGAAATTATTCGAATCCTTGTGGATGGTTCAACATTTATGCACATAGAGAAAAAGTGGCAACACTTCAAAGATGAACCTCGTAATCTCAGGCTTTCATTGGCAGTGGACAGTGTCAATCCATTTGGAGAGATGAGATCTATTTACTCAGTGTGGCCTATTTTTGTTATCAACAATAATATTCCTCTGTGGATGTCAATAAAGAGGGAGCACATTATGCTGGCAATGATTATTCCAAGTATCTTATCATTTGATAGTTATTGATTTACATGTACTTACAAATCTTGCAGTAAAACGGTCACAATAATTATGTAATGTTACTGTTCATTCAAGTAGGTAAATATCAAGTTAAAGATATGAATGTATATATTGAGCCTCTTATCAATGAGTTGGTGGAGTTATGGAATGGTGTCACTATGTATGACGTGTCTAGAACAATAGGACAAAGACAATTTCAATTCTATGCAATACTTGCATGGACAATATATGATGCCCTAGGGCTAACACATTTTTGTGGTATGTTATAGTGAATTCAAGTTGCGCACGATAATTCTAATTATAAAAATTAACATATTTAATAATCCAATTATATCATTATATTGTAGGTCTTCAAACAAAGGGAAAATTTGCATGTCCAGATTGTGGTCCAAAGATGAAATGTCATCATTCAAAAAGTTTAGGAAAGTAGGTGTTTGATGAGTGTAGACACTTCCTCGACAGGAATCATAAGTATCGAAGTACGAAAAAACATCTTTTCAATGGGAAAGAAGAGACTACATCAAAGCCACAAAGAATGAAACCTCCCCTATGAAATTTGGAATATAATAGAACTAATTGTCGAGGTAATGTCGTTCCACCTAATGGTTTATGTTTGTAATTTATATATTTCAACTTGTTGAGCGAGCATCAATTAAGTCCATGTGATAGTTTAGAGTCTACACAATAGCTTATGTCTAGCTTAATAGATCGACTCAATCTATTTCATACCTACCTCTGACTTTCCTTCAAATGTTGGCTAGAATAGTTATAATTTTGTGAAAGCTACTTTGAAAATAAGTTCGGTGTAGAACTGAAAATACTTTTTTTCACAGGACATAGAAGCTGTGAAAGGCCAGTTTAAATTGTTGAACTTCAACATATTAGTATTGAATTATTACAAATGAGTAATTAGTTTAAATATGACACAAATCAATTCATGACATTCTATGTCCCATCACCAATATTTGTTTGGAATCTTGGATTCATAACCCGTATGTCCATTATTTTCCTCAGTTTGTGGGTGCATAAAAGTGACATCTCCAGTCACCGATCTAATCCCTAAACATGTAAAACTAAATTTCACAGATCCAATCTCTAATCTCTAAAATTTTAAAATTTAATAAAATTCATATTCTGACTTGTTTATTATTTGATAGGTTGTTCCTAGAATCATGATTGTAACTTAGTTTCATCAGAATGATCCTTATGAACTTACATGTACATTCACTAACAAGTAACTCTAGATGAAACTTTAAGTTTATTTATCACATTTCAATATTTTCACCAAAATATGAACTACATTATCTCATGATTGTTGCAGAGTACCATTGCTCACATGTGAAATAGGCATCTAGATTACTAAACCCTTCTTAAAATTAGTTTCATTGAATTAATATATGTTATGCTATCACTGGGTGTGTAATTTGAGCATGAGAATAATGTCATATCTATCTACGTGTTTTTCCTAACAAACTTCTGAAATATAATTTCTATAAGTTTTTAAAATTAGAGTAGATGAATTATTCTATAGGAAAAGGTGTTGCATTTAGGCATTTATTGATAGGTTTGGACATGAACAATTTTCTATTTCTAGTAGATTATAATGATGATAGTATTGGAGTTTTTTCCATGTTTAATTTTTCTCGTGATTCTTGAACTTTCAGGTTGTTGCTTCACAAGATTGGCCTAAACTTATAAAGGATGCAGGTTTGTTCTATGTATGCTCAAGCACATCAGAAAGAATTGACTCAAGAGATAGAAAGATCATGTGAGAGGCACTATATCTAGGGGCATGATGAGGTATGTGTTGTCTTTCTTATCCATCCCTTGAAGGTTTTGACATAGCCTAAACATTTATTCTATATATAAATTGATTATAACATCTCAATATGTAATAACAGATAATATAAATATTTCCAAACTTCTAAGGTGTATAAAATGTTAAATTAGTATGAAATAATTGTTAAGAGTAGGTTACTATGTGTTAGTCTTTTGTGTTGTTTAAAATACTTCTATTGCATTGAATAAATGATGTGTGGGAGGAAGAGTAGAGGGAAGACAAATATGAGTCTTTTAACCATATGAATTATGATTATAGAAGACATTACAGTCTCCTTTCTTCTTGAGCATAGTAATAAAAAGTAAAACAATATGTAATAGGCTTCCTTATCCTGCTAAGGACTTCCCCTGACCTACCTAACCTTGCCACCAAGTTTCACACTCTCCTTCATTAACCTTCTTGCTTTGCATTCTAACAACTAAGACCTCATATAGGTTAAAATGGTCTTTCTACTCCCTATGTTGTTACACACTTCAAGAGGGAGATCTAATAGAATTGAAGATGTTTTTGAAACATTTTTTACACTTGCTCATCCCATTCACCCAATTTGATAGTTTCTTTGGAAACTAGGCTATTAGAATAGGCCTAATTAGCCCTCCATTGGATTTATAGGGAGTTTTACCTTTTACTTAAAGATTTAGTACCTCTAAAAAAAAGAACACTTTCTTAGATTGATCCCCTCTAAAAGATTTTTGGGGTCTCAAGCACCCAAAAGGCTGTACAATGTACTTGGCCAAAAGTGAGGGTTTTGAGGGTTTTGTTAACTCTCCAAACTCCTGGGATTTTTCTTAGCCTTCCACATCTTAGAAATCCTCCTTCTTTAGTATTTGGGATGTTCTCATATCCCTTTTTACTCCCTCAAAAGGGAAAGTCATGGCTTTTTACTAGTCACATTTTGTAGCACATTTTTTGCTACTGCTGCAACCTAGCCAGGTATAGTCACACTCGCCTAGGGCTTTGTTAAGAAACTATTTGCCTATCTCTTCAAGGGCCCTACATTGGTAAAAATATAGATTGGGGTCTCTACCTTCAATATCCATGTTCCCATGGAAAACCCATGGTGAATAAGAAAGTTACAGCCCCATTTTCTACGAAACTCTCCAAAACTGGCAGAATACTAATACATGGAGTTGTATATACAAAATATGACACACCAAATGTAAAAGAAAACTAAAATAACTTCCACATACAAAAAATAAACACTAAAAAACAAAGAAAACCTTAAAAGTTTCCACAAAAAGCTTTTATATTCACAAAATCACAAAATCACAGTCATAACAGTGATTGTTGCACTTCTTAGAAAAACCAGTCTGCTACAACACAACTTCCAAACCTCTGACAAACAAAAACTAATCGTACATTAGGGTTTTCAAAGCATTAAATAGGATGGTTTAGGAGTGAGTATTAGGGTCTTAGGGTGTGACAAGCCTCTTTGGCCATTTTTCCATTACAAGGCAAAAATTGCCAGCAGCTTTTTGATCAACATTAAGTTGCTTTAGTAATATTTGATCATTCATCCTAATGTATTATTTCCAGGTCCTATAAAGCTCTTATTTGCATTACAAAACCACTAACCACTAACTCCTATGCTCATTTTTAAAAATAAGCCCAAAATCCTCAAATAGACATTTTGCTTGAGTTAAAGGGAAAAACACATTCATAAAGTTTAGCAGACCTCTAGCACTATCACCTAGCCTAGTCACAACCAAAACTTGAGTCAATCATCACAAGGAGGACTATTATTACTATTGACATTCACAGAACACACCAAAACAAAGAAGGGGAGGGCCCTCATAGAGGTGCTCCTGCACCAGTCACTTGGGCATGCTTAGTAGAAATGAGGATTTTCTATTGCTCATAAAACCTAGTAAGCATATGATAGTATTTTCTATGATATTTATATTGAGTAGAAATTGTGTCCTTACTATTTGTGAAGTACTAAATTTTTTTTCAAAAAACATGATTGGTTTCACCCTGAAAGCTTTAGTTTCCCCCAATAGGTTGGCTATCTGACACTTGAGGCATTTGTTCAATTCTTGGACGAGTTTCAGGAGGAGAGAGTGACTTCTAGCCAGATTTCTTCCTCCTTATTTTTGTAATATAATTGTCTTGGTGCATACTGTTTTCCTCATTTGTAGACTGATTGAGTGAAAAGCTAGGTTTCACATATAAGAAGCAACAATTGAATTGATAGCTTGATCCAATTTATCTTTATGAGGTGACAAAAGCCTTGTTAGGAGAGGCCCAGACTGAAGGAATTAGGTGATGATCATTTGAAGCAGGAGATAATCCGAATTAATTGGGTAGTAAATGAATTGAATATTGGAGTTCTCTATCCCCCTCGACTTCTCTTTTTTTACTGCATATCAGCCTATGTGTAGAATTTATTTATTGTAGGGTATTATGGTGAATTGAATGTAACTAAAATTAGATAAATAGTTATGTTTTATGGCATTAAATTTGATTAGATGAGATAGTTTTAAGGTTGTGAGATGATTGGATTTCAGATATCTTTAGGCTTTAACTCCATTTTGGCATAAGGAAATGCCAGATTGATAAGCCCTTGGTACTGGACTATGTGCTGGATGGAGAAAACTAACATAAATGAATGTGGCACACTATGAATTTTCTTATGTAGTGTTGGATGGTCTTGTTTACGCAATTGGAGGTTATGGGGAGAATGGTGAAAATCTTTCAAGTGTCTCCAGCAAACAAGAACTTTTTATAGCTAATCAAGTTTTCAAATACTGTTAATTGGTCTCCTGAATTCAGTAATAGAGATATGAATCTAGGTCCTGCTCTCAGAGGTGCACCCTAAATTGTTTTAGAACACTATTTTTTGGAATACGGTGAAGAGTATTTTGTTCCAGGTCATCACAATCCCTTTGGACTTGATTCTTGCTTGAGTTCAATTTATATTAGTCTCAATGTCTTATTCATGCTGAAAATAAACTGACACTACAAACGATAAATGTTGAGTTTGAAATTTGAAGACACTAAATGTCAGTGGAAATATCATATTATTAAGAGATAATATTTTCTCTTTTGATCTTATTAACTTTGTGAAGAATGCATCTGGAGTGAATCCATTTTGGGTATTCTATTTTATGAATCTCTAATAAATTTATGACTAAATAACAGTTTTATAGACATGTTCTTTCATGTCAAGTATAAATTTTTATCATTGTGAATTGGATTTTAACTCACTTATTTGAGACTTATAGACTCTTATCATTATTGATAACTATGTGTTTTCTTTAATCACTAGTTTCTTATTCTTGGGGACCACTCCCTTTATCACTGATGAATAAATGACTTCATTGTATTTCATAAGCTTACTGCTATAGTATTTCCTTAACATATTTCTCAAACTTATATTTAGATTGATCATTGTGACTCAAGTAACATTGGTTTGGGTTTATCACAACATACTCGTACCCCTTTGCTTTTTTAAAACAACATGCCTACTTGCTTGCCACGACCATTATTTTCAGACATTATCTATGCTATGTTGTTAGTGTCAATGGTTAGATTATTTTTTCTATAGCACATGACTGCATATGTATTTTAGTTTGATGTTCAATGCCACTATTCGTTGATGGTTCCATGGTCACTGCATCTTTTGCATAATGTCTCTGACAGTCATAATTGTACTCTCTCTGTTATGAGTTGTGACATTGATGTCTTATTACCATAATGATCAGTTATTCTTCATTGTTTTAGAGTTGTAAAAGTGATCAGCTATTCTTCATTGTTTTAGAGTTTCAAAGTCCACTATTTTGATGAACTATACTCTATGTCCTTTGTGGCCTTGTACTCCTATTATAGTAGCATACCTTTGTCCAAAAGAGAATCAATTTTCCCATTTATATTTTGTTCAATTTTTCTTTGCAAGTTATTGTTTTCTTTGTGGAGATTGCATGTGTATAAATCAATTTTCTTTTTTATTGACATTTGACAATTGTCATTAAGTTATCAATTATTAGATGTGTTCCATATTTAAGTCCTATGGAAAGCTACCTAGTGTGATTGTTTTGGTTCCAACTCGAGAGCTTGCAAAATAGGTATTATGTCAGCATTGACCTGTAAACTATCTAATTATGTTAGTATTTTGAAAATATGTTCTTTCTTTGGCAATTTCTCTACATCAGAAAATTTGGGAACTTTGTATGATGACTTTTGATATGCAGGTTCATGTGGATTTTGAGTTTTATGGTGGATCTATTGGCATTAATATATGTTGTGTGTATGGAGGTGCTTTGTATGGTCCACAGGAGAATGCACTACGCAGAGGTGTAGATTTTTTTGTTGGAACACCAAGTCGTATCAAGGTAAGTGAGTAGCTTTTATTAACTACTTTCCTGATATGCAACAATTCATTGGTAAAAAAATTGTTTTGATTTCTTTACACAAGATCATATTGAGAGAGGCAGTCTAAACTTGAAATCATTGAAATTTCATGTCCTTGATGAGGCTGATGAAATGCTTAACATGGGCTTTGTGGAGGACGTAAAAAACATCCTTGGTATGATTTGTAATTTTGTATTGAAATTGTAACTAATAGACTATATGACTTCTTTTGTGAATGACATAAATTACATGTTTGCTGAATTTTCAATAAGAAGTGCCAATTTCCATGATGTATCTTTAGCACCTCACTTTTAATGGTTACCTTCTCATGTTTACTTGTTCTTATTCTCAAATTGAATTCAGTTTCAAGTGGATTTTTTTTTACAGTGTGTCAAATTATGCTATCTCTGCATTTAATTAAGATATTTGAATTCTTACAATCTTGTGTTTTGTATAGATTACTCAAATATTTGGTGCTCTGTACTATATTAGTTTGTGCCTGTTTATCTGGATACAACTTACAATGATCCATATTTCAATGAGCAGTGGTTAGTGGTTAACTAAAGTTCATATCTCATGACCCATGTTTAAACTTCGTTGAACCATATTGAACATAAAAAATATTCTCAAGATTTGTTTGGAAAAATTGACCTTATATTGTGATATTACTAACAAGATTCAACTCTTGACCCATGTTTCACAAGTAGTGGTTCATAAGAACAAATTTCTCATTACATTCGCTTGTATGTAGTCATATAGTTTGCTGAGGCATTTTTTTGATTTTATTTTGAGTCAAAAAAGCTGCTTCTGGGGCACTTACAGGGCCAACATGAGATTTGTAAAGCCAATATGTGACCAAAATCTTCATAGAAAGAGCCATCATTTATAAGCTTTAGCATAAAGTCTTGTTAAAATCTTAAATAGCACATATATAACCAAAATTGTTGTAGTCGTGTATTAAAACTTGAAAAGACCTATGATAACAATATCATTCCTTGCCACTTTACCCTAGAAATATGTTGGAATATTCAAATATGGAAATAATACTTATGAGAGGGGGGGTGAATCAGAAGTATCACACTTTAACCAATAAAACTTTTAATTGAAAGTAAATTGCATGCATGTAAACACATCAAATAAACATGAAACTACTACATGCATCAACAACACATAACACTGGAATTTGGTAACCCAGAAATCCTCCAAAAATAAGAAGGTAAAACTGGGGTGGGGATGATACCCACAAAATCACTATAGCAATATTGTTCAACCACTTCTAATGGTCTGCCTTGTTAAAGGCCTACCCTGTTAAAGGCTTTACACTATGTCAATAGTGACCTGGTTAAAGGATTTGCCAATACTTTACATGAAGTGTCACCCTGTTAAAGGATTTAATCACCTTTTGATAAGTATCTACAAATAGCTGTTAAGCCAACCTATCTACATAGGGCTTCCTTTCTAATACAATGGTAAGAGAGTATTAGGTATTATAAACCTGATAGTTTGCAATCTTTGATTGCTGAATGCAAGCACTTGTTTTTGCTCTCTTTCTGATTTTGATCCTCTGAGATCTGATTTCTATTCGTCTCCTTTGCTTTGTTCTGATCAACTAAATATCGAATTGCTGCTCTTACCCTTTATGTCTCCTTTCACTGAATTCCACTATGTTTTCCCTTTAACACTGTTCTCCCTCTTTCATTCTTGTTACAGCAAGACTTTTGTCTTCCTTAAAAAGACTTCAAAAACTTAGGGTTAGGTATGGATCTACGATCCACATTGAATCTCAATTTCCCGCTCAATACTTGCCTTTTGCTGATTGGTTGCATGCCTTTCCAATTTTCCAGTTGGCTGCATGCAGATTGCATAGGAAATGAAAAAGATTTTTTCTTATCTCTAGATGTTTCGAGATTTACCTTGTGTCGGCTACAAAAATGGTTTAAATCATAGTTTGTGCAATTACAAACTCTTATGCTGATATTTTGAGTTACTCGACTCATGAAGCATTACTGATGCTCGGCACATGCTATTTCTTGGATAGCTCAACACCTAAACAAAACTGTATCACTCGGCACCTAATCACTCTGGATCACTCGGCACTTGATATTACTCGGCACTTGATCACCTTGGATTGCTTGGTACTTGATGAAATTGGATTGCTCGACACATGACTGTGACTCAGCTCCTACTCTTTGCTCGACATGTATAGTGAAAAATGGTTAAGTGTATTGACACTCAGCTGTCAAAATTAGTCTTTAAACCAACAATCTCCCCCTTTGACATGAGTGGAAAAAACACTTAACTAAGATCCTATGATCTTGACATTATTTCATGCATCCTCTTATTTGCTGAAAAATTTTAAGAACAAATAACAATATACCTTATGACTCCCTATGAGTTGATTATGCCTTGTACACTCAGTGACTTCTGTCCTGTTTCTACATTCTGATCAATATGTTATATCAAAATTTTTCAAAATTCTCCCCCTTTCATCATACTTACCATTTCATTCTGTATCTCCTACTTCATTCTGTATCTCCTTCTCATCTTATATCTCCCCCATACTTAATCTCTACTTAACTCCCCCTTTTTGACACTTATGTCAAGGGTTTGATAGGGAAATGCCATACTTGGCCAAAAATGTACTATTTACTTCAACGAGTACCTTCAGAGCTGCATCCCAATTTTCTAGTGCAACATCCAATGACTTATACTGGATGGCAATCTCTGTTGCTAGGTGTACAAGTCCATCAGATGTAGAAAGATTGGGGTCTTTCTTGAGGACTATCTTTGCATACATCTGCTCCTTATGAAGTACTTCCAAATGAGGAGTGATTGAGGATTGAATTTGCATCAATTTGGCCTTGGTGGTTGCCTCCTCTACTGTTAAGATAGCTAACTCTCTTTGTGTGTGAAGCGATTGGGCAAAATGCTTCTCACTCTGAGCTGGATTTGTAGGGAGTTGCATGCTAGAAATCTTTAAATTTCTCTCCTAGCTCAATATTCTCTGGCTAGTGTCCTGTGTGAATGAGGAAAAATCACACAACTTGTTGTACAGGGAAAATATGTTTCCAAGTATAGTTTTGACTGTTTCAATTTTCTTAGCCAGCTCCACTTGTGATAGTGCTATATCACCTAGTATTTTCTCATTTACCTTGCCTTGGAACTTTCTTTCTGACCATTCTAGTAATTTGGCATCTGTATCCTGGTCTTTACTAGTCACTTGGTCAACTATATCAGATAGTTGCTCTATGATTGGCCTTGACTCATCTAGAGACTTTAAGCTAAAAGCTTCTATGAATATGTCTTTGATTTCATTCAAGGTATGCTTGTGCTTGTGTTCTCTTCTTAGTGCTTCTTGTCTCCTTCTTCTATCCAATGCATTCTGAATTTCATTGGTCTTCTCTTTAGTGAGAGTGTTGGATTCATAATGTGGAATCTTTATTTCTTCATCAAGCTCAGGAACTCCATAGTGAAGATTTCTGACTACCCTTGATGAGCTCGAGCTTGGTGTCCTGATTTGTAATGGTAACCTATCAATGTTGGGTTGTTGAAGAGTTTGTGTTGGAGTACCAGATTTGGGTAATGCAACCAATATTTGTATTGCAGACTCCTTCTTCTTACTTGTCTCATCTTTTTCTTTAGCTTGTTTATCCTTTTGATGATCAATAGGTGGGGTTGAACTTACTGGCTGTTCAGATGTTTCTTTGACTTCCCCTATTGTTGCACTCGACATCTGAAGTGTATCAGTGACTGCACTTGGTAGAGGTGGTGGAGGAAGGAATAGAATACTAGTAGATTGTATGGTCGATGGTGGTTCTTGTGTTTTCACCTTGACTGCCTTTGTTTTAACTACTGGATTCTCCAATTCATCAACACTGACCAATATAGGACTTGAACACAATTTCGCTACTAGTGTTGATTGGTCAAGGATTTTTGCTAAATCCTCTGTAGTTAATGGATTGATGTTTGGACCAGAAGTGTCTGTAACATCCTTGATTTTGACAATCTCTGCAGGTGTGATGATGGTATGAGGAGGACTAGGAGGTGATAGCTGTGTGTCTTGCACACTTTGATCTTGTTGCTTAGCTGTATCTTTCTCTTCCTCTTTCTCCTTTGTATGTGCCTCTTCATCTTCCTTTTCTTCTTCAACCTTCTTCTCCACTTGTTCCTTTTCTTTTTCTTTAACTCTTGATGCCTTCATCTCCTTTTTCCTGGCACTTTCCTCTACTTTATATTCTTCATTATAGACATCTTCTATTTTCTTGTAAACTATCTTCCACAATCTTCTGGACTTTGTAACTACATCCTCAATTTTGTTCTGCAAAATGCTAAAAGCTCTATGTTTGGGAGTGAATCTATTGTTATGCCTCTTAACTGCATTTTTTATTTGCTCCTTAGTCAAATCAGGCAACAAACTGGCTAATGTTGATTCCCTTATCTCCCTTTCCATTTGCAAAGAAAAATGCCATTTATCCTCTACAATTTTGTACGATTCCTTAGGCATTGATTCATCTAACTCTAGAGGTGTGTGCTTATAATCAGCCATCATAGCATACACTGATTCCTCTAATTTATTTTGTTCCTCCTTGGTGAGCTTAGAAAAATTTAGGTTCTTTAAACCTTTCAAATCATCATTCTTAATCTTTGAGCATAATTTATCAATAGCAGTCTGAGGTTTGTGACTTACCACTTCAAATTGGCTGTTGTCCTCTAACTCAATCTTCTCTTCATCTATTTGAGGCTAGGTAACAAATTTTCTTTTCTTCTTTGGCTCGGCAACAGTCTTCTTTGAAGCTTTCTTCTTCTCTTCTACCTCCTCTTGGGCTTTTTGTGTTGCAGCCCTTGTAGTAGGTCTCTTTGGTGCAGGAGTAGCTACTTTCTTTGCCTTGGGTTGAGGAGCAGGAGGAGTTGTGGCCTTTCTTTTTGTGACCTTGGTTCTAACTTGTGCTTCCTCGGCTTCTTCTTCCTCAGCACTTTCCTCTTTATCTTCTCCTAACCCTTGAGTTAGACCTTGAGGTTCATCTCCCTCATCTTCAATGTCTTCTTCTTCCTCTTCTGTTGTTCCTTCTCCTTCAACACCAAATTTTCTCTTGATTTGCCTTACCAATTTTTCTTTCTTCTTTACTGCTGAGGCAGTCTTCAAATCTGTTACCACCCTTGATTTGACAACATCATAAGTTCCAAAGGCTTTTGCATTCTTGTCAACTTCCTCTGCAAGGAGAGTTGTTATTGCTGTAGAGGCTTGATCAATATCAAGTTCATAACCTAGTGGCTTAAGCCATCTTACTCTAGGTATGATTGCCTGTATATAAGTATAATCAATATCTACAAGAAAGAAAATGTCTTTTTCATATTTCTCAGTCAATGAGATTGGAATCCTCATTCTTTGTTTCATGGACTATTTGAAGTCCTCAAAGTAGCTAGTCATTTGGGCATCAAAATTATCACCCATCTGTTCAATATATCCATTGATATGTTCAACAATTGTTTTATCCGGATTCCATTTCACCTTACCCACAGAAGGGAATTCTTTCATCAGATAGGAAAACATGCACACCAAAACTGATCCAAATTTGCAATGAGATCCTTTGCTCTTCCTTATAGCTACCAGATTCTCATTAATCTGTTGAAACATGAGTTCTGCTAGATCATAGGTATGATCCTTTTTAACCAATTTGTATGCAACATCAACTGCTAGACAAGGCACACTGTTTAACCTGCTTCACTGATAGAATTTGTGTGAAATGATTCTCATAGCAAAATCTAGTAGGGGTTCTATGATTGTATCAATATTCATTCCCCTATTGTTCCATTTAGCACCCATGTTTCTCTCTATTACTTCCTTTTTGTCACTACGTAGGGTCTTTGGCCAATCTAGGGTTGGAATACCAGTAACCCTATGAACAATTTTCTTGGTAACTTTTACTGGCCCTGTTTCTAACCAAAAGACTCCATCATGTATTCTCCTCAAAACTATGCATACCCATTCAACTTTGAAAACAATTAGAAACCCTAGGGTTTTGGTAAATCCCTTTCTCTCGATTATTGAGAACTCATCTTTCAGTACTTTGTTCTCAAATAGCTTGTCATTTGCATTATAAATTTCTAGGTCTCCTATGGCTCCAATTTTGCAGTTATAACATCTATGAACATCTTGGACCATGACAACTTTATCAGAAATAACGAATAATGCACCTGCGAGATCATTCTTGTATGCAACTTCTGGAATGGGCTTGAACTCTGGTTGCTTGACTTCATTACTAACCAACTGTATTTCATGACTCTCCTTGCCCTTAGTGGTTCTAGACCCAGATGCCATTGTTTTCCAAACTAGGGTTTACAGTTTAAACAAGTTTATAAACATTGCGTAGCTCGTCACACAAGTAAAATACCTCAAATCGATGAAAATCATGCTGAATCACTGTGGAAATCCTTGCAAATGGCTTCTAATCTACCCTTTTTTTTTGTGCTCTTTTCATCTTTGCTTCACATTTGAATGGTGAGAAATGATCAAAAATTGACCTATGTACCCTTTAAAATAGAGCAATTAATGCTTAGTGTATTGAAAACTATCTACTCGGCACCTGAAGGATTTCAACATGACTCGGCACCCATTGTGTTTCAATTCGCTCAGCTCCCATTGATATTTGATAGCTCGACATCAACTATTAACTCGATTGTTGTTAGCAACTCGGCACCTGAAGAAAACTTTGGCAGATTTTGCAAGACTCTCAATTTTGACTTAGCATCTTTGTTTATGCTGATTTCTTCTTTGCATTTCTTCTATGTCTTGGGAGTGATGTATGATATAACTTAGTATATCAGTCCCACACACCCATTCTTGCTTAATTAGATGAAGTGTGATCACTTGACCCATTAGATGAAGTGTGATCACTTGACCCATTAGGTGAAGTGATCTTTGCACTTGATGTGCTACACTCATCTTTCTTCTTCCATGTCTTATTCATCTCACTTCTGATGTGTATAACATCTATTTTTGCCTTTCCATTGTTGAACTCAGAACTTGGTGCCTTTGACCTTGTTGGGCAATTCCTGCTGATATGACCAGTTTTCAAGCAACTGGAACATGTGGTTTGACTCAACCATCTTTTATAGTTCCCCCTAAAACGTGTTCTTATGCAATTTTCAGGAGCATGTCCATATTCTTGACTGTAATGACAGCTATACCTGGTGTTGTAATCCCAATAATAATGACTTTCATTCCTTTTTATTTTTGCTAGCTGATTTGATGTCCACATAGGCTTTGATCTGCATTCAAATGCCCTATGTCCATATTTCTTGCAATTATGACAATGTCCATCAAATCTTTGTGTCCTTATGATATTGGATCTACAATCTTGTGTCATATGTCCTTGCATTTTGCACTTGTGATAGTAACTCTTGCTTTTATGTATGTTTGGCTGATTGATTCTCCTACTCCTGCAAAAATTAGCAGTATGCCCCTTCTTATTACAGTAATGACAAGTGGGTTTTGAATCCTTACCTTTGTCGCTTCTTTGTTCAACACTCTTTGATGATTCTCCAACTTCAGTGCTATTGTATCCAAGTCCTGATGTAGCATGGGTTGATCTTGGGGATTTCTGCAATTGCTCAAAATACTTGATGGCTTCATTGGGTTTGTTGAAGCTCTCTGAAATTTCTTTTTCTCTTCTCAAGTCATTCTGCAATTGTTCATTCTGCATCTTCAGTGTAGAGATCTCAATGTCTTTCACATTGAGTTCATGATGAAGGTTCATCATTTGGGCAAGTGTATCCATCTGCATGTTTGAGATCCTTGTTAATTCAGTACTCTTTTCTTCTAGTCTTTTTGCAAGATTTCTTTTGTCATCTTCCATCATGACTTTGTCCTCAAATGCTCTTTTCTTTAGTTCAGTGATTTCACATAACATTATGGCCTGTGATTCATGTTCCATCTTGAGAGATCTTATCTCATCTACTTGAACTTTTTTTTTCTCCATCAGTTCTGCGATTGCTGCATCAAACTCTTTAGTATCTCTATTGGAAAATATATTTGTGGTATCAATCTCCTTGTAGTTTATCTCATTTTTAGCTATGGCTAAATCCTTCCTTATTTTCAAGGATTTTCTCAGTTCCTCCCTTGCTTCCTCTACTTTGTGTAGAGCTAGTTGCACATCAATCACTTGATTGTCAATAATCTTCCCAAGTTTGAAGACTTCCATCTTTATATCTTTTTCTTCAAGTTGTTAGACTTCTTCTTCTGAGAACCTTGATGCTCTGATACCAATTGTTGGAATATTCAAATATGGAAAGAATACTTATGAGAGGGGGGGTGAATCAGAAGTATCAAACTTTAACCAATAAAACTTTTAACTGAAAGTAAATTGCGTGCATGTAAACACATCAAATAAACATGAAACTACTACATGCATCAACAACACATAACACTAGAATTTGGTAACCCAGAAACCCTCCAAAAATAAGAAGGTAAAACTGGGGTGGGGTTGATACCCACAAAATCACTGCAACAATATTGTTCAACCACTTCTAATGGTCTGCCCTATTAAAGACCTACCCTGTTAAAGGCTTTACACTATGTCAATAGTGACCTGGTTAAAGGATTTACCAACACTTTACATGAAGTGTCACCCTATTAAAGGATTTAATCACCTTTTGATAAGGATCTACAAATAGCTATTAAGCCAACCTATCTACATAGGGTTTCCTTTCTAATACAATGGTAAGAGAGTATTAGGTATTATAAACCTGATAGTTTGCAATCCTTGATTGTTGAATGTAGGCACTTGTTCTGGCTCTCTTTCTGATTTTGATCCTCTGAGATCTAATTTTTGTTCGTCTCCTTTGCTTTGTTCTGATCAACTAAAAATCAAATTGCTACTCTTACCCTCTATGTCTCCTTTCACTAAATTCCACTATGTTTTCCCTTTAACACTGTTCTCCCTCTTTCATTCTTGTTATAGTGAGACTTTTGTCTTCCTTAAAAAGACTTCAAAAATTTAGGGTTAGGTATGGATCTACGATCTACATTGAATCTCAATTTCTCGCTCAATACTTGACTTTTGCTGATTGGTTGCATGCCTTTCCAATTTTCCAATTGGCTGCATGTAGATTGGATAGGAAATGTAAAAGATTCGTTCTTATCTCTAGATCTTTCAAGATTTACCTTGTGTCAACTACAAAAATAGTTTACATCATAATTTTTGCAATTAAAAACTCTTATGCTGATATTCTAAGTTACTCGACTCATGAAGCATTATTGATGCTCGGTACATGTTGTTTCCTGGATAGCTCGACACCAAAACAAAACTGTATCACTTGGCACCTGATCACTCTGGATCACTCGACACTTGATATTACTCAGCACTTGATCACTCTTGATTGCTTGGTACTTGATGAAACTAGATTGCTCGGCACATGACTATGACTTGGCTCCTACTCTTTGCTCGACATGTATAGTGAAAAATGGTTAAGTGTATTGACACTCAGCTGTCAAAATTATTCTTTAAACCAACAAAAATAATCTAAGATATTTTTGTATGAGGCTTTTCAGGTTTTTTTTTTTTCGGGTATAGTGGTTTTGTACAAATTGAGTCAAACCTTCATTTTTGAACTTTGCCAAGTTGCAATTGTTTTATAGTGGAAAGGAGACAAAAGGTTCCCTGGGTGAATATTATTAGCCCTTATCACTACAGACTAAGATTTTCTTGACCAGACTATGATTTAGGTGAAGAATTCCTGGGCTGTAGTGTTTGTCTCATCCTTGGCCCTTGAGGCAATGGCCTATTGTCCATATTCATATGTTTTTTTGAGAGAAAACAAGATTGCCTCTATTAAAATAATATCCTCACTTAGTTCAAATAATTGAAGCTATATAACCTCAGAAATGCTTGATCCTTTAACATTTACTAAATTTGGATGGTGCATTCACCAAATGGATGTGAAGATGCATTTCTGCTTTATTCGTTCATCCACAGGCATCTGGCATGCTTTAGATGATAATCGGGTATACATTTGCTATAGTTGTGAAGACATGTTTAGTTTTGTGGAGCAAGCTCATTATAATTTGTGTATAATAGAATACACAAAAGAACTACAATTTTATGTAGAACCTTTTCTTTATATGGTAACACTAATTATACTGAAGTTGCTTAGACTGATTGAAGTTATTCTTATGACATTTTGTACTCTAGGTCTATTCAGTTAGTGAGAAAAGTTTGCTTTCCCAGAAAGCTTACATGCTATTCTATATACGAGATAGGAAAACTAGCATTCAAACAGCAGGTGGGTCTGAATCTCAGAATAATGGCTCTAAACTAAAGAAGAGGGTGTCATTGAACATTGAACATCCAAAGGAAAACCACTTACAAGATTCATATGCCCCCTAGGTGACAAAAAACATGCATTCTTTCCAAACGACAACAATCTCTTTTAGTGTTACAAGTGTAAACAATATACCCCAACAGGTAGAAAATTTGTCAAATGTCAATTTCATTTTAGAAAGGCTAGAAAAGAACACAAGTTCTAGCTAGTCATGCAGTAAATCCAAATCATTAGCAGATCATGATGCTACATTACAGATGGTGCCTCCAAGAACCAATGGTATTCAAACAAATAATGTCTTCTAGTCAAGTCATACTATAAGTAATTGATGCACATTGAATGGGTCTAGTAATAATGTTAAGAAGCAGGAATCTGAAATAAAGGGAACTGATTCTATGGGTAATTTTAATGATATGGGTGTTAGACATTCTCAGAACTGTGATGTGAGCAATGATAATGAGAACTATATTGGTAGAAATTATAAAGCTTATTCAAAAATTAATGGTAACAGATCATTAGAATGTCAAACATTCTACAAATGGTTTGACAGGTGTTATTACTCGGCATCATGCTACTAAACTTCCAAAAAATGATTCAAATGGTAAACTTGTAGCTGATGAGCAACTAGAGAATGGTAGTGTGGTCCACAATTCTATAGATAATGAGAGTGAGGCTGCTAAGCTCCTATCCCTGGAAGATGGTTCCTTATTTCAGGTGCTTGTTTTTTTATTAATGTTGCAGTGTATATGTTTTTTTTTGAGAAAATTTCTTTAAGTCCTAATGAATCTTTATATGTTCCTTTTGGCAGGTAGGCAAAAATGGTACTTTTCTCTATAAAGGAAGGGAAATGAATGGGTCATGTGTAAAAGCTATGCATCCACATAGGTTGCAGAAATATAGTCAAGAAACTAAATGTATTTCCAACCAAAAGTACCAAAAACACCATAGGGACAACCACTACCTCATTAGTAGAAACAGATTGAAGCTTATGAAGCATCTTCCATGTCCTCGATTTTTACAAGCATTGTCTTTTAGGGGGCATTTTCTTCTAAGAGAAATGCATATTTTGAGGAAGAAACGATCCAATGAAAGGAAGAAATGCACGAAGTTACAGCTTAAGAAGGCTGACATTTTTCTTAAGCAGAAATGCTCTGCAAAAATGCCTTCTAGAAAAGAGCATCCAACTACGAAAAGTTTTGCATGTTTAGTCACTTCTAAGTATCCACAGCAATCCCTTGGAAAGGGTTTGTCAAACAAAATAAATGGTTGTGTTTCTATGCAGCAAACCAAGACATCTGAAATTACAACTGGTGTGGTTCAGAATGGGTGTAACATTGCTAAATTTTGTGATACTTCGATGCCTCTTGTAAACAGGCAGCTTTCTAGTGGAAATGGTACTAAGCTAAAGAAACAAAGAGAAGTTCCTGGCAGACTTGGTTTAAGTAAAGCTAGACAATATTCTGATGTTGGGGCAAAACCTATAAAACAGAGGGAAAATCAAATTGCTAGCAACCATTCAGAAAACATGGCAAACACTGCAGAAAGTTGATAATGAAGTCAAAATATCATGAAAAGATGCATTACTTCAAACTTTTTCAATGATTCAATGTTAGATCCCTGCAGCCAATATTTCCTTATACTTCTAAAATTCATCAAATAAATGTGAGAAATGGAGATATATTTCTACTTGTCAAACTTGCAAATATGTTTGTGGCTGAAGCAGCAGGCTGAATATGCTTGCGGTGGGGTGGCTGTGGCGGCGACGACAGTTGGCATTTCTGCCACAGTGGCCCCATTGCAATTCCTATCGTGGACATCACAATTGCGATGTTCCCCCAACTATTGCAATGGACTTGGCTTCACTACCATAGAGACGCCGTTGTAATGCTTGCAGTGACATTGCAATTATGACGTCCATGGCAAGCATTGCGACAGACGTCGATGTCGCCGCCACAACAACACCGTCGCCAAATGACATCACCACCCCCATGGCAATTTTTTGTTGATGTCGCAATTGTGACATCTAGGGCAAGAATTGTGATGGACATTGGGGTCATTACCACAGCAACCCTGTCGCCAGATGTCGTCGCTATCCTGTCAAAATGCTTGAGGGGAACGTCACAATTGTGACATACACCGCAAGCATTGCGATGGGGTTTGTGCCATAATAAAGTGGTTTTATAGCGATATATAGGCATCGTAATTGTGACGATGGAGGATAGACATCGTAATTTGTAACTTTAAAAAAACATCTATTACTGTCGCAATGGCGACACATTGCCATCGTAATTGCAACACTTAGCCATCGCAAATCGATGTCAAATGTATTAGTGTGTTAAATTTTTGAAAAAAGTAAAAGGTAGACCTAAGATCCTTACCAGAGCCCTACTTTTCAAACTGATATTCTAGACCTTTTTGACATGTCAACATAGTACTATCATATACCATCGAAATAGGGAGAAAGTGATTTTTCCATTTTTGTGGTTTTTTTTTGCATGGGAATTTATTACTTCATGTTATTTAGGGTTTTGTCCCAGGTACTCAGTTTTCAACCTCATTTAGTTAAGGCAGTTCAAATTTGATTTATGATGAAATGGTGGACTGGGTGTGTCCAAGAGGCAGTAGGGATGTAGTTAGGGACATATATTTTTACCTCCACATTAGTTTAGTGGATGGTTTATCAGCATTTTAGATGGATATCTGATGGTTTTTTGTCAGAATAGGGTTTTTGACCATTAAGAGGAGATATTTCAAGTTTGTTACATGATAATGATGAGAATCATATCAGATTTTGGTTGTATAAAGATAAGATATGCTTTACAACAACAAGGAATGAAAATTCAAGTGGACACATGTCACTTCTAGATCAGATCAAACTTCTTCTTCCTTCCTATATCTTTCTCTTTCTCTCTCATTACAAGGATGGTTCTAGTTTTTGGAGAAAGTTTCTCATTATTGTGATACCATGTTGGTTGCAGTTGGTCTATGATACCACAAGGTTGGATCTAGAACTATATTTCCACCATTTCCTTCAACTTTCTCTCTTCTATGAACAAAAATAAATATAGCTAATATAGTTAGTTCTGATCTGTTTAGTGGTTTCAAGAGTTATTTGTATGCATCTTGAATGTATAGTTTCAAAGAAATAAATACAATGAGCAATAATCTTCTTAGTTTCATTATGATTTTTATCTCCTATCTCTATAATTTGTAGTGTTGTGTGGTCTAGGGACAAAGAAATTAGACCCGTTTGCATCCCTTTAAGGTTGTATGTCTCATATGTTTTTTTATTGGAACAAAGAACCAAGTAGATGCTTGATGTATTTGATAGGGTTGCTAGTTATTTGAAACGGATATTACATGAGTATGAGGTCTTTATGAACATTGATGTCTAATTCAAAAAGTGATAGGATAGAT
Organism: Cupressus sempervirens; assembly: GCA_028749045.1. Classification (NCBI taxonomy): domain Eukaryota; kingdom Viridiplantae; phylum Streptophyta; class Pinopsida; order Cupressales; family Cupressaceae; genus Cupressus; species Cupressus sempervirens. The sequence goes on along the minus strand of CM053783.1, from coordinate 94,731,468 downwards.
CTGATATCTTGATGTATAGAATATGTCACTAGTATCATAGATGTATGTGTGTGATTTATGGAACTGCTTAATAGATAAGGGACTGATCAACTACAGGATCAACTTGTTCTTATAGTGGCATATTTGGGGATTTTCTAAAACCAAAGTTATAATCATCCATTTTACTTTTCATTTAAGAGCTAAAAGGATGCCTTCACTCAGCTTGTGGATTTCATAGGATTTGCAATTTGCTATTACACATCTATGTCATTGCATGATTATAGGAGAAATAAGGGTTTTATCTACTTTCTTTAGATTCAATGAATGTTTTTGAACAACTTGTACCATATGAATGAATCTAAGGTATACCCACCTAGGTTTTGCATAGCCTAAGGTAGAAGAAGGGTCTTGCCTTATAGTTGGCCTGGTGTCTGAAAGGAATAGATGTAGAAAGATTGAATTTTCTCTATTTAATTTCATGTGAGACTTTCTATAATACTTTATTCTCCATTCTTTTTTTAGACCATTGTAACAACTTCTCATTTGTCTCTATATCATCTATATGAATTTTTTCAATCACATATACTAGCTAGTCCAAAATTGGATGTTGATTGTTTATATCTATAATTCCAAATACATCTGTGAAAATATCTTTGACAGTATGTAATACATGTCTTCTCTTCTGCTCTATTTTCAGTTGTTTTTGTTTTTTCTTATGCCTCAACAAGACTTGTAAGTCTTGAATTTTCTCTAATGTAAGATTAAACAAATCATATTTAGGTAATGCAATTACCTCATCAAGATTCACTAACTCATCATCATCATGCTTTGCATGAGTTGCATCCTAAGATCTAAAGGGTGTATCACTCGGTAGTGATAGTTGCAATTGTTTCCTTTTTCACTTGATCTTTCCTTTGCTTGTTGCACTAGTGTAGATATCACCTATTGAAAAGGTGTCATATGGGTAGATACAGCAACCTTTGCACTTGGAAATTGAATAAGATTTTGAGTAGCCTCTTTCTATCTCAATGTTACTTCATCCTCTACTATTTGGGTGCACAAATCTTTCTCAAAATTTACATCCTTGTTCAAAGTTTTCATATAGATTGGTGGCATATATACAATTAATGCCTTACCAATTTTATTAGTACTTATAGCCTCAATAACTAGTGTGAATACAATATCATCAGTCTTCTTGACTTCAAACATTGGATATTCAACCATCTGTAACAAAATTGGGTTTGTGTAGAGTTTACTTGAGTCCTTCATCAAACTTTGAATTTTCTCTGAAGTATGTCTTCATGCAATTCTATGGAATGTGTCCATACTCCTCACAATAGTGATAATTGTACCATGTATTATAATCCAAATTATAGGAGTTTTCTTTCTTTGATGTATGAGCTTGTTTCTCAAGTGACCAGTGTGACTTCTTCTTAAGTCTACACTCATAAGCTTTATGTCCATAGTTTTGATAGGTTTAGCAATGTCCTAGGAATCTAGATACCATTCTAGTTGAATCATTTTTCTTTGATCTACATTCATGTATTTGATGTCCTATTTTCTTGCAATTTAGACAATTATCACTTGGCTTAGGTTTACACTTTTTTTTACCATTTTTACTTCTGCAAATATTGGTTGTATGTCCAATTTTTCCATAGTGATAACATCTAGGTTTTCATTTTGATTTTGTATTCCTTTGTATTCCATTTTTGGATGATTCTACTTCTTTAGTAGTTGAATCTTTCTTGAATCCAAGTCTAGAGGTGTCTTTTCCTCTAGGTGACTTCATCATATCTTCAAAATATTTGATTGCTTCATTTTCTTTGTTCATCCTCTCCATGAGTTCCTTTTCATGCCTTGACTCGTTTTTCAATTGCTCATTCTATAACTTTATATTTGTGATCTCCACATCCTTTCTATTTACTTCCTAATTTGCAATTACCTTTTGATTTATCATGTCAAGGTAATTGTTTGTAAGCTTCTAAACTTCAAATGACATTTATTCAAGTCTTCTAGCTATCTTCCTTTTTTCTTCTTTAGCCATGAGCTTATCTTTCATTGCTTTCTTCCTTTGTGCAATAGCTTCACAAAGTGTAACTAATTGAATTTATTATTCTAGCTTGAGATCTTTTACTTCCTTCACTAGGGCACTATTATTTTCTAGAAAATATGTCATTGTTTCATCTTTGTTACTAGCCTTTCCATTGTCCAACTATCCATATCAACTTCTATGTATTGATTGACATTAAGTTGTATAGCCATCTCTCTTCTTCTGTTTAGGGATTTCCTTAACTCTTCTCTTGTTGTTTCTAATTGTTGCAACTTGTTCTAGATTTCAATCATATGATTCTCAATGACCTTTCCCAACTTATACACTTCCATCTCCATGATCTTATCATCTCAAGCTTTCAGGCTTACTGACAAGAGAACTAGGCGTTGATACCAATTGTTGGAATAATTATATGGGAAACAAGATAATGGTTGGGGGGGGGCGTTGAATCAAGATTTTGAACTTTTATCATAAAAACAATTCCTTTATCCTTTAATTCATATCCAAACCATTTCATAGATCTATCAATAAAAATGTAGTGCTCAAACATAAATGAAATACATCACATCCATAACAGTTCATCACATAACACAATGATTTGGTTACTCAAACACTCTTTAATATGAAGGTAAAACTAGGGTGGCAATGAAACCCACAAATCTTCACTTTTGTACCAATAAAGTTAACTAGTTAAGGTTACAATGTTTGATGATAAGATATGATCTACCCTATGAGGGGTCTACCCTATTAAAAGCTTAAGAGACTATTAGGTCTCACCTTGTTAAAGGATTTTACACTCACAATAAAGTAAGGACTATGTTAGGAGATTTACATAGGCCTATTAGGACCATTCTGTTAAGAGATTTACCCTGTCTCAATTACAAAATAACTAATTTAGTACCTAACCCTTAATTTTCTCTGTAAGCTAATCTTGGATCTCTTCGTTCCTTTATCTTTGGTCTAATTCACCTAATTTGACAAATCTATTCAATCCTTCACTGCTCTGATTTCTCTTTGTTGGATCTACCTCTAAAACTTCACTTTCACTCCTTCACTTGCACATATCCCTTATGCATTATCATTATATGTGATTCTAGGGTTAGAATCCTCCTTAAATAGATGTCATGCCAAGTTTCTAGATCTTGATCGACGACTTAAACTTCATCATCTTTTTTCATTTACATCCCTTTTTCTAATTGGTTTAATTGTACATCGAGGGATCATTGCCTTCTATAATGACACATAATCAATATCTTTTATGGGTCTACAAATATTAAATGTCATAGAAAATTTGGCCAAAATGGTTTATCTAAGTTTGTGCCATTACAAAATCATATATCAAAACTAAATTACTTGACACTTGAATGTTCTGACACTCAGTCATGCATAAACCTCCATGTTGTTACTCGAATTCTATATGCCTATTTTCTCAACTCTTAATAACATTGCAATATGCTCGGTCTTCATTATATTGCTTGGATTATACTATATTCCTTGGCTCGCATGTCTTCTTGGTCTTTATTGAATGCTCTACAATCACTCTCTCACTGAGTATAAGTGTTGTATGCTCAGTCATTACTAGATAACTCAATCATCATGATGACCTTGTAATCTTGTGTAGTAAATGACTTGCAAGTGACTAAGTGTTGGGAGACTAGTTGATAATATAGGCTTAGAGATTTACACTACTTAAAAAAATATCAAATTCTCACTCAATGAAAACTAAGTACCACCATGTGGTCCAATTAGAAAATTACATTGCCCTTATGGATCACAACATAAACTTCTAAAATGCCACATACATGCTTTGATAAATGAAATAACACCTTTTTACAATTTTAAATTTTTAAATTTTTAAAATTATTTTTCCTCCAAATTCATCACTTTATATCTATATATATTTTTAAAAAATTTACCACACCTCCTTTTATTTTGTGAAGCAAGATGCTCCTACATCATGAATGGAGATCTAAATTTGTAAACTAGGTTGTATTTTTATCAAATCAAACATAGTTGTTGCTTTATAACCATTGTGATAGTCAAATCCTTTAATCAAGGTTGACCTGATAGTCATATTGTAAATTCTTTAATCAAGGTGACATTCTGATGGAATTATCTAAAGACCTCTAGCAAGGCCACTCCTAACAAGGTAATTAAGTCCTTTAATAGTGTCACACCTAACAATTTGTTTTGTAACCTTTAATAGGGTTGGCCCTTAACTGAGCTCACTTCAAAAGAGTGAAAAATGGTAACATGTTACATTTTGGTTTTTTTTCTTTTTAAATTGGATTTCCATGTTAAATCTTGGTGTTATACACATATGAATGTTGTTTTGATGATGCATGTTATTTATCATTGTTTATTTTTATTATTCATCATATACTAAACAAAGAGCTAGTGTTAAGTTAATGATGAGTTTCTATATTGGTCGAGTGGATTTGTGATTTTGGATAACTTGTTTGAAGTTGTTAAATGTGCAATTGGTACATCTAGACCTAGAGATAACTAATTCATGTCCCATCCGCCTCCACCCCCCTCACAGTTATTATATCATTCTAACTATTAGTATTAGAGCATTGGTGCTTGTAAGGAAAGTTTCAAGGGGCCTAAGCTAAATATAAATATGTACAATACTGAGGTACTTAATTTGAAGAGAAATTCCTTGCATGTAAATGACTAATGGGATTGCATCTATTTAGAGTTGCAGTTTTTGCATTGTACTACTTGGAAAATGGATACATTGAAGTGTTTAGACCTATGACAATTGAGAAAATCAAATAGAAGTAGGATCATAATCAAATTATGATAGATCTAGCATATTCATTGAGTTATGTTTAGTTTGATGATGTGAAGGATTGAACTACTACAAAATAAATTTGGGATAAGTTGGAAAAAGTTCATGGAATGGGTTAGAGTTTTAAGTGCTTGAGATCTGATAGAGGAGGTAAATTCATATCTGAGGAGTTCAATACATTCTATAGTGACAAAGGAATCAAAAGATAAATGAGTTCACCAAGGAATCCACCAAAAAATAGGATAGCTAAAAGGAGAAATAGATCAATCATGGATTGTGCAAGAACATTAATGATGGAGAAGAATATTTCAAAAAAGTATTGGAGAGAAGCTATGAGTACTATTTTCTATACACTAAACTGAGTTCAAGTCAAGAAAGGTAAAAACCAAAATCCCTTTTGAACTATGGTATGTTTATGCACCTAATGTCAAATATTTCAAAGTTTTTGGAAGCAAGATTTATATACCAAAAGATGCAAGGAAAGGAAAAATTGATGCAAAAAGATGAAGGTATATATCTAGGATGTTCCACTAAAATAAATGCATACAAGTGTTTGAATAATAACACTAAAATAATAATGGAAAGTGAAAATGTTAGAGTTGATGAATTAGCATAAAATAATGATGCAGACTACAAGAAAGATCTTATAGATTACATAAAAATTTTCTACATCTATGAAGGAGAACCAAGTACCTTACCTAAACCAAAAAATGAGACTATCGAGAATCAACAAACTGGCACTACTGAGCACCAGAAAAGCTCTATTCAGCCTCAACAAGCTATAAAGAATCATGGCGTAGGAGTCAAGTTGCAGAGAGAGGAAGTTGAACACTAGAGGAGACCGAACACCAAATAGAGGAAGTCAAGTTACAAAAAGAGGTACCTACAAAACTTGAGCAAGCTAGACTAGGTGAATTACTACAAGGAGAAAGAAGATTTGAACTTGTCTTATTAAAATATGTGAGAAGACATCATACACTTGATCAAATCATTGGAGACAAATATTCAGGATTCATGACAAGATACAAATTGAAGAATGCTACATGTTTACTATGTGAGTTTGACCCAAGAACAATCAAAGATGCATTGGAGAAAGAAGAATGGATTAGAGCAATGAATGAGGAGATTGATCAAATAGAGAAGAACAAGACATGGACATTGGTACCAATGCCAAAGGATAAGAATGTGATTGCAACCAAATGGGTATTAAAAAAAAAGTTGAATGAGAAAAGTGAAGTCACAAGGAATAAAGCAAGATTGGTATGTAAGGGATATGGAAAAGAGGAATGAATTGACTATAGAGAGACATTTTCTCCAGTTGTAAGGTTGGAAGGAGTAAGAACATTACTTGGATATGTTGCTTACAAAGGTTTCAAGGTATATCAAATAGATGTGAAATTTGAATTTCTGAATGGAATCTTGCAAGAAGAAGTATACATTGAACAACTTGAAGGATTTTTTGACCCTATCAAGAGGAACATGTGATGCAGGAGCATCTTGGGTTGCATTGCTATCATGCATGTTTTCAGTTTTTATATTGTTGTTGAAACTGTGTTATGCTGTAACTGTATTTTTTGGTTTTTGGGTGCTTGTTGCATACCATGTAACTAATTTTCCATAATTAATAAGAGGCTATGAACATCAAGGAATTAAGAGGGCCTAGATTACTATCTATGACCTAAGGCAAGCTCTAACTCCTTATAAGTTCAGAGATATGGCAATTCTCCTGGAGTATTGATTTCTAGCAGTTCTACATGATAGTTTTTTGTTCTTGACTTTCAGGTTGGATGCACACTTTTTCTTAGTAAATCAGCATTTAAGAAATTAAGAGGTTGTAGAGGACCTAAAATTCTACCCATAGTTCAAAGTGCAATTTCTAATTCAATTGGAGCTAGGAGATATCACGATTCTGTTCGAACAACAATTTTTGGACATTTAATTGTTGATAAAAGTCGACTTGTGGCTCTTCAAGAATTTAATGTTAGGTTTATTTTCATTTAATATTTATTGAGAGTTTACTTGTGGATTCTCTATGTTCTAGAATGATCTATAAGCCATTTTGGCTAGTATAAATAGAGTATTTAGGCTTAGAACTAGGATAGTTCTAAGAGAGGATTGGAGCAGAACTAGAAAGTGCAAATTTGTTGTTGGATATTTGAATATGATTGTATTTTGTATCTAGTTGTAACCTAGAAGGCCTTATAGCTGGGCATGTATGTTGAACATTTGAAGAATCAATGAAAGCATTTTCTCTTCCTCCTTTGGTTGTTTATTCTATGTGTTAGATTTTTGTTGTGTTAACTCTTGCAGGGTGGTTCAAAGAGCTAGGTGTGCCATTGGCCCTAGTTTTCCCTATCCTTCCTTGCGTCAAGTGGTATCAAAGCTTGAGGTTCATCCTTGTGAAGATTAGATCATGTAGAACCTTATTTCAAATTTGGTTGTAGGGTGGCAGATCTGTAGATTTGACCTATAACTTGCAGAGGGTTACGATCTTGAAAGAAACTAATTTGTAAAGATGGTTTGTGGTAGAGAAAATACTGATAATGCTATATTGAATCAATTGAGACAAATTGTAGCCAGATTAATGCTATGGAGACAACCTAGAGGAGAGAAACACATCTTGATGATGTAAGTGATGATGAAGTAGAAGCACCAAACCCTAATCTAGAACTTCTAGAAGATCAAGATGAGGAAAGATTATTGAGAGTATTGTCTAGGGAAAATTCAAATCTTACTGTAAAAATTGTTCCTTATGATGGAAAATTGGATACCAATGTTGTATTGGATTGGATCTTAGATATGGAGAAGTTCTTTGAGTATGAAAACACTCCTAATAATAAGATAGTGAAGATTGTAGTTACTAGGTTGAAAGTCATGCCTCACTATGGTGGGAGCATTTACAAACTAATAAACAAAGGAGAGGAAAGGAGAAGGTCAGAACTTGGTAAAAAATGGTGAACAAGGTAAAGAACAAATTGCTTCTTGTTGATTATCAAGTTAGCTTTTTGAGAAAGATGAAAAATTTGAGACAAAAGGACATGAATGTAAAAGAGAATACTAAGGAATTCTATAGATTTGACATTAGATCTGGACATGTGGATGATGATGTTAAGAAAATCTCAAGGTACATAAATGGATTGAGATCTGGAATTCAAGATAAAATAAGTTTTGTGAATTTGGAAAGTGTAGAAGAAGCGTATTAATATGCCTTGAAAGCTGAGGAAATTTTGACAAAGAAGAATGAACAAAGACAAAGAGGTAGAGGTGGTAGATTCTAGAGAGGTAGAGGCAGGTCTTATGGTGAAGGTGGCAGATCTGATAGCTCTATACATGATAAAGGAAAATCTAAATGGAAGAATGATTACAAAGACAAGACCAAGTGGAGAGGTGGTAGTTTATACCAAGGAGGTATTAGATCTTACCGGGGAAGAGGTGATTCTTACTCTAGAGGTAGTTTTCATGGTAATTGTTTCAGATGTGGTAAAGAAGGACATAGATCTTTTGAATGTAGATCATTTGAAAGTGGGAAGAATAATAGAAATGTTGTGATTCAAGGAGACATTGAGAGTTCACTGAGTTGACCTAAGGCTGGAAAATATCTAATGGTTTGAAGAACCTTATGTAATAAGGGAAGTGATGAGGAACCTGTCCTTAGAAGGAGTCTTTTCAAGATCAGATGTTAGATGGCTAGAAAATGCTACAAGGTGATCATTACTAGTGGAAGTTCTACAAATTTGGCATCAGAAGAGCTGGTTACAAAGTTGCAGTTGTAGAGGCTAAAACATCCTAAACCTTATCATGTTTCATGGATCAAAGATGAGCATAAGATATTGGTAAGTGAGCAATGTATTGTGAAGTTCAAAATTGGACATTACTTTGATGAAATTTTCTTTGATATTATGCCCATGGATAGTTGTCATATTTTGTTGGGTAGACCTTGGGAATATGATAGGTATGTTGTGCATGATGGAAGATTGAATCAATATACCCTTTGGGTAAATGGGAAGAAACAAATATTGTTGCCTTTGATTGAAAGTCCAGATGAGGTCAATTGTACTACAATAAAAGTTTTCATGGTTAATGCAAAACAATTTGAAAATGAAGTATAAAAGAATCAAGTTTGTTTTGCTATAGTTCCTAGAGGACCGAGTGTTCGTAGTAATGACTGAGCAACATAAGTTGATAATGACAGCAAAAATTTCTGAATGAATATAAAGATATTGTTGCTAATGATATTCTTGATGGTTTACCTCTAGTAAGAAGTATAAGTCATTGTATAAATCTGATTCCTAGAGCTAGTTTGCTAAACAAAGCACCATATAGATTGACACCTATAGAGAATAAAGAACTTAATAGAAAAGTGCATGAGTTGTTGTAGAAAGGTTTGATTGGAGAAATTTTGAGTCCATGTGTTGTACCTATTGTATTAGCACATAAAAAGAATGGAGAATGGAGAATGTGTACTGATTCCATAGCTATTAACAAGATCACAGTGAAATATAGGTTTCCTATGCCGAGGATGGATGACATAATGGATTATTTAAGTGGAGAAAAGTATTTTACCAAGATTGATTTGAAGAGTGGCTATCATTAGATTAGAATTATAGAAGGTGATGAATGGAAGACTACTTTCAAGACAAAAGATGGTTTGTATGAATGGTTTCTTATGCCTTTTGGTTTGACTAATTCACCTAGTACTTTCATGAGGTTGATGAATGAAGTTCTAAAAGGATTCTTGGGTAAGTTTGCGATAGTTTATTTGGATGACATTCTGATATTTAGTAAGACTAAGGAAGAACATCTTGAGCATATTAGACAAGTATTGTAGAGGTTCAAAGATAAAAGTTGCTGATTAATCTGAAAAAGTGTTCTTTTATGCAAGAGGAAATTGTGTATTTGTGATTTGTGATTTCAATTGATAGATTCAAGATGGATCTTGAGAAGGTTAAAACAATTTTGGAATGACCTAAACCTAAGAATGTGGGTCAGGTAAGCTCATTTCATGGGTTGGCTAGTTTTTACAAAAAGTTTATAAACAATTTCAATGTTGTTTGTAACCCTATGACTGAGACAATAAGAGGAGATTAAAAGGAATTCAAGTGGACATGTGGAGCTGATAAGAGTTTTGAAACTTTGAAACAAAAGGTTACTGAGTTACCTATATTGTCTTTACCTAATTTCTACAAATTATTTCAAGTTGAATGTGATGCAAGTGGTAATACAATAGGAGTTGTATTAAGTCAAGAAGGTAAACCTATTGCTTTCTTTAGTGAAAAGTTGAATGAAGCTAAAAGGAAGTATTCTCTGTATGATTAAGAATTTTATGCTGTCGTCCAAGCATTGAAGAAGTGGAGACATTATTTGATTCCTAATGAGTTTGTGTTGTATACTAATCATAAAGCTTTATAATACTTGGGAAGTCAACATAAATTGAATTAAAGACATATGAAGCAGGTTAAGTATTTGCAAAAATTTACATTTGTAATTAAACACAAGAGTGGAGTTACTAACAGAGTTGTTGATGCATTGAGTAAAAGATGTTCTTTGTTGACTGAAACGAAAGTTGAAGTTCTTGGTTATGATAAAATGAAAGAGTTGTATGATGTTGATCTTGATTTTTTTGAGGCATGAAGAGAGTGTGGAGCACCAAATCTGATAGATCACATAAGTATGATGAGTATTTCATTCCATTCAAGAAGTTATGTTGTTCAAAGGTATTCAATTGTGTATTCCCAGAAGTTCTATGAGGTTGAATCTAATTAAAGAAAAGCATAGTGGTGGATTGGCTAGACATTTTGGAATTGACAAGACATTGATTTTGTTGAAAGAGAAGTATTATTAGCTACAAATGTATAAGGATGTTCAAAAATTTATAAAGAGTTGTGGATTTTGTCAAGTTGCAAAAGGAGTGAGTCAAAATACTAGTTTGTATACACCTATTACTATTCCTAAGAAACCTTGTAGTGACATCAGTATGGATTTTGTTCTTGCATTGCCTAAAACAATGACGGGGTATGATTCTATATATGTTGTTGTGGATAGATTTTCTAAGATGGCTCATTTTATACCATGCACAAGAAGACATTAGATGCTGACCATATTGCTAAACTTTTATTTAAATAGATTGTGAGATTGCATGGACTACCAAGAAATATTATTTCTAATAGAGACAATAAGTTTGTTGGTTATTTTTGGAAGACTTTGTGGAAGAAGATGGGTACTAAGTTGAAGTATAGTTATGTTGGATAAAATTATTCAATTGTGTGTTGTCTTTGATGTTACAAAAATGTAATATCAGTTGGCAAATAGAGTCTACTGAGCTCATTTGGTTAGCAAAGCAAATTTTAGAGTCTACTGAGTGTTCTCAGAAATTATTCTATGGAAACAATTTCTACTGAGCTTACTCGGTCGTTGAAGGATTTTGTGGCAGAAGTCAGTGGAAATCAAGCTCATGAGGTTAGCAAAGGAAAGTCAATGTTTATCGAGTTCACTCAGTCTCCAAAGGATTTTGTAGAGTTTGCAATGTTCACCAAGCTTCAGTTGGTTAACACTAGAAATCATTTTTGGAATAGTGCTTACCGAGCAGGGTCAGCCAATGAAGGATTTCACTATTTTGGGAAATAAAGCTTAATTATTTTATGTAATAATTTTAACCGACTGAGGTAATGATTATTAATAAATGTAACTTGTAAATGAGCTGACTTGACAATTTGTAAGGTATAAATAAAAGGTCAAGTTGTGAATTCTAAATTGTAATGAGTGAGCATGAAAGTGTGTTGATTGTGTGAAGAGGAAAGTGTGAGAAAATTTTGAAGAAGGATTAGATATCTTTGAGGAGAAAAAAATTTGTATTTGATTAAAGAGGATTTAGTGAAGCAGAATAAAGATCTATATCAGAAATTTAGTTGTGTCTCATTTAGGTCAAGTCATTGTTACTTTCTCACCATTGTAGCAATGATTTCTAAATCTCTTAACAGAGTTGGTGTAATAGCCATTTTTAAAATCCTCTAACAAGGTGATAGTTCTATTGAATTTTTCAAAATTCCTCTAGCAAGGCGACTCCTAATAGGGTGATTAAATCCTCTAACAAGGTCACACCTAATAGTGTATTTTGTAACCTTTAATAGGGTTGGCTCCTAATAGGGCTCGCTTTAGAAGAATGAAAAGCAATAGCTAGTTACTTGGTGGTTTTTTCCATATTGGGTTTTCACATTAAATCTAGTGTCTCATGTGTTCATTTTATTTATTTTATGCATGCATGTTATTTATTTTATGCATGTATGTTAATAATTGTGAATGTTTACAGTTCTGTTAAAGATAACATATATTGCATCTTCTGAGTTACAACATTTTTCTCTATGTTTAGTGAGTGACAATAGAAACTAGTTTTAAAAGACATCTAAGAGATCTATGGATTTGTTTCGTGGTAACTGATTCACCCCCCCTCTTAGTTACTCCATCTATATTTCCAATAATTGGTATCAGAGATTTTGGTGCTTTCAAGAAGAATTTCAAAGATCTAAGCTAGAGATTAGGATGTCTTACAAGAGGAAATTTCCAAGGCTTAATAGGGATAAATTTTTAGCATGGCAAGGTCTCATGAGACTCCATCTGGCTTCCATTGGAGATACAAGATTTAAATACCTTGTTGAAGAATATGTAACTCCTTCTAGTACACTATCTATTAATGACATTACTAAGAAGAAGAATCATAACACCATGATGATAGGCATTGCATCAGCCCTAAGCTATGAAAATTTTGATGATATCAAGGACTGCAAAACTACCTTTTCTATGTGGAACAAGCTAAAAGATATCTATGAGGTGATGACAATGCAAGGAGAGCCAAAGTAGAAAGTCTAAGAGGAAAATTTGATCAGATGAGGATGAGAGAGGATGAGAACATTGCTAAATATGTTGCAAGGGTCAAAGCAAGTGTCAATGCAATCAATTCTAAGGATTTTGATAATAGTGAGGATGAAATTGTTTACATTGCCGTGAAAGATGAATTTGATAATGATGAGGAAGATAAGATGGCACTTATCTCTCATGTAAGTAGGAATGATACATGGCTCATAGATGGTGGTTGTTCTCATCATATGACTGGTGACAAAACAAAGTTTGAACATTTTGAAGATTATGATGGTGGTAGTGTGAGGTTTGGTAATAATGAACGTTATTGCATAAAAGGAAGAGGAAGAATCTCAATAACCAAAGAGCTTGTATGTGATAATGGCTATTGGGTTGAAGGACTAAAACATAATATGTTGAGTATGGCACAGCTAATTAATATTGGATTCAAGGTTGAATTCATGCATGGAAAGGTAAGACTGTTGGATGACAAAGGAAAGCTGATTGGATCAAGCATACAAATAAAAGGTAACTTGTTCTATGTTGAACTTGGTGAATGTTCATATTTTATTGCTCAAGTTGAAGAAAGCTAGTTATGGCACAAAAAGTTATGTCATGTGAATTTTGATAACCTGGTGAAAATAAGAAAATTTAGGAAAGTAAGAGGCATTCCTAGTATAAAGAAACCTGATGTTGGTCTATGCAAGAATTGTCAGGTTGGTGAGATGGGAACGACTAGCTTTAAAAGTAAAAACTATCCATCTGAAGAAATTTTGGACATTGTGCATACTGATTTGTGTGGACCTATTGGAATTGAGAGCTATACCAGAGAAAAGTTCTTCATTCTTTTTGTTGATGACTACTCTAGAATGATGATTGTCATGTATCTAAGAAAGGTAAGAAGCATTTAAGAAGTTCAAATGCTATTTGGACAGAGTAGAGAAGGAAATAGGGAAAATATTGAAATGCTTGAGATTAGACAAAGGTGGTGAATTCATCTCCCATGAATTCAATAACTTCTACATTGAAAGAGGAATCAAAAGACAGATATCAACCCCTAGAACTCTCGAGCAGAATGGAATAGCTAAAAGGAGGAATAGATCTATCATGGATTGTGCAAGAACTCTAATGATTGAAAAGAAAATTTCTATCAAATACTAGAAGGAAGCTATCAGCACTATAGTTCATACCTTGAAATGAGTACAATTGAAGAAGGACTCATTCAAAACCCCCTATGAGTTATGGTATGGCTATAAACCCAATGCAACTTACCTAAAAGTATTTGGAAGAAAATGTTTTATTTTGAAAGAATCTAGAAAAGGAAAATTTGATGTGAAGGATAATGAAGGCATATTTTTGGGATATTCTAGCAAGAGTAAGGCATATAGATGTTTGAATTTGTCTACTCACAAAATCATAGAAAGTGCACATGTGAAAGTTGATGAGTTTGTAGAAAGGACTGAAGAAGAAAGCAAAAAGGAATCTAAAGATTACAGGAGATTTGTTTTCATTGAGCCTGATACATTGCCAGATACATCTGTCAATCAAGTGACTTCTACTCCCAAGTCTTCCTCAATCACCAAGTTGCAAGAAGTTCCAATTGAGTCTGAATCACCCGAGTCACATTTAGATGCTACTGATCCAGAGTAGCCAAAACCTAAAGTTGAAGTGCAAGAGGATGACAATGCAATTCATTCAAAAAGAAAGGAACCTATATTGGCCAAGTATGTTAGGAGACATCATGCACCAGATCAGATTATTGGAGACAAATATGAAGGTACTCTGACAAGAAGTAAGCTAAAAAGTACTTGTTTATTTGCTAATTTTGAACTTAGAAATGTCAATGATGCATTTTAAAATGAAATTTGGATTGAGGCTATGAACAAAGAGATAGAGAAAATAGGGAAGAAAAAAACATGGACTCTTGTACCTAAACCTAAAGATAAAAATGTAATTGGAACTAAGTGGGTATTCATAAATAACTTGAATGAAGATGGTAAGGTATCAAGAAACAAAGCTAGATTGGTATGTAAAGGCTACTCTTAAGAAGAAGGAATAGAATATGGAGAGACTTTTTCTCCTATTGTAACAATGGAAGGTGCCAGGACCCTACTTGCATATGCTTGCATATGAAGGATTTAAGGTATATCAGATGGATGTCAAAACTGCATTTCTCAATAGTATTCTGTATGAAGAAGTATACACTGAGCAACCTAAAGGTTTTTTTGATCTAGAAAAAAAAAGACATGGTCTACAAATTACACAAAGCATTGTATGGTCTAAAACAAGCCCCTAGAGCATGGTATGAAAGATTGCATAACTATCTTATTCAGATTGGTTTTTAGAGAACTAATGATAACAGTAGCTTGTATATCAAGGACAGACCAGATAACAAGATTGTTTTGGTAGAAATATTTGTGAATGATACTTTGTTTATAGGGAATGATGATCTATGCAAAGAGTTTTTAGAGCAAATGAACAAGGAATTTGAAATGTCTATGTTTGGTGAGATCAAATTTTTTGTTGGTCTTCAAATTCAGCAGAGCAAGAATGGTATGTACATTACTCAGTCTAAGTACATCAAGGAAATACTCAAGACATCTGGTATGGAATATTTAAAACCATTTGGAATTCCCATGTGTGCTAGACTAAAGCTTACCAAGGATGATGAATCAAAAGAGGTAGATCAAACCTTATATAGATCAGTGATTTGAAAATTGCAGTATGTAGTTCATACAAGGCCTAATATTTCTCTTGTAGTTTATATAGTAGCAAGATTTTTAGAAAAACCTAGAGAAAATCACATGATGGCAATCAAGAGGATCTTGAGATACTTGAAAGGCACTGAAGATTATGGATTGTGGTACAAATTTGGAGGTAATCTGAACTTGAAAGTGTTTACTAATGCTGATTGGGTAGGAAATATTGATGACAGAAACAGTATAAGTGGTGGAGCATTTTTTCTTGGAAAGAGGTTGGTTTCTTAGACAAGTAAAAAGAAAAATTGTACATCCTAATCTACAACAAAAGCAGAGTATGTTGTAGCAGCAATGAACTGTTCCAATATTGTTTGGTTTAAACAATTGTTGGAAGGCATGAAAGTTGAAATCAAAGAACCAGTTGTTGTGTTTTGTGATAATACAAGTGCAATCAACATATCAAAGAATCCAGTAATGCATTCAAAAACCAAGCACATTGCAATAAAGTATCACTTTGTCAGAGAATTGGTCCAGGATAAGGGGATTAGATTGGAATATGTCCATACAAAAGAACAAATTGCTGACATATTCACCAAGCCATTACCTAAGGATGCATTCTTGTATCTAAAAGGTAAGCTAGGGGTCATTTCCCTATTTGAAGCTCACTAAAATAAAGTTTTAGTGATGCATCAACAGGAACCAAGTTGAAGATCTATCAGTTGATGTAGCATAGATATGGAAACATTGCATATGAATCAGTACTCAAGGTCAATTGTTACTCATTTGGAATGTGTTGTCTTTGGCATGTGTTGTCAAAGAGGAAGAGTTTAATGTCATATCTTTCTAAAATTTGATTTTGTTTGTAGAGAATTTGCTATTTGAAAAGAAGCTATGTAATTTCTTTATAGAGGGAGAATACTGCATTAGAGAAGTTTGCGGCATAAAATCTAATAGGGAGAAATTTTTTTTCAAAAGAAGAATTGTTCTCAAATTTCATTGTGCTATGACATGTTGTGTTGCCATCAATGCCAAAGAGGGAGATTGTTGGATACAATTGTTCAATTGTGTGTTGTCTTTGATGTTACACAAATGTCATATCAGTTGGTAGATACAGTCTACCAAGCTCAGTTGGTTAGCAAAGAAAATTCCAAATTCTATCGAGCATTCTTGGAAATTACTCTATGGAAACAATTTCTATCGAGCTCACTCGGCCGTTGAAGGATTTTGTGGCAGAAGTTAGTGGCAACCAAGCTCACAAGGTTAGCAAAGGAAAGTCAGTGTTTACAGAGTTCACCCAGTCTCCAAAGGATTTTACAGAGTTCATAGTATTCACTGAGCTTTAGTTGGTTAACACTGGAAATCATTTCTCGAACAGTGCTTACCGAGCAGGGTTGGCCAATGAAGGATTTCATTATTTTTGGAAATAAAGCTTAATTGTTTTATGTAATAATTGTAGCTGACTAAGGTAATGATTATTCATAAATGTAACTTTTAAATGAGCCGACTTGACAATTTGTAAGGTATAAATAAAAGGTCAAGTTGTGAGTTCTAAATTGTAATGAGTGAGCATGCAAGTGTGTTGATTGTGTGAAGAGGAAAGTGTGAGAAAATTTTGAAGAAGGATTAGATATCCTTGAGGAGTAGCAAAGTTGTATTTGATCAAAGAGGATCTAGTGAAGTAGAATAGAGATCTATATCAACAATTTAGTTGCATCTCATTCAAGTCAAGTCATTGTTACTTTCTCACCATTGTAGCAATTATTTCTAAATCTCTTAACAGAGTTGGTTTAATAGCCATTTTGTAAATCTTCTAACAAGGTGATAGTTTTATTGAATTTTTCTAAATTCCTCTAGCAAGGCTACTCCTAACAGGGTGATTAAATCCTCTAACAAGGTCACACCTAATAGTGTGTTTTGTAACCTTTAATAGGGTTGGCTCCTAACAGGGCTCATTAAAGAAAAGTGAAAATCAGTAGCTAGTTACTTGGTGATTTTTCCTATATTGAATTTCCATGTTAAATATTGTGTCTCATGTGTTCATGTTATTTCTTTTATGCATGCATGTTAATAACTGTGAATGTTTAAAGTTATGTTAAAGATAACATACACTGCATCTACCGAGTGACAGTAGTAACTAGTTTTAAAAGACATCTAAGGGATCTATGGATTTTTTTTTTTGGTAACTGATTCACACCCCTCCCCCCCACCCACCACCCCCCATTCGTTACTCCATCTATATTTCCAACAAGTTCTATATTGCATCCATAGATAGGTGGATAGAGAGAGTTTGTAAATAGAAGCTTGGGTAATTTGTTGAGATGTTTAGTTGGGAATAAGCCAAGTAATTGGGAGATGGTATTGACACAAGTTGAATTCGCATATAATAATTTTGTGAATGGGAGTACAAGGAAGACACATTTTGAGATTGTTACTAGAATGAATCCTAAAGAAGTATCAAATTTGAGAGATATTTCTAGTGAAGAAAAGAGGAGTGATGCAAGAGAAGAATTTGTTGATTATATGGAGTCTTTACATAAGGAAGTGAAGTTGAGGATAGAAAAAATTAATTAAAAGTGTAAGGAGAATACTGATCAATCTAGGAGAAATCACAATTTTCAAGTTGGTGATGAGGTGATGATTCATATGAAGAAAGAAATATTTCTAGTTAGAACATACACTAAGTTGAAGATGAAGAAGTTTGGACCTTGTAAGATCTTGAAGAAGTTTCATAGTGAGAATGCTTATGAAGTTGAGTTACCTGATGACATGGATATATCTCCTATATTCGATCTTGCTGATTTGTATAAGTATTATGAGTAATATCATGAAGTTTTTGTATTAGAAGATTATCCTAAGAAGTAGATTGAAGAAGTTGAATAGATATTAGATCAGAGCATTGGTAAGAGCACAAGGGGAAAAGATTATTATGAATATATGGTGAAGTTGGAAGATGCTTCATGGATTTCTCAATCTAAGTTGGATTCAACTTAGGTTGTGAAATCTCAATGATTTAGGAGAATCATTTCTTCCAACCTTGGTTTTTTGATGTAGGAGCATCTTGGGTTGCATTGCTATCCTAAATGTTTTTAGTTTTTATCTTGCTGCTAAAATTGTGTTCTGTTGAAACTGTATTTTCTAGTTTTTGGGTTCCTATTGTAAACCATGTAACTAATTTTACATAATGAATTAGAGGCCTAAATATTTAGGGATTGAAGAGGGCCTATATTAATATCTATGATCCAAGGTGAAAGTTCTAAATCCTTATAAGTTAGCCGCTATGGCAATTCTCCCAGAGTATCAATTCCTAGAAGTTTTGTGTGACAATTTTCTATACTTGAATTTTAGGTTGGATGCACACTTTTTGTTGGTAAATAAGCCTTTTTGTACTTAATGGTTGTAAAGGGCCTAAAATTATACCCACAATTTGAAGTGTGAGTTCTAATTCAATCAAAGCTAGGAGATATCACGATGTTTCTTGAACATCAATTTCTTGACATTTAATTGCTGATGCAAGCTGACTTGTGGCTCTTCAAGAATTTAATGTTAGGTTTATTTTCATTTAATATTGTTGAGAGATGACTTGTGGCTTCTCTATGTTCTAAAATGATCTATAAGCCATTTTTTCTAGTATAAATAGAGTATTTAGGCTTAGAGCTAGGACAGTTTTAAGAAAGGATTAGAGCAGAACTGGAAAGTGCAAATTTACTACTAGATCTTTGAATATGATTATATTTTGTATCTAGTTATAACCTAGAAGGTCTTATAGTTAGGCATGTATGATGAAAATTTGAATAATTAATGAAAGTGTTTGCTCTTCCTTCTTTGGTTGTTGATTCTATGTGTTAGATTTTTGCTGTGTTAACTCTTGCAGGCTAGTTTAGAGAGCTTGATGTGCCATTGGGCCTAGTTTTCCTTATCCTTCCTTGCATCAACATGACATATAAGTTATAAAAAGAATTTTATGGTTTGAAACAAGCCCCTAAAGCATGGTATGAAAGGTCACGTACTTATTTGGTAAAAATTGGTTTTGCAAGAACTAGTGATAATATAAAATTGTACTGGAAGAGTGAATCTAAGAATAAGATATTGTTGGATGAAATATTTGTTGATGATATCATATTTGGAGGAGATGATGTGTTGTGAAAATAATTTTCTAATGAGATGAAGATAGAATTTGAGATGTCAATGTTTGGAGAGATTAAATTCTTTGTTGGTTTGTAAGTTTATCAAACAAAAGGAGGTATTTACATTACACAACCAAAGTATATTGAGGAGATATTGAAAACATTTAGAATGGAAGGTTCAATACCAGTTGGAACACCTATGGCTACTGGACTTAAACTTTCAATGAGTTATGACTCCACTGAAGTAAATATTACATTATTTAGGTTAATAATTGGAAAATTGCAATATGTTGTTCATAGCATATCTTACATTGCATTAGTAGTTGGTATTCTTGCAAGATTTTCTAGTAATCCTAAAGAGAATTACATGATGGTTGTGAAAAGGATACTAAGATACCTAAAAGGAACAAAGGACTATGGTTTATGGTATAAGATGAATGACAATTTTGAGCTAAGAGTTTGCACAAATGCTAATTAGGTTGGAAATATTAATGAAAGAAAGAGTACAAGTGGAAACACTTTCTTTCTAGGAAAGAAGCTGATTTCATGGACAAGTAAGAAGAAAAACTATATTTCTCAGTCCACAATAGAGGCTAAGTATGTTACAACAACATTTAGTTGTTCAAACATTGTGTAGATCAAACAATTGTTGGAAGGTATGAAGGAAGAGATTACTAAACCTACAGTGATATAGTTTGACAACAAAAGTGTTATAAACATATCTAAGAATCCTTTGATGCACACAAAGACCAATCGTATTTCCATTGAGTATCATTACTTGAGGTAATTAGTGGAAGATGAAGAAGTCATACTAGAATATGTGAACATAAAGAGTAAATATTTGAAATATTCATCAATCCATTACCTAAGGATGTATATGTCTATCTAAGAGGTAAGTTAGGGGTCATTTCTCTATCTAAAGCAACATAAGGAGAGATGCAACAATGCATCAATTTTTATGATCAGAATATCTTACAAATTGATGTAGGAGGTCACACTTTAGGAGCTTCCTAAAGCTATGAAAAGATGAATAAAGGTATGAAGATGAAGCTCCAAGTAAAAGATAAAAGAGGGAGTGATATTTAAAAGATTAGTCAGTTCAAAAAGTGATCCATATGAGGATGTGTATGATGTCTTTGGAATTATTTTTAAAGAGGGAGAATATGGCAGTTACCATCCAGTTTGAATATGTTGTCAAGTTACAAATAAAGAGGAGGATAAAATACATCTAGATAAGGAAGAAGTGTTTTATGCTACCACCATGGAGAGATTTCAAATAGGGACCTAATAGAATTAGTGTTACTAAGATAAATTAGAAATGGTTTCATAGAGGGAGAAGTGTCATAAGTGTATGGATGAGAATTAGAATGAAACTAAGGGTATTAATAAAAATCTAACACGGACTGTAGAGGGAGTTGCTAGTGAAAAATCAAGTGAATTATTTTGTATTGGCATGGTAACTAAAGATGTTTACATCAATTCCAAAGAGGGAGATTTTTTAAAACTATAATTGGAACAATTATTATGCTGTCATTGAGATCAAACGTTACTAGTAACACATTACCTAACAATGTAGAATGCCATATCAATTGATCAATGAAGAGGATTTGAAAAGGAAGAGATAACAAGGTGAACTAGTAAATTTTTTGAGTAAAGAGGAGTAAGTATGATGAAATTACAATGGGCACTTGATCAGTTAGTCTTTGGCAAGATAGTGTGTTGTTTGATCAATATATTAAGTGAATAAAGTTGAGTTAAAGTATGGAAGAGATGCTAAAAAAACCACAAGTTTAACCTAGTAACCTATGGTTAATGAAGAAGTCAAAGTAGAAGATCAAGGAACTTAAGAGATAGCTAAGAAAATAGTATTTTACAAGTGTAGTTATGGCCAAAAAAAATGAAGAAGAAAACTAAAGTAGCAATTGAGCACAGTATAGGCCAAGTGAGCTAGTGTAAGTTGAGCAACATAGAATAATAGAGACCAAGCTACATAGTGTTGACTAAGCTAAAGAACATAATGATGGAGACACATACAAAGACCAGAATGAACACACAAGAAAAGGGAAATATTATTATCAATGAAAAATTCCCTATGGGCTTACAACAATATGATTCTGGACAAAGAAATCCTCCACACAATACCTTCTCTCTAACTCCACTAAAAGTTTCCTTTACAATGCCATAAATGCTCTTAAATAAGCCCCAAATGGTTTAAGGTTAGGAATACATTCTAGAACATGCTAGTTGGCATCCACCACCAAAAAAGAAGGTTCCATAAATCACATTAGAAGTTGGTGTAAAATTAGAAGAATCTAGAAATGGTAGTCCAACTTTTAGGAGGCATAACTTTTGAATAGTAACTCTGATTGACGAACCATTTACATTTTTGGAAAGCTCTCAAAGCACTCTATAGCCCTATGGACCAGCTTTTCTCATCCCCCATTTTTTGGCCCTATACAAGGCCATTTACTGCCCAATATATGTCTTTGAAGCACTCTTAAGAGGTCTCCAGAAATTGAAAAATTGCAATAAATTTCTAACCATGAAGCCTTTTGACCTGATTCTTTTACTGGAGTGTTTTAAATTACAAATATAATCATCCCTCCAATTTACACCCTCCAACTCACCATAATTATGGCTCAATTACATAGTCCTATTTTTTAGCATTTACATGTATCCCAAGGTGCTTAAAAACTCCAACCCAGAATACTAATAGTGGAACTGTGAGAGTTGGAACCTCTATTTGACCCAAATGGGTATCCAAAAATGAACACACATTAAATAGAGACTATTTCTAAGCATATTTATGGGTGGTATAGGATTGCCCTTACACCACTGGATGTTCCTGCATTAGACACCCAAGGTAGATTGAAAAGTGACCCTATCACTTTATGGTAGAGGAAAATCCAAATGGGCAACCTCCACTGCTGATATCCAAGTTGAGTCCTCTATTGGTTGTCCCTTCCACTTCACTAGGTACTCTTCATATTGTCTATTTCTGGTACTCCTACCCACATGACTATCCAAAATCTCTTCTATCTCCTCCTTCTTAGAAGTAGGAATTGGACATGGTTCCAGCATCAAACCCTCATCTATGCCATCATCATGATATTCTGTTAAGTCTGCAATGTTGACGATAGGAGAAATATGAATCCCATCTAATAACTCCACCTCATATGCATTTCCCAAGTCATGTTTCTTCAGAATTTTACAGGGGCCGAATTTCTTCATCTTTAGCTTGTTGTAAGTACCCACTAGAAACTGTTCCTTTCGTAAGTGTACCATAACCATATCCCCTGCTTGGAACTCCTTATGTATCCTCCTTTGATCAACTCTAGCTTTATACTATTGATTTATCCTAGTAATGTGTACCTCCTCATGTAGGCACTTGATATGTTCAACAAATTATTTTTCCTTGGCACTTGTCCTCTCCCCTTGATCCATCTTTCTCAATTCTAGTGCAGTCCTTGGGCTACTTCCATACACAATTTGGAATGGTGATCTACCAGTACTCCTATTTACAGAGTTATTGTAAGCAAATTTTGCTTTTGGTAGAATGAAATCCAAGGATTTTTTTAGTGGCTATTATTCGCCAATTGGCTAATATGTCTCGATTGGGCTAGAGAAATTTGCTAAAAAAAACACCGTATACTAGTTGACCGGTTTGCCCATATTTTATAAAATATTCATATAGTGATTGGAATGTTCGCCACTATTATTACATAATTTTAGTTTGGTAGTCGAGTTCTTCGCCCATATTTCTCTTTAATGTTTACTCTTATTTGCCACGGAATTAATTGAGTGTCTCTTTCAACGATCATCATTTGCCAAATTCTCATTTTCCTATGTGAATTTTTTTTTACTGAGTGACATTGTACTCCACAAACAACTTACCTTGATACGTGTCAACATTCCGATGACTACCTTGACAATTCTTCTTCCTTCAAGAAATGTTGGCCGAAATTAAACCTCAGCCATTGATCTTGGATCATCAGATGATCCGAGTTCTCAAATAATACATTTAACATAATTCGCCATCAATATTAATAATTTTATTAAAAACAAAAATTATAATCACCATTATTATATAAAAATTGTCTAAACTATTAAAAAATTTGCCACCAAATATCCATTGATTGATGCATAATTTGCCAACACTATTAATATTTTTTCACCCAAATGACATGTGATTCGCCACAATTTAATAAATTTTGGGAGGGGGGGTTCCTTAAAGTTATCCCTAATCAAATCCCAGCCCTTGGGCTTATCTCCCACTAAACACCTCAGCAAATTTCCCAAACTTCTATTTACCACTTCGGTCTATCCATCAGCCTACGGATGATGTGTAGAACTGAACCTCAATTTTGTCCTTAACTTCTTCCGTAAAGTCCTCCAAAAATATCCCACAAATTTAGTATCTCTATTGGAAACAATACTCTTTGGGAGACCATGTAGTCTCACCACCTCTCTGAAAAACAAATCTACAATATGTACAACATCATGAGTCTTGTGACATGGGATGAAATGTGCCATCTTGGAGAACCTATCAACCACCAAAAATATCAATTAATTACCCCTTTGTGTCCTCAACAATCCAAAAAAAAATCCATACTTGTGTCCTCCCAAGGCTTTGATGGAATAGAAAATGGTTGATAAAGTCTAGTATTGTGACTAAATCTTTTGGTTGCTTTAACTTTGCACAAATTTCTTCAAATCTTGTGACATTTGAGGCCAAAAATAATGTTCTCTAAGAATGGAAATGGTCTTATCTCGACCAAAGTGTCTTGCCATTCGCCCACTATGTTTTTCTTTGATCAAGTTTTCCCTCATAGAACTCCTTGGAATGCATAATTGACTACCCTTGAACAACATACCATCCTGAATCAAATAATCTAGCCACCTAGTTTTGCCTACAGTAATAGGATCTTTGCAAGCCTTCCATGCTTCAGAAAAATCAAGATCCTCAGGGTACATATTCTTGAGTTCATCAAACCCAACCACTTACAGCCTACATTATTGTAAGTAACAACTATCTCCTACTCAATGTATCTACAACCCTATTAGACCTTCCACTTCTATGTTTCAACACAAATGTATAGCTCTGCAAGAACGCTACCCACTTCATATGTCTCTGGTTCAATTTACCTTGGCTATTTAGGTACTGCAATGTCTAGTGATCAGTATACAAGACAAATTCTTTTGGCAATAAATAATGCCTCCATTTCTTTAATGATTGAACTATTGCATAGAACTCCTGGTCATAAACAAAATACTTCTTCCTTGCATCATTCAATTTTTCACTAAAATATGCAATAGGCTTACCTTCGTGGTTCAATATAGCTCCAATAGCACTGCCACTGGCGTCAAAATCTACCTGGAAAACTTTACTGAAATCTGGAAGTGCCAACATAGGTTTCTCTGTCACCTTCTTCAAAAATTCAAAACTTCTTGCAGCTGCTATAGTTCACTTGAACTCTTTCCTATCCCCCCTTATTGTTTTAGTTAGGGGTGCACATATGCCAGTGAAATTCTTAATGAACCTTTTGTAGAAACTAACTAGACCATGAAATGATCTCACCTTAGTAGTAGACCTTGGAGTAGGCCATTCCAAGATGGCTTTTACCTTCTCTGGATCCATTTTGAGACCCTCGGATGATAAAACAAACCCCAAATAGACTAACTCCTTTTTTACAAAGCTACGCTTCTTCAAATTAATTAGCATTTTCTCTTCCCTCAACCTTTCAAGGACTCTATGAATGTGCAATGAAGGTTCATCCAAAGTCTTACTGAAAATTAAAATATCATCCAAATAGACAATGACAAATTTTCCCAAGAATTTCTTTAGTACCTCATTCATAAGCCCCCGTGAAGGTGCTTGACGCGTTGATCAGTCCAAAAGGCATGACTAACCACTCATATAGACCATCCTTGGTTTTGAATGTAGTTTTCCACTCATCTCCCTCTCGTATTCATATCTGGTGATAGCCACTCTTGAGATCTATCTTTGTGAAGTACTGAGCCCCACTCAAACAATCCATAAGATCATCCATTCTTGGCAGAGGAAACCAATACTTGATGGTTATTCTATTTATAGCTTGAGAGTCTATGCACATTCTCCACTCTCCATCCTTCTTTGCTGCTAGTACTATGGCTACTACACATGGACTCAGGTTCTCTCGAATCAAACCCTTCCTCAATAGCTCCTAAACTTGTCTATTTAGCTCCTCAGTTTCAGTAGGAGTCATCCTATGAGTAGCCTTGTTAGGAAAACTAGCTCTAGGGATTAAATCTATCTGATGATTGATTTGCCTTATCAATGGAAACCCTTCTGGAACATTATCAGAGATGACATCTCCATACTCACTTAATAGGCCTAAAACTTCAGGTGGAATTTCACTACTACCTTCCTTATCTTTTCTAGGAATCAAAGCATAACACATATGCTGATGTTTGATACCATCCAAAAACTTTCTTCCATCAACAAGACATATCCTAGCACTACTTCATAATTTTTCACCTTCCTTTGTCGTGGGCTTCAGTTTGTGGAAAATACATCCTTTGTTAGAGAGTATGTATTTGCATGACCATCATATACAACATGTCTATGAAATTGCCATGGTCTTCCCAACAATAAATGACAGACATCCATTGGAATAATATCACAGAGAACTTCATCATGGTAACTCCCAATCTTGAACTTCACCAAACACTATTCATTGACCAAGATCTTATGATCGTCCTTCATCCAAACAATCTGATAGGGTTGGGGGTGTTTCTCCCTTTTGAGTTTTAGCTTAGAGACCATCTTCTCAGACACCAAGTTTTCAGTGTTGCCACCATCAATAATCACATCACAACACTTATCCTCGCACTTGCACCTGGTATGGAACAAAGTCTTCCTTTGTCTAGGTTCAGTCTCACCACTTAGTAAGACCCTTTCATTTATGAGAACCTCTCCTCTTTCTACATCCTTAGAATGCAATGACTGTGCATCTTTTTCCACATCAGCAACCCTTGCTTGACCATCAACTCTCCTATTTGTCCTTCATTGTCATTGAGGGCATTCAAAGGCATGATGACCTTCTTCATTGCAATGAAAATAGGTACCATAGAAGCCTCCTCTTCCTGATCCTTGTCCATGTCCTCTACCTCTACCTCTCTAATCTCCAATGTTTTGATCACGAGAGTGGTTGAAACCCTCATTTCTCTAGTTTTAGCTAGTACCCACATCTTCATTTTTATTTTGGGTCTCATTTCAGCCTCCAGATGACCTAATGCCACCCCTTCCTCCTTGACCATGCCTTCTTTTCCTTCCTTCAAACCTTTTATTTAGCTTCTCTTCGACTCATAGGGAAAATTGGTATGCCTCTTCAATGCTAGTCATTCTAGCCAAACTTAACTCCTCCTCAATGCTAGGTCGTAACCCACTAAGGTAATGGGAAACCTTATCCTTATTTTCTTCTACATGCCCTACCCTAATAAGAAGTTGGTAATATTCCTCTATATATTCTTGGATAGATTTTCCTACCTACTTTAATCCTTACATTTTCTTGAACAAATCAAGCTCGTAGTCAACAGGAATGAACTACTTCTTTAGTTTGTCTACCATGCGATCCCATCTTGTGATTTTCTCCTTTCCTCTTCTATTTCTTTCTAGCTGAATCTCTTGCCACCAGATTTTTGCATGGCCTTTCATTTTGGCCTTCGCAAACTTAACCCTATCTAGATCCCTGATATCCTCATACTAAAAATACTCCTCTAGTTCATTGATCTAGTCAATCAACTCATCTGGGTTTAGATTTCCTAAAAACTGTTGGAATATTCAAATAGGAAGAATGCTTCTAAGAGGGGGGGTGAATCAAAAGTATTGGAATTTAATCATTAAAACTTTTAACTAAAAGTAGATTGTATGCATATAAACATATCAAACAACCATGAAAAACAAACATATACATCACCACATAACACTTGAGATTTTGGTAACCCAGAAACCCTCCAGGAATAAGAAGGTAAAACTGGGGTGGGGATGATATCCACAAAATCACTACAGCAATAATGTTTGACCACTTATGATGGTCTACCCTGTTAAAGGCATGCCCTATTAATGGCTTTACACTATGTCAATAGTGACCTAGTTAAAGGATTTAAAACACTTTACATGAAGTGTTACCCTGTTAAAGGATTTAATCGCCTATTTAAAGGATCTAAAAAATAGTTGTTAAGCTAACCTATCAACATAGGATTTCATTTATAATACAATGGCTAGAGATTATTAGACATAATAAACCTAATAGCTTACAATCCTTGATTGCTGAATTCAAACACTTGATCTGCTTTCTCTGATCTTGATTCTATGAAATCTGATGTTTGTTCATATTCCTTGCTTAGTTCTGATCAACTGAATATTTAACTACTGCTCTCTTCCTCTAAGTCTTTATACTCTTTACTCTGAACTTTAGTATAATTTCTCCATACACTCCCTCATCCATCTCACTGATTCAATGAGATTTCATCTTCCTTATAAAGACATTCGAAGACTTAGGGTTAGACATGGATCTACGATCCATATTGAATCTCTGTTTCCCTTTCATTCCTTGCACTTTTATTATTGGTTGCATGCCTTCTCCATTTTTCTTATTGGCTGCATGTAGATTGCATAGGAAATATAAAAGTTTTGATCTTATCACTTAGATCCTTCAAGATTCATCAATGTCAGCCATAAAAATGGTTTACATCTGAATTAGTGAAGTTACAAACTCATATGTGCATTCTGTGTTACTTAGTACTTACTAATTTTTGATGCTCGGTATCGTCTATGGCTCAACACCTAAATATTACTTGGCACTTGTATCATGCTCAGCACCTGAAGTCACTCGACACTTGATCTTCACTCTGCACCTAAAGGTTGCTTAGCACTTGATGGATTTCCTAACTTGGCACAAGCTATGGCTCGGTATACATAGTGTACTCGGCTTCAATGTAGAAAGTGGTTAAGTTGTGTGGTCACTCAAATTTCAAAACCATTCTGAGACAAACAATTTCCCCCTTTGACATGAGTGGCAAAAACACTTAACTGCGCATTATTTATCTGACCTTATGAGTATATTCACTAATCTGCTTGGTATATATACTGAGGTTTAAAAAACTCGATCAAAATTTTGTAACTTACAATATATGCCTCAAAATTATTATAACTCCCCTTGAGTTAATTGAGCCATTATCTATTCTATCTTTGTGACCAAAATTCTGTGTTGAATATGTCTGTTATACTGATATAACTGATACTCTTTGTCTGTTCTCTATTTATAGCTCCCCAAAACATTATATCTCCCTTTTTTGATCATTGTCTCCCCCTTTACAACTTTATATCTCCCCTTATTTATATATATCTCCCCCTTTTTGACACAAATGTCAAAGGGCACTAAGGGTTAAGACCATATTTCACAAAAAATGTACTATTTACATCCATAATCATCTTGAGAGCTGCATCCCAATTATTCAAAGTAATTTCTAATGACTTATGCTAGATGGTAGTCTATGTAGCAAGGTGAACAAGTCCATCTAAGGTAGAAAGATTAGGATCTTTCTTGAGAATAGTTTCAGCATAGACGTGTTCTTTATGGAGTACTTCCAAATATGGAGTAATTGAAGATTGGAGCTACATCAGTTTGGCCTTGATGGTGGCCTCTTCTACTGTTAATATAGCTATTTCCCTTTGGGTGTGAAGCATTTGAGAAAAATGCTTCTCACTTTGAGCTGGATCTGTTGGTAGCTGCATGCTTGAAATATTCAGATTCCTCTCCATGCTCATTATTCTTTGGCTTGTCTCCTGTGTGAAGTATGAAAAGTCACACAAATTTTTGTACAATGAGAATATATTCTCAAGTACCTTTTTCACTTTTTCTATTACCTTTGCCAATTCAACC
This sequence comes from Cupressus sempervirens, assembly GCA_028749045.1. Lineage (NCBI taxonomy): Eukaryota > Viridiplantae > Streptophyta > Pinopsida > Cupressales > Cupressaceae > Cupressus > Cupressus sempervirens. The sequence continues at coordinate 94,702,045 of CM053783.1, read as the reverse complement.
TGGGAAAGTGCAATTTGAATAGATATTTTCTCATTTACTTTCCCTTGGAATTTCCTTTTAGACCATTCCATAAGTTTTGCATTTGTCTCTTGGTCTAAATTTGTCACCTGGTTAACAATATCTGACAATTGTTTTATTATATGCATTGACTCATCTGGTGACTGCAAACTGAAGGCATCCAAAAAGATGTCTTTGATCTCATGTAATGTTTTCTTTTGTTTATACTCCTTCCTAAGTATCTCTTGCCTCTTTCTTTTATTCAATGCTTCCTGCACCTCAGTGATTTGATCAATGGTTATTGTTTTTGAGTCATAACTTAGTGTGACTATCTCCTCATCTAATTCAGGGTCTCCATAGTGAAGCACCCTTGCAAATTTTGTAGTACTTGATCTTGGTGCTGACATCTATAGTGGCATAGCAACATTTCTAGGCTGTTTAGGAGGAGTCCTTGAGGTAGGAAAATTTATCAATGCTTGTATAGCCTCTTGCTCTTTGGGGGTTTTCTCTACTTCCTTCTCCTCCTGTCTACTACTTTGATCAATAGTAAGAATTTGAGGAGGTGCAGCTTTTGTTTGTGTTGTAAGATCAGAAGCAACAGTCTGACCTATTTGTACTATATTTTTGTCTCATTCTGCACTTGACTTCTATACTGTAGTGTCAACTGTTCCTGATGTAACTTTTGTTGGCATTTGAAGTTGACCACTAGTAGCTGTAGAGATGATGCAAGGTGGTTCTTGTGGTTTCACCTTATCTCTAACTGTGTCTTCTACTAACCTTTGTTAGTCATCCACACTGACCAAAATTGGACTTGTACATATTTTTTCTTGTAGAGTTGTTTGGTCAGGGATCTTAGTGAGATCTTCTGCAGTTAATGGGTTGATGTTCTAACATGAGGTGTTAACAACATCCTTAATTTTTATGTATTCTACAGGTGTAGAAATAGAGTGAGGAGGACTAGGAGGTGGAAGTTGTGTGTCTTGCACACTTTGATCTTCTTGCCGCTCACCAATACCCCTGTCTTCATCTTTTCCTTCTTCCTCTTCAATCTTCTTCTCCACTTCTGTCTTCTCTTCTCTCCTTTTTCTTCTTTCTTTTGGCTTAGCAGTAACTTCTTCCTTGTATTCTTCTTCAAGAACATCTTGAACCTTTTTGTACAAATTCTTCCATGATTTTTTTGTTCTTTGTACAATTTTTGAAATTTTGTTTTGGAGAATGAAGAATGCCCTGTACTTAGGTGTAAACCTAGTGTTATGCCTTTTGACTACTTTAACTATTTTCTCCTTAGTCAAATCAGGTAGTATGCTTGCTAGGGTTGATTCTCTCATCTCCTTCTCCATTTTCAAACAAAAGTGCCATCTATCTTCTACAATTTTAGACAGTCCCTTTGGAAATTGTCCATCTAGTTCAAGAGGTGTATACTTGAACTGTGCCATCATTCCATAAACTAATTCTTCTATTCTATTTTGTTCCTCTTTAGTGAACTTATTGAAATCAACTTTATCCATGTTACTTAAGTCTCCATTTCCAATCTTTTCACATAACGTATCAATTGAAGACTTAGGAGAATGGCTTACCTTTTCAGATTGATCTTCCTCATCAATAACAGGTTGAGCCACATATTTTCTTCTTTTCCTTGGCTCTTCCTATGCCATCTTGATTGTTTTCTTCTTTGTAGCTTCCTCTTTAGCTTTTTGTGTGGAGGCCCTTGTTGTAGCTCTAGTTGTTGGCTTTTTGGGTGTTGACATGGCAGTTTTCTTTGGTTTAGACTGGGCTAGAGGCTGTACTATTGCCTTTCTTTTCTTTAGCTCAGCTTGAGTTGGTGCTTCCTTAGCTTCTTCTTCTTCAACAACTTCCTCCTTATCTTCACCCAGACCTTGAGTTAATTCCATTAGACCTTCTTCCTCCTTATCTTCATCATCTTCTTCATCTTCTTCTTCATCTTCTTCTTCTGCTTCCTCAATTCCTTTACCAAATTTCTTCTTTATTTTCTTCACCATTTTATCTTTCTTCTTAATTATAGAGGCAGTCTTTAATTCTATTTCAATCTTGAATTTAACCATATCATATGTGCCAAAAGATTTGGCAGACTTGTCTATTTCCTCTACAAGCAAAGCAGTGATAGCTGTAGATGTTTCATCGACATCTAGTTCATAACCAAATGGCCTTAGCCATCTCACCCTTGGAACTGCTACTTTGATATAGGTGAAATCAATATCAACTAGGAAACATATGTCATTGATATTTTTTTCACTAAGGAAACTGGTATTCTTACCCTTAGCTTCATGGATTTCTTGAAATCCTCAAAATAGCTTGTCATTTTGGCTTCAAAGTTATCACCCATCTGATCAATGAACTCATTGATTTGTGTTATTGCAGTTTCGTTAGGGTCCTAATTCACCTTTCCTATAGAAGGAAACTCTTCCATAACCTAAAAGAACACACACATAAGAACTGAGCCAAATTTGCATTAAGCACCTTTTGATCTCCTTATAGCTCCTAGGTTTTCATTTATCTGTTGCAACATAAGTTCTGACAAATCATATGTGTGATCTTTCTTTACCAGTTTATATGCTACATCAACAACAATGCATGGCACATTATTCAATTGACTAGATTGATAGAATTTATGGGCAATGACTCTAACAGCAAATTCAACGAGTGGATCCTGAATAGTGTGAATTGTCATCCCTCTTTTATTCCACTGGGCCCCTATGTTTTTCTGAATAACCTCCTTGGATTCACTGCGCAGGGTCTTAGTCTAATCTAGGGTTGGGAAAGTCGTAACCCTATGTACTATCCCTTTTATAATTTTAACTGCACTTGTTTCCAACCATAAACATCCATTGTGGATTCTGCTTAAAATAATTTATATCCATTCAATTTTGAATACTATAGGATAAACTAGGGCATTGGTTAGACCCTTTCTCTCAACTATCTTGTATTCATCCTTCAAAATCTTATTCTCGCACAGTTTGTCATAGGCTTGGAAAATTTCAAGATCACCTATGGTGCTAATTTTATATTTATAACACTTCCTTACATCCTACACCATAACTACTTTGGGTGGAATAATGGATAATGCACTGGCAAGGTCATTTTTGTAGGCGACTTTTGGAATGGGTTTGTATTTAGGTTGTTTGACTTCATTACTAAATAGTTGTACTTCATGACTTTCCTTCGCTTTAGTGGTTCTTGACCCAGATGCCATTGTTTTCCAAACTAGGGTTTAAAATATAAACAAGCTTTCAAACTCTACGTAGCTTGGCACTTGAATAAATACCTTTGATCGATGAGATTTATGCTTAATCACTATTGAAAGAGGTTGAAATCTGTTTGGAACACTGGATTCTCCACTATGAAGTCACTTCGCTCTTTTCTTCTTCTTTGCTTCTAGTTCGCGATGAAGAAAAGTGACTAAAATTGTGATAATATACCCCATTTCCATTGCATTAAATGCTCAACTACACACTAAGCTTCTGAAGGATTTTTCAACTCGGCATCAACCATCAAGTTGGTCGCTATTAGGAACTCCACATCCACTAGAGTTTTACTCGGCATCCAAAGATAGCTCGGTATCTTCATTTTGTCTTGGCATCTTGTCTCATGCAGATTTATACTTTTCATTGCCTCTTCATGGTTTAGGGCTGATGTATGATACTTCCTTATATGTATCAGCTCCGTAGGCCCATCTTGTGATTAATTGGATGAGAAATGATCACTTGACCTTGTGGATGAAGTGACCCTTCCATTGGATGTACTTGATTAATTCTTTTTCTACCATGTCTTCTTCATGTCTATTCTGATGTGTTCCACATCAATCTTTTCTTTCCCTTTTTTGGATTCAGTTTTTGGTGCTTTGGACCTTGTAGGATAGTTTCTATTGATATGAACAATTTTCAAGCAGTTGAAACAAGTGGTTTGACTTAGCCACCTGCTATAATTCCCTCTGAAGTGTGTCCTTATACAATTTTTAGGGATATGTCCATATTCTTGACAATAATGACAATTATACCTGGTTTTATAATCCCAATGATAGTCACTTTCATTCCCTTTTGTTTTTGCTGGATGATTTGATGTTCACATAGGCTTTGATTTGCATTCAAATGCTCTATGTCCATACTTCTTACAATAATGACAATATCCATCAAATCTTTGTGTCCTTGTGACTTTGGACCTGCAATCTTGTGTCATATGTCCTTGCATGTTGCATTTGTGACAATAACCCTTGCTTTTGGGTGTGTTTGGCTGATTGATTCTTCTACTCCTGCAAACATTAGCAATATGCCCCTTTTTATTACAGTAATGACAAGTGGGTTTAGAATCCTTACCTTTGTCACTTCTCTGCTCGCCACTCTTTGATGATTCTCCACCTTCAGTGCTATTGTATCCAAGTCCTAATGTATCATCGACGGATCTTGGAAATTTCATCAATTGTTCAAAGTACTTGATGGCTTCACTTGACTTGTTGAGATTCTCTACTATCTCTTTTTCTTTGTTCAATTCATTTTGCAATTTTTCATTTCGCATCCTCAAAGTAGAGATCTCAATATCTTTCATATCGAGTTCATGATTAAGGTTCATTATTTGGGAAAGTGTATCCATCTGCATGTTTGAGATCCTTGTTAATTCAATACATTGTTCTTCAAGTCTATTTGCAAGATTCCTTTTGTCATCTTCCATCATGACTCTATCCTAACCTACTCGTTTGCTTTTTTTGGTGATTTCACATAACATTATGGCCTGTGATTCAATTTCCATCTTGAGAGATCTTATCTCATCTGCTTGAACTTTTTCTTTCTCCATCAATTCTGCTTTTGTTGCATCAAACTCTTTAGTGTCTCCATTCACAAACACTTGTGTGGTATCAATTTCCCTATAATTTATATCATTTTCAGCTATGGCTATCTCTTTCCTTCTTTTCAAGGATTTTCTTAATTCCACTCTAGCTTCTCGTACCTTGTGTAGAGCGAGATGAACATCTATCACTTGGTTCTCAATGATCTTTCCAAGTTTCAAAACTTCCATCTTTAGATCTTTTCCTCCTAGCTGTTAGGCTTCCTTTTGAGAGAACATGACTCTGATACCAATTGTTGGAATATTCAAATAGGAAGAATGCTTCTAAGAGGGGGGTTGAATCAGAAGTATTGGACTTTAATCATTAAAACTTTTAATTGAAAGTAGATTGTATGCATATAAACATATCAAACAACCATGAAAAACAAACATATACATCACCACATAACACTTGATATTTTGGTAACCCAAAAACCCTCCAAGAATAAGAAGGTAAAATTGGGGTGGGGATGATATCCACAAAATCACTGTAGCAATAATGTTTGACCACTTTTGATGGTCTGCCTTGTTAAAGGCTTTACACTATGTCAATAGTGACCTGGTTAAAGGATATAAAACACTTTACATGAAGTGTTACCCTGTTAAAGGATTTAATCACCTATTAAAGGAATCTATAAAATAGCTATTAAGCTAACCTATCAACATAGGATTTCATTTGTAATACAATGGCTAGAGAGTATTAGACATAATAAACCTGATAGCTTACAATCCTTGATTTCTGAATTCAAGCACTTGATCTGCTTTCTCTGATTTTGATTCTATGAAATCTAATGTCTGTTCGTATTCCTTGCTTAGTTCTGATGAACTGAATATTTAATTGTTGCTCTCTTCCTCTAAGTCTTTATACTCTTTACTCGAAACTCCAGTATAATTTCTCCATACACTCCCTCATCCATCTCACTGATTCAATGAGATTTTATCTTCCTTATAAAGACATTCGAAGACTTAGGGTTAGACATGGATCTACGATCCATATTGAATCTCTGTTTCCCGCTCATTCCTTGCACTTATATTATTGGTTGCATGCCTTCTCCATTTTTCTTATTGTATGCATGTAGATTGCATAGGAAATATAAAAGTTTTGATCTTATCACTTAGATCCTTTGAGATTCATCAATGTCAGCCATAAAAATGGTTTACATCTGAATTAGTGAAGTTACAAACTCATATGTGCATTTTGTCTTACTCGGTACTTACTAATTTCTGATGCTCGGCATCGTCTATGACTCGACATCTAAATATTACTCAGCACTTGTATCACGCTTGGCACCTGAAGTCACTCAGCACTTGATCTTCACTCGAAACTTGAAGGCTGCTCGGCATTTGAAGTTCACTTGGCACCTGATGGATTTCCTGAATCGACACAAGCTATGGCTCAGCATACATAGTGTACTCGGCTTCAATGTAGAAAGTAGTTAAGCTATGTTGGCACTCAAATGTCAAAACCATTCTGAGACTAACAAAAACATATCCACATCAATTTTAGGTCATTTTCCAAGCTTAGAAATGGCCCTAAAAACCCTCTCCTCTACCTGATTTGGGACTTCCCCTTGCCTTCCCCTTCCTATCCAATTTATTCTTCTTCATTTTCTTCCTCACTTTCATCGCCTACAGCTACATTCAATCTTCTACAAATCTCTTCTTGAAAATTCTTGAAACTACCTTTGGAGGGCTCTAACCTCCTTAGGATTAAAAACTCTAGCCCTTCCACCACACTCTCTTCATGGGGGCATCTTCTTGACTCAAACCGACAACCACATAGTCCTGGTGCAAACTGTCTTATAGTCTGCACTCTGTCTACACACTCAGAAAAACTAGATCTGATAACACTTGATGGAGACACATCCAAAGACTAGAATGAACACACAAGAAAATGGAAATATTATTATCAATGGAAAATTCCCTATGGGCTTACAATAATATGATTCTGGAGAAAGAAATCCTCCACACAGTACCTTCTCTCTAACTCCACTACAAGTTGCCTTTACAATGCCAGAAATGCTCTTAAATAAGCCCCAAATGGTTTAGGGTTAGGAATACATTCTAGAACATGCCAGTTGGCATCCTCCGCAAAAATAGAAGGTTCCATAAATCACATTAGAAGTCAGTGAAAAATTAGAAGAATCTAGAAATGGTAGTCCAACTTCTAGGAGGCATAACTTTTCAACCGTAACTTCGATTAACAAACTGTTTAGATTTCTAAAAAGCTCTTGAAGCACTCTATAGCTCTATGGACCAGCTTTTCTCATCCCCCATTTTTTGGCCCCATACAAGGCCATTTAGTACCCCATATTTGACTTTGAAGTGCTCTTAGGAGATCTCTAGAAATTTAAAAATTGCAATAACTTTCTAACCATGAATCCTTTTGACCTGATTCTTTTTCAAGAGTGTTTTAAATTATAAATATAATCATCCCTCCAATTTCCACCCTCTAACTCACCATAATTATGGCTCAATTACATAGTCTTATTTTTTTGGCATTTATATGTATCCCAAGGTGTTTAAAAACTCTAACCGATAACACTAATAGTGGAACTATTAGAGTTGGAACCTTTATTTGACCCAAATGGGTATCCAAAAATGAAAACACATTAAACAGAGACTATTTCTAAGCATATTTTTGGGTGATACAGGATTTCCCTTACACCATTGGATGCTCTTGCATCACATAGTCATGAATAAGTGTCAATATTTTTACATTTTGTAAAACAATTAATAGTTTAGGATGACATAGTTGAATATATGAATTGGTCAAAATGTGTGCACAATAAGAATTGATGAGCTAGAATATTTAATGTATAATTTGAGTTTGTTAAGTGGTCTATGATGTGGATTTAAGGAGCAATTTCTAAAAGTTTCAAGAAAGGAGAAGAAGGACAAAATGTTGGACATATTCAATGGATTTGATCAAACCTTAAGATCTATGGTGATGTTTAAGCAGAAAAATCATAGATACCTATTTAAGGAGGAACAAGAGATGTTTTATGGTTGTTGATTGGCAAATCTATGAAGAATTGATGAAGAATAGAGTAGCAGAGGAAAAGTGAGAAGTTGGTGAAGAGTAATTGCTTGAAGGGTTACAAAGTAGACTAGAGATGGAGTATGTGATGAAGTCAAGTCTATGAACTAGGATTCAACCAAATGGGGATCTAAATTTGCAAATTGAGTAGTATTTAAGAAGTTCAAATCTAGCTATTAATTTCTAACCATTATGTCAGTAAAATCCTTTAATCAAGGTTGGCATAATAGTCATATTGTAAATCCTTTAATGAAGATGACATTGTAATGGAATGGCCTAAAGACCTCTAACAAGGCCACTCCCAATAAAGTGATTAAATCCTTTAATAGGGTCACACCTAACAGTTTTTTTTGTAACTTCAACAGGGTTGGTTGTTAACCGATCTTACTTTAGAAGAGTGAAAAGTGGTAGCATATTACTCGGTGGTTTTTCCCAAATTGGGTTTCCACATTAAATCTTAGTGTTATACATTTGTGAATTTTTTTTGATGATGCATACTATTTACTTTTGTTTATTTATGTTATTCAACATATTTTTAAGAGAGAGCTATTATTGAATAAATAAGTTAAGTTACTAGTGAGTTTCTATATTGGCCGAGTGAATTTGTGAGTTTGGATAAGTTGTTTGAAGTTATTAAAAGTGGAAATGGTACATGTTGACTAAAGGATAACTAATTCACCCCCTTCCCCCCCATCCTAGTTATTCTATCATTCTAATAGTAACTCCTCTAGGCTACATATGTGTAATAATCTCAAAAGTTATCTTCTTAGTACTTCTATTCATATAATAATTGTATGTAAACATTTCCTATGCCAAACGCAAATCCTAATATCTATTTTTATCCTCAACTAAACATCTTAACAAATTACCCAAGATTTTGTTTACAACTTTAGTTTGTCCATCAGCTTGTGGATGAAATGTAGAACTAAATTTCAAATCAATATTGAACCTCTTCCAAAGTGTCTTTTTATAAATAACTTGTAAACTTAGTATCCCTATGAGAAAAAAATAGTCTTAGGAAATCTTCTATGTACTACATCTAATGTCTTTCTACATGGTATCAATGAGCCATTTTGGAAATTTATCGACTATAATAAATATAGAATAATTACCCCTTCGAGTTCTAGGTAATCTCATAAGAAAATCCATATTGATGTCTTCCCAACATTTACTAGGAATAAGAAATATTTTTAACAATCCAACATTCTGACTTTTTCCTTTTGTGAGTGGAACAATCCTGTAACATTTCATAAATTTTAGAACATCCTTATACATTTGTGGCCAAAAGTATGTTTCAAAGATCAAACTCACTGTCTTAGCAATTACAAAGTGCAATGCAAGTCCTCCACTATGCATCTCATTTATTATGTAATCTCTCATTGATCTTGTAGGTATACAGAATTGAATTCCTTTGAATAAAATATCTTCACAAATGAAATAATCAACTCAGCTACTCTAGGTATCTGCTATAAGTATCTTACAAGATTTCCAAGGTTCTTTGTAAAACTAGGATTAGGTTCATACAAAGCCTCCAAATCATCAAAACCAAGTACCTCAACATTCATCTTTGTTAGTAAGTTCTTTCTTTTTTTCAATGTGTCTTCAACTATGTTTGATTTCCAATCCATATGTAAAATTTTGCAAGTACTCAACCCACTTCATATGTCTCTGATTCAACATTTTTTGACTACCCAAGTATTGTACTACTTTATGATAAATATGTAACACAAATTATTTAAGAATTGAATAATGTCTCTATTTCTTCAAAGGTTGAAAAATAGCATATAAATCTTGGTCATAAAACAAATATTTCATCTAAGAATCATTTAAATTCTCACTATAAAAAGAAACAATTTGACCTTCTTGACTCAAAACAACTTCAATTGTATTCCCACTAGCATCATAGTCAACTTGAAATCTTTTAACAAAATCAAGCAAAGACAACATAGCCATTTTTATAACCTTTTGTTTCAATGCCTCAAATATTTAATTTTCTCCACATGTCCACTTGAATTCTTTTTATCACCTCATTGTTTCTATCATCACATTTAACTAAATATTTTGATGAACTTTCTATAGAAACTAGCCAATCCATGGAAAGATCTAACTTCACCAACATTCGTAAGTGTTGGCCAATCCATAATGACTTTTACCTTCTTGGGGTCCATCTTCCAACCATAGGAAAAAATAACAAAACCCAAATATACTATCTCCTCTCTCATAAAAGAAAATTTCTTCAAGTTAACCAATAACTTTTCTTCCTTAAGCCTTTTTAACACTTGTCTAATATGTATCAAATTATTTTCTTATTCTAAATGAATATTAGAATATCATCAAGGTAAATAATCACAAACTTACTTAAGAATTTCTTCAAAACGTCATTCATTAACCTCATGAAAGTACTAGGTGCATTAATTAAACCAACAGGCATAGCCAACCATTCATAAAAAACCCTTCATTTCTCTTAAAACCAGTCTTCCATTCATCCCTTTGTTTGATTCTGATACGATGATAGCCACTCTTTGAGTCAAGCTTGGTGAGATATTTTTCTCCACTCAAAAAATTGATAATCGCATCCATCCTAGGTGATGGAAATCTATACTTCACTATAATTCTATTTATAGCTCTAGAATTAGTGCACACTCTCTATTTATATTATTATTAGGTGCTAATACTATAGGTATTACAAAAGGAATCAAACTTTATCTAATCAAACCTTTCTACAATGATTTGTGGACTTGTTTATTCAAGTATTCACTATATGAAGGTGTCAACCTATGTGGTGCATTATTAGGAAACCTAGATCTAGGTATAAGATCTATACAATGATTGATATTCCTAACTAGTGGTAATCCATTAGGTACATTATCTAAAATAATATCATGAGATTATGGCAATAGTGATTCAATCTTAGATGCATGCTCATTTTAACCTTCTTCGCTATCTTTCTAGAAATGAAGGAAAACGTACATTCTCCTTCTTCAAATCTCTAATATACTGATTTCCTTCAACCAAGAAGACTCTAATAGTAGTACGATGATCATTCTTAGGTTTGTTAATGAAAGGAAAGAAAAAAATTATTTTCTCATTAGCCCAAATAGTATATTGACTCAATCTACCATCATACAGAGCTTTTCTATCATACTATCAACGTCTACCCAATAAGATATGACTATAATCCATAGGCATAATATTACACAAGCTTTCATAATAATAGGTTCCAATCTTGAATTTCACAAGGCACTGTTATCTTACTAGTAATTTATGTTCATCTTTGATCTGAGCAATGTGATAAGGATTGGGATGCTTCAATCTCTGCAACTTTAACTTTGTAACCAATTCTTTTGGTTCCAAATTATCTAAACTTTCATTATCAATAATTAGTTTACAACATTTACCTACGACCTTACATCTGGTCTTGAAAAGACTTTTACTTAAAACAAGATCTTCAACCATTTCTTCATTCCAAAAACTTCTCATAACCATTGAATTCTCTCCTTCCTCGGGTCTAATAAGTGTATATGATGTATCTTCTCATAATTTCCTCTAGAAAAGTTACCTCTACCTCTATATGAGCTTGTGCCCTTCCATTCTGATTTATCTCTATTGTGATTTTCATTATCTAACTAAGACGTGTCATTTTCACCATAAGATTTGCCCATGCTTCTCTAAAATCAATTACCTCCCCCTCTTTGTATTTTTTATATCTATTTGCAATATTTTCTTCATCTTTCAGTGAAAACTACTATGCTTCTTCCATACTATCCATATTTAGAAAAGTAATCTCATCTTGTATAGAAATCCTCAAACCAATTACGTGCCTCACAATATTTTCTACTTCATCATCAATATGTATAGAACTTATATATATTGTAGAATTCTTCAATATATTCTTTCACAATTATGTCCTTTTTCTTAAAATTTTGTATTTCTTCAGCAAATCAACTTGATAGTCACCAAACATAAATTGTCCCTTCAACTTACCAACTGTCTTATTTTGGGTCTTAATATTCTCTTTTCCTCTTCTCTATCTACTAATTTGCAAATATTCTCACCAAAAAGATGCATGTTCTTTCAAATTTATAGCCACTATCTTTGCCTTCTTATCAATTGATGTACTCTTATACTCAAAGTATTTTAACATTCCTGAGATCCAATCCAATAATTCATCAATATCAAGCTTACAATGATACTCAAAATATTTTTCCATTTCGATCCAATCCAAAAATTCATCCAAGAATTTATTTTTTCCTTTTGTAATATGTAAATAAATATCCCCATATGATACAAATAAGTTTGGTTTAGTACTTAAATATACCACCATAATGTCTGATTTCAAATATTTATTCTTTCTACAATACCTAGTAATGAGCTCTAAAATCAAACTCACTGACTAATATTTTATAAATATTAGTTTACATGAACCCATTATAAAAACCATAAACCATCCAATTAGCACTCATTGCATCTTGGTGATGCTCACATGGATAAAGCATTAGAATTTTTTGGGAGATCACCCATCCTTGTATTACACTAGCTCAAAAATGCACTTAACCATAAGTTTTCCAAAAGATTAAACATACATAATTTGTTACTCAATCACTTTAAAAAATACACACAATGTAAAATAAGTTAGGATTAGTCCACGTATATATTTCCTTAATGCATAATAGTGAATTCTTCATTAGTTCTTTCATTTGTTAGTTAGTTGATAACAAATAGTAACATTAAGAGACATGGACTCAATGTGTCTACTATATGACATTTAAGTCACATTCATTGACCTATGTTTTATGAATAATAGTTACATAAACCCATAACTAATGACCATAAATAGCCCATGTAGCACTCATTGTATCCAAGCAATACACACAATGATAGGGATTAAGAATATTTTGGAGATCACCCATCCTAGTACTACACTAACTCATACCTACATCTTACCATAAATTTTACCCCAATATATAAACTACTTAACATGCTACCCATTTACAACCTTCAACTCATTGTGTCTTATAAACCACATGACAAAAACCCTTTAATCCATACAGGGACAAGTAGATGTACTATCTTAAAATGGAAGGAAATATTTTTAAGACCTTTTAACAACCATCCCATAGTGACTTCATTAACCATGGATAAACATATGTAATGTGTTCATTCTCCTATTTCTTTCCATTTTTTTGATCTGTCTATACTCCCTTTAAGACCTTCAAAACCTCTTTTTGAGCCCTTCCCCAAGGGAAAGAAGCCTTAGAGCCCAAAGTACCTTGGGGTTTCCAATTATTTTATTTTGACCCCTTGTTGGCTTGTATTTTTTTTCCACCCAAAAACTAGTGTAAAAGGAGGCTTGGAATCTTCATTTTCACATCCATACATTCTATATACATCTACAATACATTGATCATTAATCAAGAGATTTCAAGGAATTCAATATCTTATATTTTATATACTGATTTCAACATCTTCAACATATAACAACACAAATCCTTATTGAAAAGGGTTTCTAGAAGTAAGGTGAATACTTAAATTTCTCATGTTTCCTTTTCATACATTTATATTTCAATTTCAATGTTGATTCATCAATCTAGGGCTTGATGAAGGCAAGCCCTTGTCCACCCAAAAAAAAAAGAATTATATTTATTGTGTGCATGAACAAGTTATCAAATTTTTGGTTAAGGATCTATAAATAACTCCCTGAGAGCTTTTGGAAAAAATTGGGTCGATCTAGTTTCAACATCTGAGGAATACGATCACTTCTTGGAGTAACGTTTAGATACATTTCCTCCTAGTCAAATTTTTCTAGAGGTTTTTGACAAGAAAAATGGTTTCTAGGGTTTTCTATGGTTTTTAAGTTCTATTTGGGGATCCACGGATGAAATTTCATAATCAAGCACAAATCCACACTTTACAAGGACAAAAGGAACTATCCTTCACATATTTCAAGGTGATTTTTTAATCATTCATTTCAATTCTTAGTTTTAAAATAATTGTGTATCTTATTGATTTAGCATTTAGATGTATATTGCATATTCTATTTAGTCAATTGGTTCAATTGCCTAATTACATTCACATATCACACACAAGACAAAGATCCTTCTTTTTATAACATTATTTTTTTACAATTCAAAATAAGTATTGGCATCCCTTTCACTATTTAGGTCTTGCTAATCTAATTTTAATTCAAAAGTGATTATGCTTGGAATTTATGTCTCCCAAAACATGCATATTAATTCTTTTGCGTGTAAAGTGGAGGCATGGGTCCTATTTCACCCTCTTCAATTTTTCACCAAAACATTTTTCTAAACTTGACTTGTGCCCCTTTATTTTTTAGAGTTAGATCATTACTTTTCATTTGGTGTTTACCTTCTTTTACTTGAACCTTCTTATTCATTCTGGGGTTAAATTTAGCTATATTTTAGATGTGCTTAGATCTCTTCCTTTTATACTCTTCCTCACATTTATATTTTTGTCATTAGATCTCATTAGAGTGTCCTTTTTTATCTCTCCTTTTATTGTCTTAATTCCATTAAGTCTAACCTATAACATTTCTATTAGGAAAATTTGTAGACTCATGGGCTCTTTTGATCATGAATCCTCTTTCCTTCCTAGGACCCATAATGACACCAATATTTTTTATCAAGATCTCAATCCTATAATGGAGCATAACTCTTCTCATTCTTCCCTAGATGAAGATTAAGCTTTGAGAGTTCCCCCTTCAAGTTGAGAAGCTCTCTAATGAGTTTGATAACAAGGAAAATTGGCTTGTGCAAGAGCACCAAAACCCTGATAGTTATTCCACTATTGAGGCTATTAAGAAGATTATCACTCGTGATGAAAATAACATCTCTATCATGTGTGGAATATCTCACCTTATTAACACTAATGATAATCATTTGACATGATATGCTCAAGAGTTAAGATACACTCCTCCTTCGACAATTGTTGAACCCTTTATTCCATTTCCCACTACTCTTCCTAGCATTCCTAGTTATGCTCCACCTCTCATGATGACTTATACACAAGTCTCCATTCCTCTAAGTATTGGTCTTCCTAACTGTTCACTTCCCATGAGTTTTCCTCCTAATTCATACATTTTCCATTACCTTCATATAATGTGGTTCCTTTTATATACACCAATTCTCTTCTCATTCCTTCTAATCCCCCACTGACCTCTTTGCATCTTCCTTCTATTTCCTACAATTTTCTTGACACAACCAATTCTCTATGCCTACTATTTCATCTTCTAATCTCACCATTAGTATCTTAGTTCAAAGCATCACCACTTTGTAACAATAAGTAGCTTAGTTCAATCAATCTAAGTACAAAATCCCTACTTGTGACATTGATAATCCCCTTTCCTTAGAAATCCTTCATGTTGTTATAGTACAACATGTTGAGATACCTTATTTGGAGACTTACAATGGTAAGGGTGATCCCATTATTCATGTTAGGACTTTCCAAACTATATGTAGTGATTTTTCTCATGACTATAGGCTCGTGGCTAAGTTGTTCACATGTAATTTTAGGGATAAATCCTTGTAATGGTATTTCTCTTTACTCCCTTATCTAGTGATTCCTTTCAAACACTTTAAGATGCTTTCATTCAATAATATTAAGACAATATTGGTACTCAAATTTTTTTGACTAATTTAATGCATAGCAAATGAGATGTTAAAGAAAAAGTTAGTTACTTTATTGGTAGATTCAAACACTTATATGCTCAAATATGTTATCATGTGCCTAATCATAATAATTGCAAATCTTTATTTCATTTCCTCTAAAAGACATTAGAGGTAAGATTATCCTTACTAAGTATACATTCTTTTCACATATCTATGTAGCACTTCACCATTATTAGTTAGAAGCGAGCCAACTTGAGATCTCTACTCTGATGACTCCTATTAATAGTGATAAGAGTCACATTGTGGTTAATGAAAAAAACTTTTCTAAGCCTAACAACCTCATCAAAATTAATTCAACTAATACAATTTCTGACCAAGTGGTTACTACATCCAAAGGTATGGCTGCTTTTCCTATGTATATCATATTAATCATAATTACACTCCTTTATCTGAACCTTTACCTAATGTGATGACTAAATTGATTCATACTAGTATTCTTTGACTTCCTTATATTGGTGCAGGAGCACCCTAACCATCTCCATGTAATTTTGAGTCTTAGTGACTATGTTTTTGAGTCTTGATAGATTAGGGAATTAGTTATTTCGATTCATGTTATTAGGTGTTCAATTAAGGTCATATTGACCATGGTTATTTCAGTGTGGGTAAAAGTGAGTAAAAAGTGGAAAAATACCATACAAGGCCATAAATGGAGTGTTAAAATGTCATGATAAACCTTTGGACCTATTTAAGATGTCAAGAAAACATATTGGTGCAGGACCACCTACGTAGGCTAAAGGGTAGACCTAGGGCTTCTTTGGTGTTTTGGTTTGTAGTGATTCTATCCAAATCAATATAGTAATAATAGGATCAACTTGGTTCTAAGGTGAGGTTAAATAGGTTTGAAGAGTCCCACAATGCAATATTGCTCCTAATTGCTCAAAAACTGCTCATTTGGCTCCATAGAGCATTTTTGGGTTTTGAGGGCCAAATAGGGTAATAAAGTGTTTTAGGGTCTTTATTAGGTGTTTTAGATCCATCTTAGGCCTTTTGGAAAGTTTGGTAGCAAATAGAGCAATTTTGGGTAGAAAATTTGCAAATTTGTAAAAATATCTCATTTCTTGCAAATTTGTCATTGACAACTTTTGTAACTTTTATGCAAAAAGAGAAACTTCTTTGTGGAAGCCCTTTAACCACTTAAATTAGTTTGAAACTTAAATTCCAAGAATTTATAAGGTCAAACTCAACCTTCTCAAGAGGTTAGAAGAAGGAGAAATGGCAATGTACAAAATGTAATTAGCATTTTTCATTATTACAATAGTTTCTTGTTTTGAGTATTTTTTTCATGCTTCAACAGTCAGAATTAGAGAATTCTGAGTTGGAAGTGTTAGTGGAGGTTGTACTTAATTTCTTTTTTTATTTTGTGTGTTGCTTCAAAGAGTTTTGTGTGTTCAAATAAACTATATTGGAAGTTAGTAGGTTGTTGTTCTAAACTGGGCAACTAGCACAAAATGGAGTCTTAGGGCAGACACTTTCAAATTCTCAACTTGACCTTATACTTATATCATTTATATTGTCAAGTTGGCTAATATAAAACTTAGAATAACTAATATTCACCACCTCAGTCCACTAGAACCAATAGATGAATTAATTAAACTCAATATGCTAAAATAAGATAATCCTTCTTTAGTTGACCCTACTCGATAGACACTAACTCAGAAATAATTTTCCTATGTTAACCAAGTGAACTCAGTTAACACTGCATATTCACAAAGTTCCTTTGGTAGCCAAGTGCGCTTGGTTAACACTGGTTCCATCCAATATTTCCTTCATTAACCAAGTGAGCTCAATTAACACTCATCTTTTGTAAACTCTCCTTTAACACCCGAGTTAACTCGATAGACACTGCCTTCTGAATTAGGAAAACATAGGAATGCTCAATAGACATAGAAAAATTTCTTCACTACTCGAGTGAGCTTGGCATGCATTGATTGATAATGATATGAAATTTGTGTAACATCAAAGACAATACACAATTAATCAATTGTATCCAACAATCTCCCTCTTTGGCATTGATGGCAACACATCATGTCATAACACAATGAAATTTTTATCTATGACAACTTTCTCTATCAGTATGAACTCTTTCTATCTTCAATTTCTCCCTCTATCAGAAAAATTATGTCAACAACTATTACCAATTTCATTCTCAATATCTCTATGATAACATACTTCTCCCTCTTACAACAAACTTCTCCTTCTAATTAAAATTTCTTATGAGATATGATAGTAAACTTCTCCCTCTTTGAAAACACATGCCAAATACAAAAAATTTGTTAATATCAATGTACCTTATATAGTAATTCATTTGCAATATGCCCTTGTCAATACTACACCAATTGATTGATCTTCAACAGGTTCTGGTTGATGCATCACTAAACTTCATTTAGTGAGCTTTAGATAGGGGAATGACCCCTAGCTTACTACTTAGATATAGAAATGTATCCTTATGTAATGGCTTGGTGAATATGTTTGCAATATGTTCTTTTGTGTTCACATATTCCAATCTGACTTCCTTATCTTGCTCTAATTCTCTTAAGAAGTGATATTTTATTGCAATGTGCTTTGTTTTGGTATACATCATTGGATTCTTTGATATATTGATTGCACTAGTGTTATCACAGTGTATGACTACTAAATCTTTGATCTCTATCTTTGTTCCTTCCAATAGTTGTTTGAACCAAATGATGTTAGAACAATTAACTATTTCTGCCACATATTTTTCCTCTGTTGTGGATTGAGAGATGCAACTTTTTTTCCTGCTTTTCCAAGACACTAGTCTTTTACCAAGAAGAATGATCCACCAATAGTTCTCTTCCTGTCATCAATACTTCATGCCTAATTAGTATCAATGAACACCTTTAAGTCCAAATTGCCTCCAAGTTTGTACTATAAGCCATAGTCTTCAATGCCTTTCAAATATCTCATGATTCTCTTGAATGCCATCATGTGATTTTCTCTAAGATTTTCTAAGAAGCTTGCCACCATGCCAACTGCTAATGCAATATCAGGCCTTGTATGCACTGCATACTATAATTTTCCAATCATTGATTTGTATGTGGTTTGATGTACTTCATTTGAATCGTCATTTTTGGAAATCTTATGCCAAGTAGACATAGGGGTTCCAACTAGTCTTGAATATTCCATTCCAAATTTCTTTAGTGTCTCCTTGATATATTTGGATTGAGTAATGTATATACAATTTTTGTTCTACTGAATCTTCAATCCAACAAAGAATTTTATCTCTCCAAACATAAACATCTCAAATTATTTAGTCATTTCTTCTTAAAATGCTTTGCATAAGTCATAATTTCCTATGAATAAGTATCATCAACAAATATTTCTACCAATACAATCTTCTTTTCTTGTCCTTCTTTGAGATACAGACTATTGTTATCATTTGTTCTTTGAAAACCAATCTATATCAAGTAATTATGAAGTCTTTCATACCAAGCTCTGGGAGCCTGCTTGAGACCATATAATGCTTTGTGTAATTTGCAGACCATTTATCTTTTGTTAAGATCTACAAAACCTTCTAGTTGCTCAAAGTAGACTTCCTCATCAAGAATTCCATTCAAGAATGTAGATTTAACATCCATTTGATACACTTTAAATCCTTTGTGTGTTGCATATGCTAGTAGAGTTTTGAAACCTTCTAATCTTGTAATAGGAGCAAAAGTTTCACCATAATCAATACCTTCTTGTTGAGAATAGCCTTTGCACAATAATCTTGCTTTGCTTCTGGAAACTTTTCCATCTTCATTCAGCTTGTTTCTAAACACCCATTTTGTGCCAATTATATTTTTATCCTTGGGTTTAGGAATGAGGGTCTAGGTTTTGTTCTTCTCTATTTTTTCTATTTCTTCATTCATTTCTTCAACCCAAATTTCATTAGCCAAAGCATCTTTAACATTTCTAGGTTCAAATTCAACAAATAAACATGTACCTCTTAATTTTCTTCTTGTCATTGTTCCATCAGATTTATCTCCAATGACCTAATCAGGTGCACTATGCCTTCTGGCATATCTTGCTAACATAGGTTCTTTGGATTTGGAATGAGCTCCACTATTTTCATCATGAACTTCAGTATTTAGCTCAAGTTCCACATTCTGTGACTAGGGACCATCATATTCAATTTGAACTAGCTAAGTAGCTTCTAATTGTGGCTTGGGTCCTTCAGACTATGACTCGGGTTGCATTTTTTGCAACTCAATAATTGTTGGAAGTTTTGGGCACTTAGGGGGTGAAGCTTCCTTTCTCTCAGATAGATTTGGTAGGGTATCAAGTTCATAGTAAAAAAATCTTTTGTAATCCTCTAGCTCTTTGCTTCTTTCTTCTTCACTCTTTTCTGCAAACTCATCAATTCTCACATGTGCACTTTCTATGATTCTATGAGTAGAAAAATTCAAAAAATTGTATGCTTTACTTCTACAAGAGTATCCTAAAAATATTCCTTCATTTCCATCGACATCAAATTTTCCTTTTTTAGATTCTTTCAAGATATAATATTTTCTACCAAATGCTTTCAAGTAACTTACATTTGGTTTGTAGCCATACCATAGTTGATAAGGAGTTTGATTTGAATCTTTCTTCAATTGTACTCTATTCAACGTATGAACTGTAGTGCTGATAGCTTCCTACAAATATTTTATTGCAACATTCTTTTCAATCATAAATGTTCTTGCATAGTCCATGATGGATCTATTTCTTCTTTTAGCTATACCATTCTGCTGAGGAGTACCAGGGGTTGATACTTGTCTTTTGATCCCTCTTTCAATGCATAAATTATTGAATTCATTGGAGATGAATTCACCACCTCTGTCTAATCTTAAACATTTCAATCTCTTTCTAGTTTCTTTTTCAATTCTTTCCAAATACCACTTGAATTTTTGAAAAGCTTTGGATTTTTCTTTAATATACATTACAGTCATCATTCTAGAATAATCATCAACAAAAAGAATTAAAAAAATTCTCCATTGTAACTCTCTATTCCAATAGATCCACATAAGTCTATTTTTATAAGTTCTAAGACTTCTTTTGATTGATAGTTCTTGCTTTTAAAACTAGTCTTCCCATCTTACCAATTTGGCAAATTTTGCATAGACCCATATCAAGCTTCTTCAAACTAGTAATACCTCTTACTCTTTTATGTTTTCTTACCTTAACTAGATTATCAAGGTTTACATGAGATAATCTTTTGTGACATAACCAACTTTCATTTACTTGAGCAATAAAACATGAACTTTCACTGAGATTAAGATAAAATAGATTACCTTTTGTTTGCTTGCCACATCTAACCAGATTTCCTTTTCCATCTAGTAGTTTGGCCTATCCATCCATGAATTCTACCTTGAATCTAATGTTATTCAACTATGACACACTCAGTAGATTATGCTTTAGTCCTACAACCCAATAGGCATTTTTATATACAAGTTCCTTTTTCAAAGAAATACATCCTTTTCCTTTTATGTTACAAGGTTCATTGTTTCAAAATCTCACACTACCTCCATCATAATATTCCATGTGCTTAAATTTTTTTTTCTCCATTCATATGATGTGAACAGACACTATCAATAATCCATGTATTATTTTTGCTAACATGAGAGATAAGTGTCATTTTATCTCCTTCATCATTAGATTCATCTTTTACTGTAATATATACCATTTTATCTTCACTATTATCAGAATCTTTAGCCACAAAACAAGATTTCTTACCTTTGTGCTTGTAGTTCTTGTAGTTCTTGTAATATTTTTTGCCTTTGTTCTTATTGCTTTTCTTTTCATCTTTGTTTTCTCTATTTGGACACCTTGCAACAATGTGACCAACTTCACAAGAAAAGTAGATCAGAGAAACTTTACCTTTATACTTTCCTCTACCTTTGGAATACTTTCTTGCAAGTAGGGCTTTAACAACTTGAAGATCATTGTTTGAGATTTCTTCTATTTCTTCTTCTTCACTTCTTAAATGACTAGGCTTTGATTTCTTACTCTCTTTCTTGAGTGTGAGTTTAGTACCAAATGCAAACTCAATAACTTTTGAGCTACGAACATAGTTATCAAAGTTATCTAACTCAAAGTTGTCAATCTTCCAACTAGAGCATCCAAAGATATTTTATTATTTGGATCGCATCTCATCTTTTGTATAGCAAACAATCTAATTGCATGAATAGGAAGAAGAGTTCTAAGTACCTTTCTTACAACTATTTTTTCTTGAATGTGTCCTCCAGATCCTTTGATTGGACTTGCACTTGCTTTGATTCTTTCCACATATTTTGCAATGTTCTCATCTTCTCTCATTTTCATCTAATCAAAATAACCTCTTAGAATTCAGCCTTAGCTCTTCTTACATTGTCATCTCCTCCATAAATGCCTTTTAGTTTGGTCCACATTTCATAAGCTGTTTTACAATCTTTTACTTCATCAAATTCAACATAACTGAGAGCAGATGCAATATCAATCATCACGATGTTATGATTCTTCTTTTCAGCAATATCTTCAACTAATAATGATCTAGTGGGAGTCTTGTATTCAGCATCAAGTTATTTACAACTTGAATCACTGATGACAGCCAAATGTAACCTCATAAGTCCTTGCCATGCTGCAAAAGTGTTTCTATTCAACTTGAGAATCTCTCTTCTGTAAGACATCCTAATCTTTAGCTTAAATCTTTGAAAACTTCTCTGCAAGCACCAAAATCTCTGATTCCAATTGTTGGAAATATAAGAGGAATAAATGAGAGGAGAGGGGTGAATTAGTTACCACTAAAATAAATCCCATATCTCTTTAGATGTTAACACAAAATAAACTCTAAAAACTAAATATTGTTGATGCTCGAAAAACACAAATAAAATGTTGTAACTCGGTAAATATTGAATATGCTCAATAAGTAGTTAACATGCAAATCTTAGCTATTATTAGCGATTACCATTATTTTAACTTAGATGCAAGCACATAAAATAAAATAGCATGAACACTAACTGACACTAGGATTTAATGTGGAAACCCAATTTGGGAATACCACCAATTGCAACTAGTTACTATTTTCACTCTTCTAAAGTGAGCCTTGTTAGGAGCCAACCTTGTTAAAGGTTACAAAATACATTTTTAGGTGTGACCCTATTAAAGGATTTAATCACCCTATTAGGAATGGCCTTGTTAGAGGTCTTTAGAGTCTTTAGACAATTCAATAGAACAACCACCCTGTTAGACGTTTTACAAATAGTTAAGCCAACTTTGTTAAGAGATTTAGATCACAGCCACAATGGTTAGAGAGTAACAATGAGATGGTCTAATTTTTTATGCAACCGAATTGCCAAATACATATCTATGTTCAAGCTTGTACTTGATCATTCCTGATCAAATATATATTTTTAGCTTTGCAAGGATATTCTGCTTATCCTTCTGATTCGCTTCATTGCTGCATCACTAGATCTTCAAAATCTTCCATGCATTCACACTCTTACACACTTTCAAATTCTCAACTTGACCTTATACTTATATCATTCATATTGTCAAGTCGGCTCATGTACAACTTAGAATAACTAATATTTATCACCTCAGTCAGCTAGAACCAATAGATAAATTAATTAAACTCAATATGCCAAACAAAAAAAATCCTTCATTAGCTGACCCTACTCAATAGACACAACCTCAGAAATGATTTTCCTATGTTAACCAAGTGAACTTGGTTAACACTGCATATTCATAAAGTTCGTTTTGTAATCGAGTGAGCTCGGTTAACACTGATTCCATCCAATATTTCCTTCATTAACTGAGTGAGCTCGGTTAACACTCATCTTCCATAAACTTTCCTTTGATGATCCAGGTGGA
Organism: Cupressus sempervirens; assembly: GCA_028749045.1. Taxonomy (NCBI): domain Eukaryota; kingdom Viridiplantae; phylum Streptophyta; class Pinopsida; order Cupressales; family Cupressaceae; genus Cupressus; species Cupressus sempervirens. The sequence continues at coordinate 94,678,660 of CM053783.1, read as the reverse complement.
TCTTGAAGACCTTAAAAATTCAACCCACTCAAAATCCCCCAAGATTGGCTACAATGGATAAAGCATGGCAAAATATTCCTGGCACAACTTGAAGTGTGTCAAAAGGAGTCTGTTTGCTCAAGATATGCTTGGTCAAAGTTTGGGTCAAACTAGTGAACCAAGGGTTGACCAAAAAGGTGAAATTGGACCATCTCAAAAGTGGTCAACAATGGGTCTTAAATTAAAGAGCCTATCAAGAGCTTTCCAATGGCATTCGTTTCATCAAAAATAGAGTTCATATGTGAAAGTTACAATCATTTGAAATTGGAGGAAAAATGCAAGTTTTGATGACATCGTCATGATATCATCATCCTCATTTTATTCTCTTGATAATATAACAAGTTCTAAAATCACGTATACTCCTAAATATAATATGTGGTTAATATGAACCATATATTATTATGACTATTATTTTATAAAAAGGGGATATATATTGTTATTTGTTAAAGGGTTGGTTTATTTTGTACAACTTAAAAAAATAAAAGCCAAAAAGGGAGGTTATTTACTTGGATATGATTTTGGATGGGTTATTATATTTTGGATATTATAATGTAAGTCCAAAATTATAAGGGTCATTATTTTCAAGGATAGTAGTAAAATTGGGAGATTTAGGTCATTTGGTTATTTTAAATAAGCAAAATGGTAATTATATTGGTTATATGGTTTTAAGCCAAATATAGCCAATATCAAGTATAAAAGGGGAATTATTTTCCTTTGAAAGACAAGCCTAAAGAGGAGAAACCTCTAAGGTGAAAATTCTTGTAAAAAGAGAAGAGTATTCTTATTTCTTAAATTCTTGGAGAGTTATTTTACTCTTGATAAAGGATTTTTGGGAGGTGATAGTTTTTCTTGCAAGTAATCTAAGTTGTCTCTTGAGAGATAAAAACTTGGTGAGTTCCTTGAGAGATTTTTCATGACTTTTAAAGTCATTTTTGTAAAGGCTTAATGCCCATTGAGAGAGAGTTGCAATTTTATTGCTTTGCATTGTAAAAAGTGTTGAAGGAGCTATGCACGAACATGTTGCTAGCAAGTTTCTATCATTGTAGTATGGAAGCAAGAAGCAGATTGTAACTCCAAGGAAGACAATGGTGATGTATGAGTTTTGCATCATAATAATGGCATCGATCTTGCAAGTTTGTAGATCTGGAGACGTAGCCAAAGTCTAGTGAACTCTAAAATCAAATCTTTTGTCTCTTGTTATTTTTTATGCATGTTTTGTCTACTTAGTTATTTTCCGCATTTCTAAATATTATTCATTTAGTTCACAAGAAATGTTAGTTATGATCTTTCTATTATATCTGTATCCTAGTGAATCTTGAAATTCTAAGCGATTCATAAAAAAGATTTTATAGATCATTTGATGTTTGACTTAAATCGATAGACATTGCCTTCTAAATTAGGAAAACACAAGGATGCTTAGTACACACAGAAAAATATCTTCAATGCCTGAGTAAGCTTGACATGTACTAACTAATAATGATATGACATTTGTGTAACATCAAAGGAAATACATAATTAATCAATTGTATCCAACAATGTATAGCCTCTTGGGATTTGAAGATAGACTCCTTGTAAATTATGTATAGCAAAGGAGAGCCCATGGGAAGCACAACAAGCATTTTTAGTGTGATGCCCTAGGCAAGTAAACCATTTTGGTTAGGGATCACAAATATGAAAAGACCATTTTTCAGTGGATCAAAAGGTCTTTTTACTCAATCCAAGAACATGGTAAGTAAGTATATGGTGAGGGCCAACTATAATCTAGAGAACGAGTCTTGGTAAGGAATTTTAGGAGGTTTAAAACCCAAACAACACCAAAATCCTTGAAACCCTCAAATTAAGCCTAAAATTATGCTTGGGCTCTATAGACAAGTTGGGGGCTTAAGAGTTACAAAATATTCAAGCACCCTAAAAAGGGTATCTAGAAAGGTGATTTTTTTTTGCCATTGTTAAGGCATGTTTCAAAATATCTCAATTTTAGTGCATTTGGAGTAGCCTTTTTCCAAGCAACTAGGTAAAAATTGACTTGTGGATTGCAATTCGAATAGTTTTTTGCACTTTTTTTGGTGTAGTATGTTGATGAGTAACCTAAGGCATGCCTAGTTATTCATTTGACCAAATAGAAAGGTCCAAGGAGCATTAAGGATATTTCTATGTTTGTGGAAGTTTGACCATTCTTCTACTAACCTGTTGATGTGCACCAGTTGAAGAAGTGGGATATCTTTGATAGAATCCTTAGAGGCATAGGGGGTGAAAGAATCCCTATTTAGTTAGGTGGAAGACCTAAGAAGATCCTAGAGATCAAACGGTTTGTGAGCAAGATTAGTTGTCACATCAGAGTGGTATTAGAGCAAGTTAAAGATTTGGGAACCATTGGTGGATATCTATAGCTACTAGAGAGTTAGTAAGTGAAACCAACATGGTGAAAAATTTAGAACTAGCCAAGGAAATTGATGAACAAAAAGAGAAGAATAGAGTTCTTCAAGAATCCCTAGCAGAGGTGAAGGTAAAAACTGGATGCATTTGCTAAAGCAACTAGGAGAAAGGAAGAAGAAGACTTTGAGAAGGGTAAAGAGGTAGCAGAGGAGGATGTAGTCCCTAAATCTAGCCCTATATTGAATGAAGAGCCCTTCTTGAAGGATATCAAATCCCTAGGAGGAAAATCTTTGGAAGGTGTACCACTTTCTGTGGAAACATGGACATAGATACTGTCATGGATTGGATAGATGGCATGAAGTACCATTTTGAGTGTGAGGGGGTATCAAAGGCACAAAAGGTTAAAGTTGCTAAGTCAAGGCTTAGAGGCTCAGCTCTAACATGCTGGAAATATGTACAAGATGAAAGAATCAGCATGGATAAGACTCCTATAGCTAACTGGAAGGCTGTGGCCACTAAAGTGAAGGAGAACTTCCTGCTTGAAGACTTTGAAATTCAGCTCCATAAGAGAAGTTAAGGATTGAAGCAAAAACACTTATATGTACTAAAGAGTTTTAGAGGTTCTATCTAAGATCCAAGCAACATTAAGATGAGCCAATCAAAGTTGCAAGATATATAGGTGGCTTGAAGTGGAATATCCAAGAGGAGCTCAATTTGTAGGCACCCACCACAGTTTAAAGATGCCATCATCTAGTTCGAAAGCTAGAGGAAAAGAAAAAAAAGGAAAGGAGATTCTAACTTCAAGGATAGAGGCAAGGGAAAAAATCAAAGAGGGCAAAGAGGAGGCTACCAGGGTAGAGGTAGTGAGCAAAAGAATCAAGGTGAAAGCAAGTTCACAGAGCAAGCTAGTGATAAATCCTCAAGAGGTGGTTACAATAGAGGGAGAGGCAACCAAGGAGGATCAAGTATATGGAGAGGATTAAGAAGATCCAATTTATACTTTGAAAGTATGAAATGTTACAATTATGGTCACTTGGGTCATCTAGCCTATAGATGCCTAGAGAATACTTCTTCCTCAAATCAGGACAAAAGAATGTCTTATGTGCAAGAGTATTGCAGCAAAGAATTTTATGTAGACCAAATTGAGTCTTAAAAAGGTGATAACCTCATGTTTAGGAAAGTGTTGATCAAACAACAAACTCCTAATGAACCTAAACATAGGAGAGAATTGTTTAAGATAAAATGCAAAATCCTAGGAAAAGTATCCAAAGTAGTGATTGATTCTGGTTCTACAGATAATGTGTATCAGAGGAGGTTGTTACTAAGTTGAAATTGTAGAAGATACCTCATGACAACCCTTATAAGGTTACTTGGCTCACCAACAGACAAAGCATCTTGGTGAATGAGCAAGCTTGGCTAGAATTCTCCATAGCAAGATACAAGGACAAACTGTTGTGTGATATTTTTCCTATGGATGCTTGTATTTTTTTGCTAGGCAGGCCTTGGAAATTTGATATGGAAGTTGTGTATGATGGTAGGGAAAATGCCATTAATTTCAAGAAAGGAGGAAAGACCTTCAAAATTTAGTCTTTATTGGAACTGGAGGAAACACAAGTAAAAGTGGCTAGTGTGCTATTTTGTAGTGGGAAAGAGTTTATTGAAGACCTCAAGGATGAGGAATGTCAAAGTTTTGTAGTAGTGCTGAAGTTTGAAGAAAAGGATAATGTAGCCAAGGAACCCTTACCGATTAAAGTCCAAACTTTCCTTGAAAAGTACAAGGACATAGTGAGTGATGGTACTCCAGCTACTCTACCTCCTAGTAGAGTTATAAGTCATCAAATTAACTTTATTCTAGGTGCTTCCTTTCCTAATAAAGTAGCATACAAGTTGACTCCAGATCAGAACTTAGAAGTGGCAAGACAAGTCCAAAAATTGATGGATCAAGGTCTAATACAAAATAGCATAAACCCATGTGGAGTTCCTATTGTGTTGGCATCTAAGAAAGGAGGTAAATGGAGATTATCTATAGATTCAAGAGCCATCAATAGGATTACAATCAGGTATACATTTCCCATACCTAGGATTGAAGACCTTATGGATTGTCTTAGAGGCACTAAGTACTTCACTAAGCTTGATTTGAAGAGTGGTTATCACCAAATAAGGATAAAGAAGGGAGCTAAATGGAAAAAAATATTTAAGACTACTGATTGTCTTTATAAATGGCTTGTAATGTCATTTGGTCTTTCCAATGCTCCTAGCACATTCATGAGGCTCATGAATGAAGTGCTCAAGGATTTCACAGGAAAATTTGTAGTGGTGTATCTAGAATATATACTTATCTTAAGAAAGACTAGAGAAGAGCATATCAAGCATGTTGAGGTAGTTTTGAAGAGGCTTCATGAGGAGAAGCTAGCCATAAATCTTGAGAAGTGTGACTTCTTCAAGGAGGAACTTCTGTACCTAGGATTTGTGGTGTCTCAAGGCACATTAAATATGGACAAGGAGAAGGTTGTTGCTATACTAGATTGGACAATACCTACCACATCTACTGAGGTAAGAAGTTTCCATGGTTTGTCTCAATTCTATAGGAAATTCATTAGAAATTTCAGTGGTATTTGTACACCTTTGTTGGATACCATAAAAGGTGGAGTCAAGTCTAAGCTTAAGTGGACTTTAAAAGCTAAAAACTCATTTAAAATGTTGAAGAAACAAGTGGCTACTCAACCTATCCTATAATTGCCTAGTTTTGAGAAATTGTTCACCTTAGAATGTGATGCAAGTGGCTTAATAGTAGGTGGTGTTTTGAGTTAAGAAGGTAGACTAGTGGTTTTTTATAGTTAGAAGCTTAATGAGGCCAAAAAGAACTATTCATCTTATGACTTAGATCTCTATGCCTTAGTTAAGTGTCTTAGAAAGTGGAAACATTATTTGTTTCCCAAGCAATTTTTTGTATTTATAAATAACCAAGCTCTTAGCTACATCAACACTCAAGAGAAGCTAAGCAATAGAAAATTGAAGTGGCTGGAGTATTTATAGGCCTTTACCTTTAAAATCAAGTATAAGAAGGGATAGTTGAACAAAGTGGTAGATGAACTAAGTAGGAGGATTATGACAGTCTAAGAGAATCAACTTCAAAGCATTGGAATAGAGATTTTTTAGAATCTTTACAAAGAAGATGAGAACTTTGTTGAAGCCTAAAATGTATGCATGGATTTTGGGAATAATTTTCAGAGTATACCTGGAAAAATGACTTTTTATTCAAGGGTAATCAGTTGTGTGTACCAATGGGTTCCATGAGAGAGAACCTAACATAGGAGAAGCATAATGGTAGCCTAAGTGGTCATTTTAGTATCAAAAAAACCATAGAACTAGTGCAAAGGTTCCACTAGTGACCAAAAATAGAAAGGGATTTAACCAAGTATGTAGATCAGTACATGGTGTGCATGAAAGCCAAAGAAGGAATAAAAAATGCAGGTTTATATCAGCCTTTACCGATTCCAAAGAGGCCATGGGATTGTATAAGTATGGACTTTTTTGTAGGTTTACCAAAAACCAAGCAAGGGTATGATACCATTTATGTTGTTGATAGATTCAACAAAACGGGGCATTTGATTCCATGTAGGACAATTAATGATGCTAGTCACATTTTCCACTTATTTTTCAAGGAGGTTGTATGGATTCATAGACTGCCATTAAGCATTGTATTAGATAAGGATGTTAAATTTATGAGCCATTTTTGGAAAACCTTATGGAAAAATCTTTGTACAAATATGTCATTTGGTTTAGCTTACCATCCCCAAACTGATGGTCAAAATGAAGTGATTAATAGGACCATAGGAAACCTTCTAAAGTTCCTAACTAAGGAATATGGTCAAAGTTGGGATGTTATCATTTCACAAGCAGAGTATGCCTATAATGATAACAAGAATAAGATGACTAGAAAAAGTCCTTTTGAGATAGTTTATAGAATGCATCCAAGGGGTGTATGTGAAATGAGATATCTTAGTGATATGGATCAGACAAGTGGACAAGCTAAAGACTTTGTTCAAACTATGAAGGAGATTCAAGAGCAAGTCAAGAAGACCATCCAAGATAACACTCAAAAACTCAAGGCCAAAGTGGATGAAAAGAGGAAAAAAGTTCACTTTTCTATTGCCAATTATGTAATGATCCATTTGAATAAAGAAAGGCTTCAAAAATTTGTTCCTACCAAGCTACAAATGAAGAGAGTAGGGCCTTGCAAAATCTTGAAAAAGTATGGAGAAAATACCTATAAGGTAGACTTACCTTCAGATTTAGGCATATCCCCTATTTTCAATGTGCAAGATTTGGTGGCATAAAAAGGTACCTTACCTCAAATCAGTCTAGATGTTCATGCTGACCTTGAACCTACTGCAACACCTAATATCAGTAAGTTGGAAATAGAGAAAGTGTTAGATTCAAGGGTGAAGAAGTCTGCAAGCCATAAGGTGTTTATGAAAAGCCAACTTAGAAGCCTACTTGGGTTGCTGAAATAGAGTTCAAGAAGGTTGGAATACCCTTAGACATGTTACCATCAGGTGGGGCTTAGTTTTTTTTTTTTATGGAGGGAGTATTGTGCAGTAGCATCGAAGTGGGCTAAAGGATAGACCTAGGGCTTCTTTGGAATTTTGGTTTGTAGTGATTCTAGCCACATCAATAGAGTAATAATAGGATCAACTTGGTTCTAAGGTTAGATTAAATAGGTTTGAAGAGTCTCACAATGTAATATCACTCCTAATTGCTCAAAAAGTGCTCATTTAACTCCATAGAGTATTTTTTGGTTTTGAGGGCCAAATAGGGTAATAAAGTGTTTTAGGGTCCTTATTTGGTATTTTCAATCTATTATAGGCCTTTTGGAAAGTTTGGTAGCAAGTAGAGCAAGTTTGGGTAGAAAATTTGTAAAATTTGTAAAATTGCTCATTTCTTGCAAAGTTGTCATTGACAACTTTTGCAACTTTTATGCAAAAAGAGAAACTTCTTCATGAGAGAAATTAAACCACTTAACATATCTGGAAAAATACATTCCAAGCCTGTATAAAGTTGAACTAAACCTTTTCAACAGATTGGAAGAAGGAGAAATGACATTGTACAAAATGTAATCAACATTTTTTATTATTACAATAGTTTCTTGTTTTGAGTTTTTTTCATGCTTGTACGGATCAGATTTAGGGTTTTATGAGTTGGAAGTGTTAGTGGAGGTTGCACTTAATTTTTTATTTTTTAAGTTTGTGTGTTTTTTCAAAGATTTTTGTGTGTTCAAATAAATTATCATGTAAGTTAGCAGGTTGTTGTTCTGAACTAGGCAGCTAGCATAAACTAGAGTCTTAGGGCCATTTCCCACCATATGAAATGTATGGCCTCTTGGGATTTGGAACTAGACTCCTTTACATTATTCATAGAAAAGGAGAGCCCATGGGAAGCAAGGCAAGCATTTTTAGTGTGATGCCCTAGGCAAGCAAACCATGTTTGGTTAGGGATCACAAATCTAAAAAAGAGCATTTGGAGTCAATTGAAAGGTATGATTCTTCAATCCAACAACATGGTGAGTGCTAACTCCTATCCAAAGTAGGATTCTAGGTAAGGACTTTAAGGAGGTTTAAAATCCAAACAACTCCAAAATCCTTGAAACCCTCAAATTAAGCCTAAAATTGTGCTTGGGTTGTATGGACAAGTTGGGGGCTTAAGAGTTACAAAATCTTCAAGTACTCCAAAAAGGTATCCAAAAAGGTGATTTTGTTGCAAAGTCCAAAAAGGGTATCCAAAAAGGTGATTGTGTTTGGCTTTTGTTAATGGATTCTTCAAAATATCTTATTTTTAGTGTGTTTGGAGGGCTAATTCTTGTAACCTTTTTCCAAGCATCTGAGTACAAATTGACCTATGGATTGCAATTTAAATAGGGTTTTGCATTTTTTTTGGGTTTAGTATGTTGATGAGTAATTGAAGGAATGCCTAGGTATTCATTTGACTAAATGTAAAGGTCCAAGGATCATAGGGGCTATTTGAGTGTTTGTCGAAGTTTGGGCAATCTTGTACTAACCTGTTGATGTGCACCAGTTGAAGAAGTGGGATCTATTTGATAGAATCCTTAGAGGCATAGGGGGTGAAAGAAGCCCTATTTAATTAGGTGGTAGAACTAATAATACCCTAGAGAGCTTAGGGTTTGTGAGCAAGATTGGTTGTCACAACACATCTTAGAGCATAAAATGCAAAATGTGCAAAAAAATGTAAAATTGTCAAAAAAATTGTTAGCATTTTGTTAAAAAAAATGAAAAGTTTTGGAAGATGGAAAGTCATCCATCTTGGATGAGATCTTAGAGGGGGTGAAAGGCAATTTTTTTATATAAAACAATGTAATATCATATAGAACATGGAGGGGATATGTGGAGAAGAAAAGTGCAAAATATGGTGTGAATTTGTATAATAAGTCATCATTTCTTGTGAGATTCTATTGAGGTACTATTGTTTGATTATAGTCCTTATTATTCTATAATATCTCATGGTTATAGTTACTCTTAAAATTCCTTATACATGATAATGATTTTAGGATTAGTACTAAGTGCTCCATGTATGTCTAACATCATTGGTTATGGGTATTGTTCTCTATATTCATAGACTGAGTAGTAAATTGCACGCATCTTCAGGTTAAATGACCATAGTACTTGCATGTTGTCATTATAAAAATTGGAGGAATATTTTAAGGTTCCTTTTTGTTGTTTTAGTTTTCCAACTTATGAGTTGAAACCATACCTTTGTTTCTTATTATGGTTATGGTTGAGAATCAATAAATACTTGTTGATTGCAAGGAAAATACAAAGGATTGACAATTGAAAATGTGATAGTGGATTCTTTAGAGTTTAATGTGTGTTGGAAGGCTTGTATGCATTCATTGGATGCTAAGAAACCTCTTGGAATAAGGTAATAGATGAGATAATGGATTTTTGGGGTCAACCACTACATTCAACAATAAAACCCTCATTAGGGAAAGGGTTTGTAGGTTTGGGTATCTCCTTAATGACTAAGAGCCCAAAAGTTAGTAGTTTGGAGGGTTTTGGTAAGGTAATGGTATGTTGAATTTTTTTGGTTCAATTTTCTTTGAGATTTTGGTGAGCTATAGCTTGAGTATGTTCTTTAAGCCTATCAACCTAGATTAGGGCCTACGAGTTATATGCCTTAATGAACAAGTTAGAACCTAAGATTTTGGAATGTAATAGAGTACAGTAATGGGTGTTTGAATCTACCTTTAATTTTGGTAGATGTTTGGAAGAGTTTCATTTCTTACCTAAATCCCAAAGGTATGGCTACAAGGAAGAGCCCTAGGTCAATTTGTAAGAATTGATGTTTTGAAGCCCACAAAGGTGTCTAGAACATTATGGCTATTTGAATTCACTTATTTAGAAAGAAGTTAAGCCTTTAGAAGTAATTTGGAATATGGTTTTGTGGAGATTGAAGTAGAGATATTTGGAAGAGGTGAGTGTGGCATGAGGAAAAGGCCAACCACCTAGTCTCTGGCCTTGGAAGAGTCCTGAGTGACTGATGGAATGTGTTCAGTAGGTTTGGAAGAAGCCTAGTTATAGAGTTTGGTAATAAGAAAAAATATCACCACCTCCTACTTGCATCACATATCCATCCTATTGACACTATAAAATCAATTCCTAAGTCATTTGATCCAAATGTTTTTTTCCAATACCAACCAAATCATGATACTTTAAACTGTTATACTTTGAAAAATGCAATTCAAGATCTTATTGATTCTAATGCTATATCAATCAATGTTGAGGTTAATAGTATGAATAAATCTATTGCACCTCCTAATCAAAATTTTCAATTATGTACTAATCTTATGCCTTCACAATCAACAAATCTTATTAATAAACCTTCTTCTCCTGACACTAACATTAGTTATGATGATAAGGTAGAAGAAGCTAACAATGTCATTAATCATGTTGAACCTAAACCTCAACCTTCAACTCCACCTCCACACGAACCTATACATTCACCATCTATCTATAAGAAATAGATAATACTGAGAAGGGGGCCGAGGGTTGGGGGGGGGGGGGGGGGGGGGGGGGGGGTGAATCAATATTCTACAAACTTTTCCCCACAACTGAATATTGTTAATTACTTTATAACTTGCATATGAAAGTAAACCAACAATATTGAGCAATAAATATAACCATACACAAAGAGAACTTGTGACACCATTACTTGTTAACTAGGGAAACCCTGGCCAAGGGAAAACCCCAGTGGGGATGATACCCACAAAATGATCTACTAAACAAAAGAATCCTATTAAGGATATTGACTTTGTTAGGAATCCATGAAATACATATAGTGTCTCGACTCCTTGTTAGAGGACGAGGCCCTGTTAAAAGCCTCAACCCTATTAGGAGTTGCTTCAACCCTGTTAGGAGTTGATCAAACAAATACAATGTATACAAGAAGAGCCAACTACCCTAACATACAATTATACAATAAAATTTCTTCACAAGACTAGGTATACATACAATACTATCTTACTATTGTATCTCATGCTTTCTCTAATCATACATAAGATTTCACATCACATAAGGCTCACATATCATATAAGATTTATCCACAATAGTTCACATTATATTTGCTTCACATCAATCAAATAACTCACTTCTTATTTGTGCAAGATATGATCTTTACTTATATCTCACAAACTAATAAATCTCTGCTTAGTCAGCCTTAATGTTTTCACATGCTTGACTAATTATAATAATGACTTAGGGTGAATATCTAGGATGTTGGCCCATCATGACTTAGTAATTATTTTCCCACCAAAATAATTCCTTAAGTCATATAATCCAATTCTCTTATATGCTCTTTCTGTTCTGATAAATACCCAAACTGGCGTACCATTTGTACCATTCTGTGCACTGGCATACATCATCATGATACTATAAATTATCAATCCTTGACTACACATGTCCTAACTCAAACTTAGTGGTCCGTAAATGTCATATATGTCTCTGTACTGCTGCAATCTGTCTATCACTTAGACAATTTTCTAATTGTGATTTCATAAATGAAATACTAAATACATGTTTCCATAAATTTTAATACATTAGAAGTCTAACTAGCCATATTTCCAACAATATCCCCCTTTGGAATTGATGGAAACATTTGGGAAAATTGGCTAAGTCCCAAAATGATGTCACACTAAAATGAATACAAAAGGTAACTATACAAAAAATGCCTTCAAAATAGAAAATATTTTATTCATGTTTTGATGGATCATTACATTCCTTATCACTCCTCACAATGGTATATAGGTGTACTCCCCCTTACATATACATATGTAGTTCTCCTTTATAAACATATACAATTTTTCTTACATATACTTTCCCCCTTTGACATCAATGGCAAAGGTGTCAAAACTGTATACAAAGCTATGTTTCCTCTTGCTAATCAACTAGTCATTTTGGATAAAAAATCTACAAAACTAAGTTTTAGTCACTCCAAATCTTTCTTCTAGTTCTCCTTGACTTTTTCAGATATACTAATGAGTGCACAAAGTGCATAGGATGCCACTTCTACTACGCTCAAGTCAGTATAGGAAAACTTGTCATAGGAGGCCTTAGCTGCAAGACAGTCCTCCAATTCCCTCTGTAAAATACTAATTTTTAGTGTCAAAATTTCTCAAAGAGTAGAGAACCTTGTGATTACCTATTCCTTACCATTTTCAATCCCTCTAATAGCATTGTGAATCTTCTCCACTTCAATTCTAAAATCTTCAACGCTTTCCTAAGGTTGTTGCAATCTAGTAGTGAGTGTATGAAGCTCACTCATTTGGACTTTGATCTTTCTATAAAACTCTGATATATAATTATATGATAGTGTTTACTATTTGTACAACTTCTTACCTTCATCAATGCTCTTCCTTAGTTCTTTCATGCATATATCTAGTGATTTTCATAATGTATCAAACAATGTTGCATCATTCTTAGCTTGCACTTGTACTGAATCTACTTTAGACAAGGTTGTGAAATATTCATCAAAATATTTCACCAATTCTTTTTCCTTGGTTTGCAAGTCTGGGTTTGTAATAGTTGTGTGAACTATCCTCTGCATCCTATCCAAAACTTCTAATAATGTTATCTCCAAAGACTTAACTGATTTGATCTTCTACAGTAACTTACTTAAAGAACTTATCAGTCTTTTCTCATCATCATCATCATCAAATATTGTTGTTATTACTATTTCTATTGGACTTGTTGTAGGAATAAGTGTATTTGCTTTCAGCTCTGCACTCTTCTTTACTCCCTCAGCCTTCTTCCTCTATCACTCTAATCTTTCTCTTTCTTTCTTAGCTTCTTTTCTCTTCTCCTCTTCCTTCTTTAATTATTCTCCAACTTTCTTTTTCCTTTCCTCTTGCTTCCTCTTCTCATCATGTTTCTTCCTTTCCTCTTCTTTCCTCCTTTCTTCTTCCTCTAATCTTTTCTTTTCTACATTCCTCTTTATTTCTTCTTCTTCTTCCTCTTCATCAGAACTAGTGTAGGCAGTAATATTGCCAACAATGTTTGTTCCATATCCTATAAATGGATTCTCTTTAACATCAATAGTTATGTGCATACTATCCACTTGCATGGATTCAATACGAATAACTATGCTTGGAGGTGAGTTCTTGTTGTGTCTCTTCAGCTTCTTCTTCACCATCAGTAGGAGTACTAGCCTCCACATAAATTGGACTTGGTGATTTCTTTTGTGCACTTTCCTTAGTGACCTTAGGCATAGAATTCATATATTTTACTATAGTTTCCTCTTTTTCCTTCTTAACTTCTTCATAATTGCCTCACATCATAAGAATTTCTCTTATTTTATTCCTTAGCAAGGGCTCAATACCTTTCAAAATTCTATCCAAATATTTCTTTGTGTTCACTTCATATAATTTGCTAATCATACTCTCTCTTAGCTTGGTGTCTTCTTATACTACTCTCTTCTTTCTATTCAATAATTTTTTGTAAAAGTCTTCTAGGATCTTGCCTTGTATGCTATCAAATCTCTTATTTCTTAAGATGATATTCCTTACAATAACATGCTCTAGCTATCTTCTATCCATATTACTATACAAACTATAATATTTATTCAACTATACAAAATTATCATCATTAATAGTCTAGATGTTCAAATCCTCTACCTTTGGTTTCCATGCTTTCTTTCTTGTTAGTGTTCTTCCTTCTTATGCTCCTTGCTCAATTGACTTCTCCTTAGTTTCATCATCAAATTCCTCAAAATCATTGATTTGCAGCATCTTTCTCCTTTCTCCTCGTCCACTAGTGGTCTGCTTCATCCTTTTCTTGGAGGATGGTTTATGTTCATGTTTGACCTTTACCAATCTCTTTGACTTTCTTTGCACAATATTTGTATCAACCTTAGATTTCTTTTTTGGTTGGTTGTGATGTACTCTCACTGGTTGCACTTGCATAATTGTTGCATAAGGTTTAGTAGGTGTCTGTGCACTAGGTTTTGCAACTATTACACCTTCAAATGGTGCAATAAATATTGGTGTTGCTACCATCACCTCAAACTACCCATTGGATTTCATCACTAGCACAATACCTTTGACCTTATTAAACTCTTCTCTAGTCATACAAGATTCTTTGAGAATGGAATCTATCTTCTTCTCCACATTATTCTTAATTTCCTTGTTGTGAAGTTTAGAATGTACTTCCCTTACTTTTTTCACATATTTACCCCATCTATGATATTTAATGGCCTTCTCAGACTACAATATGATCTACGTATATCCTTTAATGAGATCTTCACTTATTTCATATCACATAGGCTCAATGAATTTCACCCTAGGTTTTGCTACTTCCATACAAGTAGTATCAATTTCCACCATGAAACATATCTCATCTTTATGCTTTTCCACCATGGAAGGAGGGATTCTATATCTCTATTTCATTTCACTCTAAAATATCTTCATCATTCTATCAATGCCACTATCTCTGATATTCTCCAATCTAGCCCTGTAACATTGTGTTACTAACTTCATATAATATTCATCACTTTCCCATCTTGTCACACTAGGGAACTGCTTAACTATGTAGAAAAATAGATGTGTTAACAAAGATTCAAATCTGAAGATTGCATTCTTGGTCTTCTTCATCTTTGAAATGTTGTCTAACAAATGTGTTCTGACTATCTTACATAAATTTACCTTTCTTCTGTCTACTGCCATAACACATTTTGCATGCATAAATCTTGTTGGCACTGAGTTTACTCTAGAACTATGGTTAAACTTGTATCCAAAAAAATTACTCAACACCTTGACTCCTTTATCCTAAAGCATGTCCACCTTCATGTTCCTTCCATCAAACCTAGTATATAGGTCTTTCTCAAGTATCTTTCTTACATTTCTATCATTTACTAGATTGCGTCCTTCATTACTCAGACCTATGACCTTATGAATTAGGTTATTGTCAATTGCAATTGGTGCATCACCTACTCAAAATTTATCTTCATAAACTCTACTCAAAATTATTCTAGTTCATCCATGATTGTCAAATTTCATCTAGAACATATACTTAATCAAATTCAGCTCATTTAGGTATGCATAATCAAACTTTAGGGTTAAATAACCATTACACATAACTCCTAAATCTTTATGGATATCGTCATCACCAATAATCTGAAATTTACAATGAATGTAGCTTCAAACATCTTCTATGTGAAGCACATTTGATAGGATTTGGTAAAACACTCCTAGCAAAACATCTATGAGAGAAACAAATTGATGTTTCTTGAACTTATATCTGGGTCTATAACTAACATCATACACTGACTGGCCTACCATGCTACTTATATAATATACTAGAAATCCCAACAAAAGCTTCGTAAAATTCCATTAATTTTGCATTTAGTGCTTCTACAATTCATAGTTCAAATGCCTTTCTTTGCACTTGAATTCATTGTCAAATCTCTCATAAATCACTCTGAACTCTTCGCACATGCAAATGGTACTCAAAATATTGCTCACAATCCTTAAATTTATTCAAATCTTAGTCTACATTAAATGCACATCTGCTTCTACTTTAAAAAGTTATCACTGTGTACCAGTGAACTTTGTTTCTTCTATATGGCTTACTATCATCACAAATGCATGCACACTTGACCATAGCTTCCACTCTATGTCCTCTACCTTCTCCTAATTACACAACTTCAAATTCAAAATCTCTCCTTAATTTTGACCAACTGATGCTCTGCCTCTACTATAAATGCTTATTTCAAATAGGATGAATCACAAACAATTTTTGATTCAATTTCTCATGAGGTGCATCAAAATATTGTTCCTCCAAAACTATATAAGAAATTTCTAGATCCTTTGCTTTCATAAATACTTGTTTAAATTCATCAACATGCTCTTTTACTGCTTCTTTTTTACTATTATCATTTCTCTTATCATTCCTTCTATTATTCCTATTACTATTCCTTCTATAATTTGGATTCATGTTGAAGTTCCTTTTGTCCATTATACAAAATCTTGTTGTGTGTCCAAAGTTATTACATAACTGACATACAGGTGTTGGAATTAACAATGGAAAAGTAAACTCTGAGAGGGGTTGGTGAATCAGTGCTTCTAAACTTTAACCATAAAAAAACATTCACAAGACATCCATCTCATAATTTGCATGTAATTGAAACAACAAGATAAACATGTACATCCATAGCATGAAAAAAATAACACATAACACAGTAAATTAGTTACCTAGAAACCCTCCAATGAGAAAGTAAAACTGGAGTGGGTATGACACCTAAAAATCTTCACTACTTCAATTGTAAAGTGTATCCAATTAAGGTCACAATTGTTTCATCACAAACTATGATCTACCCTATGAAAGGTTTTCCCTATTAAAGGCTTACAAAGACTGTTAAATCTTACCCTATTAAAGGATTTCAACACCCTACTAAAATTATGTTTGGTTGGAGGACTTCAACTTACAATAAAGTAAGCACCTTGTTAAAGTATTGACAAAACCTTGCTAGGACTAATCGGTTAAGATATTTCTACTAATTCACCTATTAGAATGTTTCAACCTTGATCCTTTAGTTAGCACCTCTCTATTGTATATCAGATCTTCTCTTTCTTGATGTATACTTGATCCTCCTGATCAGATGTATCACTTTTGTCCTCTCTCTCCTTTTCTCTTTTCTCTCTAACTGATTCTATAATTCATATCTCTATCCCAAACTCCTTATTCACCATGAATGTTGTCTCTATGATTAGCATTCACCCTTCTCTTCTCATCTACACATTACAAACTCCTTAAGGTTTTCCCTCCTTATCAACAATTGTGATTCAGTCATTTTTTCACTTAGAACATCCCTCAATATGATTGGTTGCATGAATTTCATAGGGATTCGTAATATACCTTCGTATATATCTCTTAGAATCATTAAAAAAAATCCTTACGTCAACCCAAAAATGGTTTACATAGGAGTCTGTGAAATTATAGAAAATTATGTCCCAAACTATTTACTCGGCACTTGAAGGCTCTGATGCTCAACATCCATTGCATCTTCAATGTTGTAACTCATCCTTTGAATGATTTTACATTCATTGTTTACTTGACTTATGAGTGACTCAACACTCACTATTTTCTCAAAAAATACTAGTGCTTGACACAGACTATGTTTCTTACTCGGCATGTATTGTCTGGAAACTAATGCTTGGCATTCTTTGATCACTTGGCTTGCATTGATTACTTGGCTTGCTCTGATCAGTCAGCATACATTATGAATATGACTAAGTGTGTTGTCACTCAGTTGTTAAAACCAATCCAAGATTAACAATCTCCCCCTTTGACATGAGTGGAAAAAATATGTTGTCATGCATATATATCTTAACAATAAGCATAATTTAGACAATATATATATACTTTACTTGGTTCCTATACAAAATTTCAAAACTTCAAAATTTTGCAAAATTAATGACTTGAATAGTCATACCTCTTCAATATTCCATAACTCCCACTGACTTGAGTGTACCTGTTGGTATCTAAATTTTGTTTAGCTCCTTCTGAGTAAATATGTTGTACTATTGTTATCCCATATTTCTGTCTCAAAACAGTGTTCTCCTTATCATCTTCATGTCCCCTTTTATTTCCCATTCCCCCTTTTTTGAAACTTATGTCATTTGGGTGGTACACTAATAGAGTGTTTGTCCAAAAAAATTTATGGACCTCCATGATGATCTTTAATGTTGCATCCAAATTGTTGCACACTAACTATAGAGATTGATACTGGATATCTAGCTCTGCAACAAGGTTAACTAGACCTTCATGAGTGAAAAAATAAGAATCTTTCTTCATCAATGTTTCTGTAAAGGCTAGTTCCTTGTGTAACACTTCCATGTGTGGGGTCAATATAGCTTGGATGTTGATCAAGGTAGCACAAATGTTAGCATCTTGTGCTTGAAGTTCTACTAGTTGACCTTGAGTAGAGAGTAATCTTTGAAAATGAGTTTGGCTTTGACCTAAAGATAATTGTAAGATATTAAATGTAGTCTTTAGATCTCCCTGTAGCTGGTCCATAGTCCTCTATGATTGTTGTGTGAATAAATTCACATCACAAAGCTTTGTGTATAGAGAAAAGATATTCTCCAACACATTTTTCATATCTTCCATTTTGGTTGCTAACTCAACCTATCTTAGTCTAATAGCAGTAGATATCTATTCAAGTAATTTTGTCTGAGATTCTTTTCTGACCACTCTAATAGTTTGGTGTTTGAGTCTAGGTCATCATCATTTATCTTTTCAACAATATTTACCAGTTGCTCAAGAATAGGTTTATCTTCATTTGTAGTTGAGATATTGAAGGCATCAAGAAATATGTCTTTGATGTCATGAAGCACTTGCTTCTATTTGTGATCCCTTCTTAGCAACTCTTGGTGTTTCTTCCTACATAAAGCTTCATGTAGAATGCTCATCTGCTCAATATTGATTTCTGTAAAATGAAACTTGGGTAGTTCAATCACCTCATCAAGGCTTATATCTCTATAAGATATGTCTTCTAATCTGCTTGATGTCTCTACAATTGGCCTTGATATTTGCAATGGGGTTGCATGTGTGCTTGTCCTATAAAGAACTTGACTACTGGTAGGAGTATAAAAAATTGGTAAGGTAACAAAAGTCTAAATAGAAAATTGTTTCTCTATGTCAGTAGTCACCTTCAAATTTTTAGGCTTGTCAATCTAAATATCCTCTTTCCTCTCTTCACCTTGTGTCTATGGTGTAGGTACATGATTTTCTTCTTGTCCTAACTTGGTTTCTATTCCATCTTCCTCAACTATAATTAAGGCTTTCTTGTGATAAATGGATGGAACAAGAGGTAATGCATGGTGTAACAACACCTTATTTTTCAGTCCTTGCACTCTGTATTTCTATAGTTTTTACCTCTAGGGGTACACTGGATGTGTCAATTTGTTTCTCCCCTAATGTTTCCATATCTGCCTTTTCAACTTCATCAGTCCTCACCAATACAGGATTTGTGCATAAATTAGTTTCCATGGTGGAACTCTTTAGTATCTTCTTCTTCTCCCCCTTTGCCAGATCTTTCTTTTAGAATCTTCACAAGTTTATTCTTCTTTCATACCACAAAATTTGTCTTCAAGTAAATTGTAATTTTGGACTTGGCTTGTCTATAATTCCCAATGAGGTTTCACTTTTATCTATTTCCTTTGCTAGTAAAGTTGTAATAGTTGTTGATGCTTCATTAATATTTATCTCATATGGTAAGGGCTTAAGCCATATGACCCTAGGTACGACTACTTGCACATATGTATGATCAACATCAACTAGAAATCAAACATCATCATAATGTTTCTCAACTAGTGAAACTGGTATCCTTAATATCTTCTTCATAGACTTCTTAAAGTCTTCAAATAACTTGTCATTACTGACTCAAAGTTATCTCCAAGTTTCTCTATAAATTCTCCAATTTGAAGTGTAATAGACTTGTTGGTCTTCCAAGCAACTTTACCGGATGAAGGAAATGTTTTTTGCACATAAAAGAATATACAAACTAAAATAGAGCCAAATTTGCACGATGCACTCTTGGTTTTCCTTATGGCCTGCAAATTTTTAGATAGTTGTTGAAGTTGCAACTCGGCAAGGTCATAGGAGTGGTCTCTCTTTAATATTTTGTATCCCAAATCCACTGTCATGTAGGACACTATTCAATTTTTTAGATTGAAAGCATTTGTGAGCTATCAATCTCATAGAAAAAAGAATTAGGGGGTCTAAGATTCAATCAATAGACATTCTCCTATTATTCCATATTGCATCTGTGCTTTTCTCAATCATCTCTTTAGAATCACTTTGCATGCTCTTGGGTCGATCAAGGGTAGGATACCCTAACATTCAGCTAATAATCCTTTTGGTATTATTAATGGGTTCATCTTCTAGCCAAATAAATTTATCATCTATTCTACTGAGTAAAATCTTGATCCATTCAATGTTGAGTACATTAGGGAAATCTAGGGCACTATTCAACCCTTTCCTTTCTACAATTTTATTTTCTTCCCTTAAAACTCCATTATCACAAAGTTAATTATACAATTACCTTAATTCCATGTCACCTATGCTTCCAACTTTGCATGTGTAGCAACAGCTAACATCCTAGACCATTAAGACTTTTGGTGGTATCATGGATAATGCACCAGACAGGCCTCATTTGTAAGCAATTTAAGGTATTTCCCAGAAAGGTAGTTGTCTAACCTCATTACTAATTAATTGCACATTCAACACTTCCTTTCCCTCTTTCCTAATACTTTCCGAAGAGCTTGCTGCCATAATTGATATCTAGGCTTTACAAAAACTCAAACAGCTAAACTCGGAACCAATAAAATAACTTTCCAATCTAATGAATATGTTTAGTTGTAGTTGAATTTGGTTTGCAAATGCAAGAATCTCCTTTTTTAATTCACCTCTGTGCTCTTCGTGCTCTCTTTCATCTTGAATGAATGAAAATTGTTAGAATTCTTTTAGAATAACTGAGAGGGGGGTGAATCAATTATTCAAGGTCCAATAATGTCCAATACAAATTTTCTTTCTAGCCTTTTCTCTTTCTTGTCAAATCCTTAATGGCATATAATTGAAATTATCATCCATGCAATTAAACATTAAACAATCATGAAAAGTAAACATGCATCACCACATAACACAAAGGATTTTGGTGACCCAGAAACCCTCCAGGAATAATAAGGTAAAATTGGGGTAGGGATGATACCCACAAAATTACTGTGCAATAGATTTCAACCACTTCTGATGGTTTGCCCTGTTGAAGGCCTGCCCTATTAAAGGCTTTACACACTATTAGATGTGACCCTGTTAAAGGATTTCTACACCCTATTAGGATTGTGCCCTATTAGAGGACTTATGAACATTCAACTTAGAATGCCACCCTGTTATGTGATTTACATAGAGTTGTTAGGCCCACCCAAGTCCATGGGATTTACAGTCACCTTCTCAAAAGAATATTTTATCCCTCTCTAAGGATATCCTATCCTTCTCCTAAGGATCTCTTATCCTTCTCCTGGGGATCTTCTATCCTTTTCCTGAGGCTTAACCACCTAGCTATTAAGCTAACCTAGCAATGTAGGATTTCAATATCTAATACAATGGTAAGAAAGTATTAGAAAGGTTTTGACCTGATAAAGATTACAACTCTAACCTTGCATATTTCATATCACTCTTTATTTCTTTTCTTTGCTTGGCTTTTCTTCCTTGCAGTGCTGACATCTTGTTCACCCTTCAGGATCTATCTCCTTGAGTTCTTCTACTCGTTATGCCAATGCACTCTATGGTCACTTGATCAACTCAAAGTCTTAATCCTCTGTACTTACTCCTCACTGTGTCCTCCTTTTGACACTTCACACTAGCCTTCTCTTGGCTTATTCACATGACCATACTTATGACCAACCCACTCACACTTTTCTAATCTCTGACCTATAACTCCTTATAAAGAAGTTTTGTTCTTCATTTCCTACTCAAATCTTCTTTCTCATCAATTTGATTTGATCTGAGAGAACGATATTGTTTTCCCTCCAAATTTTTTCTTCCAGAAACTTCATGATAAGTCCATCAGTATTTGTTCAAAACCGGTTTTCATGGTTTACATGAAATTTTTTGACATCTACTCATCATCCTTATCATCCAACTAATTCACAAAATTCAATGTAACAAACTTATTGTTACTAATCTGGTGAATCTTTTGACTTAACAAATAATGCAACAACTTGGCATCATTGATTTACTGATACTTGACATTAATTGGGTTGCTTAGCTTCTACTGCTATTTTCTGATGCTCGACACTATCTAGCTCTGAATTGCTTGGCATCTTCTATAGTTTCTGCTTTACTCGGCACTTGAAGCTTTCCTATATTGCTTGGCTTCTACTATTTTCTTGAATCACTCGACTTCTATTTACTCCATAGTGCTCATCTCCTATTGGATCCTAAGTTACTCGGCTTCTACTACATTTAGTGTTACTTGGCACCTGAAGGATTACTCGAAACCTTCTATGTTACTCGGCACCTAAAGGATTGCTCAGCACACATTGAAGTTGGACTTTCTCGGCTTTAACTAGTTTTCTTGGCACTCACAAATGAACTCAGTCAGGTTCTACAAATGACTTAGTTAAACCTTACATCTTTAATGTGTCTTAGTGCGTTCATTCCCTATGTATTAGAGTATGTCATCAATACACTATTTCATCAATGGCTTAGCTGATCCTTATACTTCATTACAAAATCATAACTTCATCCTTTCTCTAGGTGCTCTAGTTACATCTTATTGATTGCCTCCTCCTTGTCAATCAACCAATTGATAGTATTTGGATCACTAAAGCAATTGTCATTCCTACAAGTAGCAAATTTGACATCAATGACAAAACAATCATTGAAAACATTCTTTACCAGTTCCATCATTCTTCACTCATGATCTTTTCAATCATTTCCAACAAAAATGAGTAGAGAAATGATCATATAACCCTTAAAATTTTGCAATAAATGCTTAATGACTTCCACTTCACTCTGTTCATATAGCATGCTCAGTCAATACTAACATACCTTCATAGCTTGAAATTAACTATAATTTTTTTCATGCTCAGTAGTAGTGTGAAACCTTTCATGCTCGCAACAACATGAAAACTAAAAAAACTAAAGATTTCTTTCAGGTTCTAACCAATACATTACATCTTAATTAATGCATATATAATATTTTTAGAACTTAAATTCTTGGAACTAATGTAAAATATATCATTGAGATATCAATCTCATACATACCTTTTGATTGCCTAGTTGAGGGTGATATGATCACCTAATCCATTGGATGAAGTGACCTCATTTAAACTTGATGTGTTGTAATCTTCCTTCTTCTTCCATGTCTTGTTCATCTCCACTTTGATTTTCTCAACATCAACCTTCTCTTTTCCTTCGTTGAATTCACTGCTTGGTGTTTTTAACCTTGTTGGAGAGTTCTTTCTTACATGACCAGTCTTCAAACAACTAAAACATGTAGTTTGACTCAACCATCTACTGTAATAACTTCTAAAATGTGTTCTAATGCAATTCTCAACAATATTCCATACTCTTGACAATAGTGACAAGTGTAGCTTGTATTGTAATCCCAACTATAGGATTTTCCATTGTGTTGTACCTTTCTCTTCTTGTTTGATGTCCACTTGGCATTAGATCTGCATTCATATGCTTTGTGTCCATACTTGGCTTAAGTTCTTGGTCTTGCATTCAAGTGCCTGATGTCCTTGATTTTTGCACTTAGTACAATAACCCTTGAATTTTTTCTTAGGATTTTGATTTGCATTATTGCTCCTGCAAACATTTTTTGTATGACCTAACTTTCCACAATTATGACAAGTGGGTTTGTAGTTCTTACATTTGTTGATTCTTTTTTCACCACTTTTAGATGATTCTCCTTCCTTAATACTGGTGTAGCTCAATCCAACAGTATCATTGTTAGATCTAGAAGATCTCATCAGTTTCTTAATGTATTTGATGGCTTCATTGGGTTTGTTGAAACTTTCAACAAATTCTTTTTCTCTTCTTAGTTCATTCTTCAGTTGTTCATTCTATAATTTTACAGTTGTGATCTCAATTTTCTTTCCATTTAATTCATGATTGGAAATCATCACTTGATTCATTATATCCAATTGCATGCTAAAAACTCTTTGTACCTCTCATGTCTTCTCTTCTAGTCTATTGGTTAGTGTTCTTTTTTCATCTTCAATCATGACCTTGTCTTCCTCAACTTTCTTTTTCTGATCAGTCACCTCACATAGCAATACTGATTGAATTTCTTGTTCTATCTTAAGATTTATGACCTCTTGATTTAGGGAACCATTATTTTCCATCAAATTTGCAACTACTACATCAAATTTACTTGAGTTTCCATTTACAAACAATTCAATAGTGTCTTCCTCTTCGTCATGTGTGTCATTTTCCTCAATAGCTATCTCTTTCCATCTCTTTAATGAGTGCAAAAACTCATCTCTTGCTTCATTTAGCTAAAGTAGAGAAAGATGGATTTCAATCTTCTATTTCTCAATGGTCTTTCGCAACTTGTAGACTTCCATCTTCAAGATCTTTCCTCAAAGTTACAAAGTTTTCCTTTCTAGAGAACCAACGCTTTGATACCAATTGTTGGAATCAACAATAGGAAAGTAAATGCTGAGAGGGGGGAGAGGTAATTAGTGCTTCTAAACTTTAACCATAAAAAAAAATTCACCACACATCCATCTCATAATTTTCATGTAATTTAGATAGCAAGCTAAACATGTACATCCATAGCATAAAAAAAAATAACACATAACATAGTAAATTTGTTACCTAGAAACCCTCCAATGAGAAGGTCAAAATAGAGTGGGGATTACACCCAAATCTTCACTACTTTAGTTGTAAAGTGTATCCAATTAAGGTTACATTTTTTTTATCACAAACTATGTTCTACCTTGTAAAAGGTCTACCCTATTAAAGGCTTACAAAGACTATTAAATCTTACCCTATTAAAGGATTTCAACACCTTGGTAAAAGTGTGCCTAGTTAGAAGACTTCAACTTACAATAATGTAAACACCCTTTTAAAGGTTATACAAAAGCCTGCTAGGACTACTCAGTTAGGAGATTTCTGTTAATTCACTTATTAGAATGTTTCATCCTTGATCCTTTAGTTAGCACTACTTTGCTAGATATCAGATGTTATCTTTCCTAATATATACTTGATCCTCCTGATCATATGTGTCACTTCTATCCTCTCTCTTCTTTCCTCTATTCTCTCTAACTAATTCTATAATTCATATCTCTGTCACAAACTCCTTAGTCACCATGAATGTTATCTCTATGCTTAACATTCACCCTTCTCTTTTGATCTACATATTACAAAATCTTTAGGGTTTTCCCTCCTTAAGAAGATTTAGGTGACCTAAAGGTTAGGTAGGAATCAATGATTGTGATTCACCCAGTTTGCCTCTTAGAATCCCTCAATCTAATTGGTTTCATGCACCTCATAGGGATTCATAATATACCTTTGTATATATCTCTTAGAATCATAAAAAAATCCTTAAGTTGATCCAAAAATGGTTTACATAGGAGATTGTGCCATTACAAACAACTATGTCCAAAATTGTTTACTTAGTACTTGAAGGATTTGATGCCTGGCTTCCATTACATCTTCAATCATATAACTCATCTTCTAAATGACTCAACATCCACTATTTACCTGACTTATGAGTGACTCGGCACTCGCTATTTTCTCGGCACTGACTATGTATATTACTTGACATGTATTGTCTAGCAACTAATGCTTAAAATGCTCTAATCACTCAGCTCACACTGATTACTTAGCTTTCTCTAATCACTCAGCATACATTATGATATGACTAAGTGTGTTTTCACTCAATTGTCAAAACCAATCTAAGATTAACAATAGGTACTTTCCTTCTCTGATTAGATCTATTCTAATTTTTAGTCGCTTTGCAATTCCTTGCAATATAGGATTGTTGCACTTGTAACGTATAACATGTTTCCTTTTGCAATTAGATATTTTTCCATCATTGGATATGCTTTTTGATCTTCCTCTTCCATTATCTACATGGTTAGTATTTTTAAACATTCTACTATTTGCATTATTGCTATCAAACTTAGGTTTCTTAAAATGTATTAGTTTATGTCCATAACCATGACAATTATAACAATAGAAATTAGTAATAGGTTTAAAAGACTTACCTATGCAATCTCTTTTCATATGACCAACTTCATTTCATATGAAACATCTACCTCTAAATTCATGTCTAACTTCCTTGGATGGTTCATCTTGCTTAGGTTTTTCAATTTGCTCTATTTTCTTAGGTTCATCATGTTTTGCAAACAAATCAACTAGTTCAATGTCTTTAGATACTTTAGCAGTTATGATTGATTCAATCTTACTAGATCAAATTCTTGAGGGGTTTCAACAACTAGATTTGGTTCTTTCCTAATTTCAACTTTCTTTGATAACTTTTCTCCAATAATATATCCAAGACCTATCTTATCATATGAAGGTCTCTGGTGAAATATATGTTCATCAATTTTCTCATTATTGGAATAAAGCTTCTCTAACTGTTGTTTAGCTTGTGGCAAGTATCCTTTCATAATGGTATTTTACTTTTCTAATTCTACATGCTCAATCTTAATAGAATCTAATTTAGATGTTACTTGACTTAACTAGGATCTAAGGTATGCATTCTCAGATTTCAGATTAGGTTCATTCTTACTATCATCTACATGCAACCTTGTTGATCATCTAACATTCACTAGCATGTGTGGTATTTGTTGATGTGGAGCATGAGGAACTACTCATACATCATTCTTTTGAGTATCGTATAGTACTATTTAATTATTTTCTTTCTTCTCATGTTGTTGTAATAGGTCTTCGTACAACACTTTCACATTGAATATGACATCCATGCTTCTTACAATTTTATAATTTTTAAAATCCTAAAGCCTACAATCAAATCCATCAATACTATATCCAACAAATATACATTTCCTAGATTTAGCTTGCAACTTGGTTCTATTTTCAAAATCTCTCTCTCTCTCTCTCTCTCTCTCTCTCTCTCTCTCTCTCTCTCTCTCTCTCTCTCTTTGTGTGTGTGTGTGTGTGTGTGTGTGTGTGTGTGTGTGCAAATGCTACATAATCGAAGGTGTTGAGAAAAGAATAACTCACCTTCTTACAAGTCCATGCTTCCTTTGGAATACCACAACCCAAAGGAGTAGAGGGACCTATATTAATAAAAAATAAGATAATATTGAAAGCATATTACCACATGTTTAAGGGTAGCCCAACATGCAACCTCATACTCCTTGCATGCTCGATTATTATTGTGTTCATGTTTTTAGCCACTCCATTTTCTTTTGAAGTCCTTGGAATAGTTTTTTTCCTACAAATACCATTAGTGGAATAATAATCTTCAAATTCATTGCCACAATACTCACTACCATTATCAGATATGAGATACTTTAGTCTTTTACCAATTTCATTTTCAACTAAGCATTTATATTTCTTAAAAGTTTGAAATACATCAATTTTTATCTAAGAAAATAAACCCATAGTTTTCTAGTTACCCATCAATGAATGTAACATAATAATGAGAGACGCCAAGGGAAGATACATGAGTTGGTCCACATACATCTATATGCACAAGCTCTAATTTCTCATTTTGTCTTTCCTTCCCACTCTTTACAAAAGTAACTCTCCTTTGTTTTCCATAACACAACCTTCACAAAAGTCCATATTGATACATTTAAAACCTGGTAAAACTTTCTTTATATGGATTAATTTCACACCTCTCTTAGTTATGTGCTCAAGCCTTTATGTCATGGTGTTGTTTCAAAATCTACAACTATTTGTTCTCCCTTATCATTGCAACAATTTTTCCTGAACATTCTTTTTCCTTTAAAAAAATTAAAGTAGAAGGAACATTATGACATTTACAAAGAAGTAAGGTGCCTAAATTCACACCTTTTTCTACTAATAAAGAACATTTTGAAATGTTCCAATTTTTATCATTAAAAGAAACTATGTAAGCCTAATCACCCAGTTGTCTTGTTGAAATTAGATTCCTACTCAGCCTTGGAATATGTCTTACCTCTTGTAGTATTTAATGATTTTTATTTGAAAACTTAAATCATAATTTTTTCCTTTCCAACAATCTGAACGGTTCATTATCCCTTAAATAAACAAGCCCAAAATCCCCTTGGACATAATCAAGGAAATAACCTCTATGGGCAGTAGAATGAAATGAAGCCCCTGAATCTAAAACCCATTAATCATCAACATCTTCTAAAGAAAGAAGAAAAGCATCCTCTTATGATTTATTACATACCAAATTCTCCTCCTTTTTCCCTTCTTTTTTGTCCCATTCATTGTTCTTTTGATTCCAACAATCTTTATTCCTATGCCCTAGTTTCCAATAGTACCAATAACCTCTTGGTCCTCTTGATTGAGACCTCTTCCCCTTTGATTTTCCTCTTGATTTCTCACAATTTATAGAATTATTTCCTCTCTCATTCATTCTACCTTTTTGTTGTACCTTCAAAACACTTCATTGTGTAGATACACCTAAGTATTTTGTATGATTTTACTCACTCAGAATAACACCAATCAAATCATCAAATTTTAAGATATTAGATCCAGAAATAGAATTACTCACATCTATTACCAAGTTGTTCTATCTATTAGGAAAAGAACACAAAATCAAGAGATCCCTAATTTCTTCATCAAAATTAACATTTACATAAGATAATTGACTGGTAATGATATTGAACTTGTTTAAATGATCTACAAGAGATCCACCTTCTAGCATCTTAATATTAAATAAATGCTTCATGAGAAATACCTTGTTTGAAGCGGAGGGCTTTTCCTAAAGCTTTTCTAGGGTTTCCATCAACTCTTCTACCATCTTATCTTTCATAATATTGAATTATATAGATTTCACTAGACATAAATGAATACTTCTAAGTGTCTTTCTATCCAAGATATCCCAGTCAGCATTTGTCATAGTAGTCATTTTCTTGGATTTTCCTTGCAATGGCTGCCATAAATCCTTCTAATAAAGATAATCCTCTATTTTTATTTTTCATAACTAAAAGTCTTTCATAAAATTCTCAACCTTCAGCTTACCCTCATCTGGCATTGCTTTGAATCATTCAGGAGACTCCTACTTGACCAAGTGAGACTTTACTTCAAAGGATAAATAAAACAACTAGGCTCTAATACCACTTGTTACGATTAACAAGAAATAAATAAAAAATTACATGAAAATATATCCAATGTAAGAAAATATTAATGCACACATATGAGAACACAAGATACAAATATTTAATGTGGTTTACCCAATTCCTAGGCTACATCCACCAAACAATGAGTCTAATATTTTATTATCCAATGATTATAACTTGATTAGAATCTATAATCCCTAACAGATCAATATCATTGTAAGAAGCTACTATCTCATCACACACTATGAAATCCCTAACCCTAATATATTTTATATACAATTTTGTTGCTTAAAAAATTAGGGCTAGAATAATTACAACATGTTGGCCTACAAAAGAATAGTTGATACAGTAGCTTTGAACACTATCAAAGAATTATGGTGAGTGTACAATACTTCCCTAATCAATCAAAAAAAATTAACAAATGAGATATCTCTTATTTTAATTTTAGATATGATGAAGACTAAAGTCTCTTGGGGGTTGCTTGGTCAAATGATTAGTCTTGAAACTAAAACTTTATGTTCATGGATTGGACATCCAAGTTGCATCCAAATTTTTTATTGAACTCATTTAGTTATCAACCAGGGACATAGAATTGAAATGATTTCTACAAAGTATATGCTCTAGACCCTTTTAATTTCCATTTCTAATCTATCGAGACAAGAATTATTAAATATAGGTTTTGTTCCTAAGTGCAAATTTAAATGAACTTAATCTAGAATGTGAAAATAAAATTACAAATAGGATTATGCACTATTCATCTTTTCTATAGTAACAACCAGTGGTTTTGTTATAAGTGGCTATAGAAAAAAAATAGAGTTCTATCTAACCTTAGGAACAATAAACACTAATCCTACTATCTAAGTTCACTCCCCCAAGTGGGGCCCCTTGGATGAATGAAAGACTATAAAATCAAAATGAAATACTAAAAAACAATAGTGTCATCTATATTGATAAAAAATAATGAACAATACAAACTAGAAAATAATAACTATATTGAATGTTGTTACATTTACAATCTCTCCTCTACTATATGAGGTGCAAGTTCAAAACTTTATTTATAACTTCTAAAAGAAACTAACTTCCTAAATTTAGCCTCAACAATCATGGATTTAACAACATTATAAATAGATTACATGGATGTAAAACACATTCTTCTCATTTGAATAGTTCTTCAACAAATGTAGTACACCATAATATCTAGATTTTCACAAGCAATTATGATTTATTAGTTTTTTTGATCTGATCTTTAGCTATTCATTGGTACAAAGTGATTGCATGATCCTGTCATTACTTGACTTTCCCATGCTCTTCCTTATGTTTTTCTTTAACTTATTTCTATAACTATTTAGTACACATGAAATATATAAAAACAAATATTCATTTCAATAACTCTTAAAAAATATTAAATGCTCACATAGACTATTCTTTCTCATGGTACTTGGCTGCAAGAAGCTACCCATTGTAAGTTTAAAGAAAGATAGTATTTTATCTACCAATATGCATATAAGATTTCATTTATCACATATAAGTTTTGATTATACCATTATATCCATAAAACCATATGATATCTTCAACCATAGAAAAGTAGAGATTTTATAGGTTTACATAGAATATATAGTAAAAAGTCTTTGAACTTATAAAAGGAAAATACCCAACAATAACTATATAAACCACAAAAATTTTCCTACTTAGTTTCTTGTTGTTTCTCCAACAAGTATGTGATTTTTGACCCTAACTCTCATCCTAAAATTTTCTCGAAGGCTAGCTCTTGTACCTCCTTTTTGCCAATCCCAATAGTATCATTAGAATCTCTTAGCTTCTTCCAAATCTAAATTTCAGCAGCCATATCATTCTCATTCATATCTTTATTAACACCTAGGAGTGAATGTATGAGAATAGAAGGTTGAAATCTAAGTGGAATCCAAAACTACCTCTAGTATTCCGTAACATTACATACCAGGAGCCCTTCTACTTGCCATAATGAAATTCTATAGGGAATGAGGTTCATAACCTATGAGCCATGGGGAAGTCTAATCCATCTATGAATGATTGATCATTTTTCCTCTCTTAATTCCCTATTTTTAAATTCTTCAAATTATGTGTATGTAGCTTTCCTAAGAGGTTTGGTATGTTCTACTCATTTATCACTAAATGCCACTTGCAAAAAAATATAATAATAAGTCATAAGATCTTGTGCTTTAGGCCTGAGATATAATGGTGCCATCTCTTCTTCTTCCCTTTATGAACTATCCTAATTTTGTCTAGTAATTTTATTTTGATCCCAATATATAAATGCTCTTAGATCAAAGGATTCCAATCCCTGCCATTTGAAACAACTAAATTATGCATGTATAATTCACACAATAAATTTGTAACTATTGCAGGAAATTGTTCAAATGCATGGTAAAACTCATGAGGTATAGTCAAAGAAGGGCTAAGGCCTTGAAAAATTCTAGCCAGCTTGTAATTTAGCATATGTTCCCTAAGAAATAGAGTATATACCTATGTTGGAGGTCTACACTAAAGAATTTTAGGTATTAAAGTGGTTATATGTGTGACCTTATTCCCAAGGAGTGAAATATTTCCCTCCTAATCTAACCATTATCTATATTGATTGTTAATAATTTATTGCAACTTCATCTTCTCTTCTAAGAACATAGTCTTCTCATTCAAAAAGTGTAGATATAAACTTAGTCATGTTGCTAAAGTCTGGTGGAGGCATTGGTCCTCATTATTAATGTCAATCCAATCAGTGTCATTTGATTCACCTCCTTTAGGCTTGTTTTCTTGAAATTCATCAATTCGACTCATTTTCCATATAACCAAGGCTCTTTCAAGATTATCACATACTTACTATTGTGTGTTAATCTCAAACTGGTTTTGACATATGAGTGATAATATACTTAAGTCATTTACTTAGTTCATGTTGAACAAGTAATACATGCCAAGCATAAGTTGTCAGATAGTGTATGTTGAGCGATAGATATTTAGTAAGTGTTGAGTAGATGATATGTGTCAAGCTATTTAGATGCTGAGTGATCAGTGGATGCCAAGTCAGTCAAAGGCTGAGTTACAACATTAAAGTTGTAGTTCATGCCAAGCATCAGGGACTTCAAGTGTTGAGTTATACAATTTTGACATAGTTGTTTGTAATGGCACAAACTTCTATGTAAACCATTTTTGGGCTGACTTAAGGATTGATTTATGATATTTATTGATAATGAAAAATCTTAATTGTGAATCCCTATGCATTAGATGCATCCAGTTAGAAAAAGGGAAGGTTTAAGCAGCAATATGGGTGAATCACTACCATTGATGCATACCTAATCCTAAGTCACCTAGGTCTTCTTAAGAAAGATAGACCCTAAACTTTCTTCTGAATGCCAAGGAGAATTAAAGAGAGTTTGCATGCACAAAATAACCATTCATGGTGATTAAGTTGTTATGAATTGAGTTACATTAAAAAATCAATTAAAGGAGAATAGAGGAAAGGAAATAGAGGATAGTAGAGATACATCTTATCAAAAAGGATCAAGTACACATCAGTATAGAGGTCATCTGACATCAAGCAATAGAGTGCTAACTAAAGGACCATTGTTGAGACATTCTAACAAATGAATCAATTAAATTTCTTAATAGAGTAGTCTTAATAGGTTGTTGTAAATCCTTTAACAGGGTTCTTATGTCATTGTAAGTTAAAGTCCCTTTACCAAGCACACTTTTAGCAGGGTGTTTAAATCCTTTAACAAGGTAAGATCTAACAATCTTGTAAGCCTTTAATAGGGTAGACCTTTCACAAGGTAGATCATGTTTCATGGTCAAACATAGTAACATTCATTGGATACACTTTATTACTACAGTAGTGAAGATTGGTGTCATCCCCACCCCAGTTTTACCTTCTCATTGGAGGGTTTTTGGGTAACCAAATATCTTGTGTCATACATGTGTTGAATATTTTACTTTCATTCTATGGATGTATATGCTTAATTTGGTATTTCGGTTTATATGCATAGATTGTGAGATGGATGTGTCGTCAATAGTTTTAGAGGTTGAAAGTTTTAAGTGCTTATTCACCCCCTCCCCTCTTAGAGTTTACTTCCCTATTGTATTTCCAACATTGTGGTGGATTTTCAATTTTCATCTATTGGGACTCCTAAAGAAAGGTTTTCAATCCCTCATTAACTATTTGTTCTATAACCCAACTAATAATATTTTCATTCGTTGTAGGATAGTCCTCAACAATATTTTGAGGATCAATATTTCAGGGTACCTCTTTCTCATTATAAAATTCAATCACATCATGTTGATTTGAATTATCATCACTATGATCATCTTCAATGTGAACAACATCTTCAACTCTCTGACATTGACTAGAATTTTGTTAAATATTTTCATAATCCTTTAATATTTAAGGGATTTCTGCATCAACCATAAGGGTATATGCATGGTCATCTTTTTCCACACAATTATCTACCACAATATGATTCTTAGCTATACAGCCACTTCTTCTCACATGTGCATCAAATAAAATTTTAGACACCTTATTTTTCATCCCTAAAGATTCTTCTCTAGCTTATCACTAGCATAAGCTAAAGGAGTGTCTTTTTGGGATTTCTTCCTCTTAGAAGGAGGTGAGGAGCTAACATATGTATACTCAGCATCCCTTAAGTCTTTTTGTTAATCCAAATTTTCTTCTATTATCTCTTGGGTTGACTCCCTCTCAACTTTTTTGGAGGTTAACCTAGTTTTAACATCAGTTTGAGGTCGAGGGGTTGTAGGGCTCTCTTCAAGAACATATTTTTCTTTCCCTTTCTTTGTAGTAGAAATAGATGACAATTTTTCTACCAGTTTCTTCTTCTTTTTACTAGACCATCTAGAGTTTTTAGCAATTGAGGGCATGGATTGTTTAATAATTTTCACAGTACTAAATGATGTGGAAACCCTTCTCCCTATTCTTAAACCATTAGGTCCTCCCATCTTAGGGAAGTATTCAACCATTAAAAGAAAATCCTCCCATGACACAGCAAAATTTTGATTTAAAGCCCTTTACACTATCAATTTAATCAAACAATGATTTGATATTAAATTGAGGTTACCTCCCTAAACATAAGTGACTCTTTTCTTCAACAAACTAAATAGAAAATGTGGATGTTTTACTACACTATTTTAATGTCATAGGAAGCTAAGAAGTTTGAAATGAATGCCATGCAACCACTAATGTCTTCCTTTGTAGGTAATATATTTCATGATGTAGAGGGAACATTGATTATAGGATTTTTGTAAGGATGTCCTTTTTGTACATTATTTTTTTTAACTATTTGCAATGTCTCATCTAAATGTAAGGAAAATTGAGCCCTTATCAAATGTAAGTCCAAATCTGCTTCAAAATTTTCTCCTTCCCATGGCAACCTAGTAACTTCAGCGATGATGGCTTCACTTCATTCAACCTTGAGTGGTGTAGGAGCACCCTAGAGTCTTGCTTAGATTCTAGTGTATTTTTGGCTTGTAAGTGGTTCTAGCCAACCACCAAGGTAATAAGGACCAATCATAAAGTCCCAAAATTGATTTGGTGTGTGTGTTGAGTTAAATATTCTTAGAGTTTGTGATTTCTATATTCAATTAGGCTCTAGAGTCCAAGTCCTAGAAAAGTCAAAAAAAGGGTCAACGTTTGACCAAAATGCCAAATTGGAGGGGCACTTATGTTTTTGATGTTTTTAAGTGTTCTTGGATCTAAGGAGGTTATTTTGGATTAAGATATGCAAGTTAGGAGAGGAAATTTCTCATTGAGCAAAAAGTTACAAAAGTTGCTCATGACAGCTTTTCCTAAAACCTAGGAATTCACCTTAATGATGTTAAAATCCTAACCTAAGGGTCCAAAAATGTGGTAATGGGATATTTAAGGTTAGATAAACCCTAACCTAACAGGTGGGAATGAGATTGTATGGACTAAGGATTGGAAAGAGCAAGAATTGATTATAATTGTGTAACAAATCCTTCATCCAATCATTTATGGATTGAAAGGGTTGAACTAATACATTAAAACTTTAGATTATGTTGTGTAATTACCTACTATAGCATTGGTTTAGTGGTTTTTTATGGCTTTTTATCATTTTATTTTATTTTGTATTTTATTGATTCACTGTGTGGTTCAAAGCTAGTCTTGTAAATATGTGCCCCACTTTAATTCTCATGGTTCAACTTCCATGGCCTCTTGGAATAAAGTAGGGACTCTATATATAATGTAGATATGGAATTTGGAGTCAAGGTTTGCAAGGGAGTTATTTTTACTAACAAGCCCTAGGTGAGTGTAGAGGCATTTTGGATTGGTACTTTTATAGAACATGAGTAAGAGGGATTTCTTAATGGATTGAATGTGTCAATCAAGAAGTTTAGAAGTGAAGGGGCATGTTTCCTAGACATGTACATGAAAGGAGGAGTGCAAAGGAGTCCATTGAGGCATTTGTTGAGAGAAAAGAAACTAGACAGAGTCACATTCCCTAGAAACCCTAAAAAATAGGGACTAATACCTAGGAAAGATTGAAGTTAGGAAGACCTTAGAGAGAATCCCTAACCAAGTTGGGGGTTTTTTTAAAGGAATTCATAACTACCCAAGAAATTAGGTTTGAGTAGGCCTAATTAGGGAAAATAAGCTACAAGGTCTAAGCCCTTGAAAATTTAGGACTCATTAGAATACCTAAGGAAGTATCCATTAGAATGGATAAAAATGGATTGAAAATAAATTAGGAATATTAAGGACACCTATTCCTAGCCCTAGAGAAGTCTGGGTAGAAGAATGGCTAATTGAGCCCAAGAGTGCATAGTTTAATCTAGAGGTATAGTAGGTGTTTGAAGTTGGTGGAGAGTTCTAAAGTAGATAGGGATCCTAGAGGTGATCTCTAAGTAGGGTAATGATAAGTACCCTAGAAAGAACAAAGATTAGGTCTTAGGAAGAGCTAGAAGAGCTCTTAAAAGTTACTTAGAACTCCTCATTAAATTGGTATCAGAGCTATTGAAAGGTTTGGACAGTACAGAGTGCATGCTAGAGGTAAGTGAATTCATAAGAGAAAGCACCATGGTGACCAATGTAGAGTTGGAAAGAGATTTGATAGAACAACAAGAGAATAACAAGCTTCTTGAGGAAGTTGTGGAAGAGTTGAAAAAAAAGGAAGAGGAAGTTGTTGAAACTACTGGCAAGATGAAAGAGAATTTAGAAGTGGATAAGGACAAAGGAAAGAATTAAGTATAAGAGGAAATAGAACTAGAACCAAACCCTCCATTAGCAAAGGAACCTTTTCTCAAAGTATTAAAGGCACTGAGTGGAAAAGCACTAGAAGGCATTCCTATCTTTACTAGAAGAATGGATGCAGAGTTAGTTATGGAATGGATTGAGGGTATGGAAAATCACTTTGAATGTGATGGAAAAATAAAGGCACAAAAGGTGAAGATAGCCAAATCAAGGTTAAGAGGACAAGCATTAACTCAGTGGAAGTTCTTGTAGGAAGTAAGAGAGAAGGAAGGAAAAAATCCAATAGTCAATTGGAAGACTATGGTGGCTAAGGTAAAAGAAAATTATCTACCAGAGGATTATGACATCCAACTACACAAGAAGAGATAAAATATCAAATAGAGAGACCTAGAAGTGCCTGCCTATATTGAGGAGTTTCAAATACTAAGACTTAGGTCTAGAGTGCAAGAAAGTGAAAGCATCAAGGTTTCCAAATATCTAAATGGTCATAGATGGGAGTATACAAGAAGAACTAAGTCTCTTTACACTCACTACCCTCCATAGTTGTTATTAGATGGATATCAAAGTCGATGAAATTTTGAAAAAGAAAGAATATTCAAATACTAAGGGTAGAAGAAGAGGCAGAGACTTTAGAGGTGGACATAGAGGAGGTTCTAGTGGAAGAAGCAATGAGAACAAAAGCCAAAGAGACTTCAAGTTTTTTGAACAAACACATGAACCTAATAATAGAGGTGGTTATGATAGAGGAAGGAGTTTTTACAATGGTGGAAGAGGAAGATTAGGTGGTTTTGGAAGAAATTCCCACTTTTCTTCCATGAAGTGCTACAATTGTCGGTAGTTGGGTCATCTAGCTTATAGGTGTCCTGACAAACCATCATCTTCACAAGGGGAGAAAAAGATAGCATATGTGCAAGAGGAGGATTATCCTAAACACTTAGAGGTGACTTTAGATTCAGAGAAAGGTGAAAATTTGATGTTCAGGAGGATATTGATCAAAGAACCTACCAAGGATGAGCACAAACAAAGGAGGGATATTTTTGGGGTCAAGTGCAAGATATTAGGCAAAGTGTGTAGACTCATAACTGATTTAGGATCCATTGATAATGTCATTTTAGAGGAGATAGTACAAAACTTGAGACTCACCAAGATACCCCATGAATGTCCATATAAAGTCACCTAGTTGAATAAAGGGAAAAACATATTGGTTAATGAGAAAGTATGGGTTGAGTTCATCATAGGCAAGTATCAAGATAGACTATTTTTTGATGTTCTACCAATGGATTCATGCTATTTGTTTCTTGGTAAACCATGGCAATATGACAAGGAAGTGGTACACCATGGCAAGGAGAACAAGTACTCATTCAAGAAGAATGGAGTAATTTATAAGATTTAGTCTTTAATAGAAGAAATAGTGGAGAAGGCAGAATCCAATACACTTTTAATGAGTAGGAAGGAATTCCTAAGAGATATGAAGAAGGAAGGAGTTGGCTATGCTATTCTGGTGAAACCAAGGGAGGAGGAGGCACCTAAACAATCACTTATGCCAAAAGAGGTGAAACAACTAGTAGATCAGTTCAAAGACATCATTTGTGAAGGTACACCATCTACACTACCACCAAGGAGAGCAATAATCCATCAAAAAAAATTTGTGCCAGAGGCATCATTGCTTAATAAGGTTGCATACAAGATGATACTAGAATAGAACAAAGAGATAGCAAGGCAAGTACAAGAGCTTTTAGATCAAGGTCTAATTAGGAAGAGTATAAGCCCATGTGATTTTTGAGTAGCATTTGATCCTAAGTAGGGAGGTAAGTGGAGAATATGTATTGATTCTAGGGCAATAAATAGGATAACTATCAAATATAGGTTTCCAATTCCTAGAATAGAATATTTGATGGATATAGTATAAGAGCTTTTAGATCAAGGTCTAATTAGGAAGAGTATAAGCCCATGTGATGTCTGAGTAGTATTTGATCCTAAGTAGGGAGGTAAGTGGAGAATATGTATTGATTCTAGGGAAATAAATAGGATAACTATCAACTATAGGTTTCCAATTCCTAGAATAGAATATTTGATGGATTTCTTAGGGAGTGATAAATACTTCTCCAAGATTGATTTAAAAAGTAGCTACTATCAAATTAGAATGAAAGAGAAAGATGAGCAGAAGTCATCCTTCAAGACCACAGAGGGGTTATATGAGTGGCTAGTAATTCCTTTTGGGATTACAAATGCTCCTATTACCTTTATGAGGGTAATGAATGAGGTCCTATAAGATTATATAGGAGTCTTTATTGTAGTCTACTTAGATAATATCCTCATCTTTAGTACAATAAAAGAAGAACACATGAAACACCTAGAACTTATGTTGAAGAAGCTCCAAGAAGAAAATATCACCATAAACCTTGAAAAGAGTGAGTTCATGAAACAAGAACTAATCTATCTAGGGTTTGTAGGATCACAAGGTAACTTGAAGATGGACAAGAGCAAGGTTGAGGCTATTTTAAGTTGGCCTACTCCTAAGACAAGGATTGAAGCAATACATTTTTATGGGTTGGCTCAATTTTATAGGAAGTATATAAGAAGGTTTAGTGAAATTTGTTCACTGGTCCTTGATACCATAAAAGGAGGACTCAAGAAAAAGTTTGTGCAAACCAAGGAAGCCAATGAAGGATTTGAAAGATTGAAGAAGGAATTAGCTACCCAACCTATACTAGTGTTTCCAAGTTTTGATAAGCCATTCATATTGGAATGCGATGCAAGCAACATTGTAGTGGGTGTAGTCCTAAGCCAAGAAGGAATTTCAGTGGTATTCTTTAGTGAAAGGTTAAGTGAGGCCAAGTCTAGGTATTCATCCTATGACTTAGAACTATATGCTTTGGTACACACCCTTATAAAGTGGAGGCATTACCTATTTCCTAAAGAGTTTCTGGTTTACACTGATAACCAAGCCTTAAGTTACATCAACACTCAAGATAAGCTAAGTTTGAGGCATGTCAACTGGATGGAACTACTATAGTCCTACACATTCACCATTAAACACAAGAAGGGATTCAATAATAAGATTGATGATGCACTCAGCAATAGGTCTCTCACTATTTAGGAGATCTAGTTATAGAGAATTGGAGTTGAGGAATTCAAAGACCTCTACACAAGAGATGTAGACTTCTCAGAGATTCACAAGGTATGAACTAAATTTAATAATCATTTTCATAGTGAATATGTTGCCTACACATTGCCGAATGGATTACTATTCAAGGGAAAGTAGTTGTGTGTCCCAATAGGCTCTATGAGGGAGAATCTTATTTAAGAGAAACACAATGGGAGTTTTAGTGGACACTTTAGGTTTAACAAAACCCAAGACTTAGTAGAGAGGTTCCATTATTGGCCTAAGATGTAAAACGATGTAAGGAAATATGTGGAGCAGTGTGGAGTGTGTCAAAATGAAAAGGGAAAATCATTAAATGTAGGTCTCTACTAGCCATTACCCATCCCAAATAGGCCTTGGGAATGTATAAGCATGGATTTTTTAGTAGGGTTACCAAGGATACCAAGTGGTTTGGACAATGTGTTTGTGGTAGTGGAGAGGTTCAGTAAGATGAGTCACTTTATCCCATGTAAAACAACACATGATGCCAGTCACATTTCTCACCCTTTCTTCAAGCAGATAGTTAGGATACATGGATTACCAATGATCATAGTGGCAGACAGAGATGTGAAATTCATGGGCTATTTCTAAAGACCCTTTGGAGAAGACTAGGAACCAACTTGTCTCATAGCTCTGCCTATCATACCGAAATGGATGGATAGATAGAAGTAGTAAATAGGGTGCTTGGTAACTTTTTGAGATGCTTGACTAAAGAGTGTGGAAAAGGATGTGAACAAGTCATTCCTCAAGAAAAATGTGCTTATAATGATAGTACAAATAGGACTACTAGTGGAAGTCCATTTGAACTGGTGTGGGTTACATCCAAGAGAAGTTCTTAAACTCAGTGACTTGAAGGGTTATGAAGGAATCAATGGTCATTATGATGATTTTTCTCAATAAATGAGAGAGGTTCATGAGCAATTAAAGAAGACACTAATGGCGGCAAATCAAAAGTTGAAAGCTAAGACAAATGGAGGGAGAAGAGATCTAAAACTTGAGCTAGGTGATTTGGTGATGGTATTCTTGAACAAGGCTAGATTACAGAAGGTCATACCAAATAATACAGAGGAAAAGGATTGGGTCATGCAAAGTGTTCGCTAAATATGGACCAAATGCCTACAAGGTGGAATTACCAAAGTAGATGTCTATATATTCAATGTGAAGGACTTGATCAAATACCATGGACCAAAGATTGATGTTGAATAGTATAGTACTGAGGTGATTAAATATGTGGAAATACTCAAGGTACCTAATCAAATCAAACCACAAGTTGACAAGATTTTGGATTCAAGAGTGAAGAAGAAGACTAGGCATAAGACATACATGGAGTACCTAGTGAAGTGGAGACACCAACCTGAGTCAAAGGCTACCTAGATAGCAGAAAGTGATTTCAAGAAGAATGACATCAATCTGGAGTTCTTAACACCACAAATCCCTTAGTTTTGTTGTAGGGGAAGAATGGTGCAGGAGCACCCTAGAGTCTTGCTTAGATTCTAGTGCATTTTTTTCTTGTAGGTGGTTCTAGCCAATTGCAAAGGTAATAAGGACTAATCAAAAAGTCCCAAGATTTATTCAATGTGTGTGTGTTGAGTTAAGGATGCTTAGAGTTTGTGAATTGTATGTCCAATTAGGCTCTAGAGTCCAAGTCCTAGGAAAGTCAACAAAAGGGTCAAAGTTTGACCAAAATCCTAAAATGGAGTGCCACTTATGTTTTGATGTTTTTAGGTATTTTTGGATCCAAGGGGTTAGTTTTGGATTGAGATATGAAATTTAGGAGAGGAAATTTCTCAATGAGTAAAAAGTTGAAAAAGTTGCTCATGGAAACTTTGCAATGTTGTCATGACAACTTTTCCTAAGAACTAGGAAATCACCTTAATGGTGTCAAAAAAAAAACCTAAGGGTCCAAACATGTTGTAATGGGATATATAAGGTTAGATAAACCCTAACCTAATAGTTTGGAATGAGATTGTACGGACTGAGGATTGGAAAGAGCAAGAAGTGATTGTAATTGCATAATAGAGCCTTCATTCGGTCATTTACAGATTCAAAGGACTAAACTAATGAATTGAGAATTTAGATTATGTTTTTTAATTACCTATTGTAGAATTTTTTTAGTGGTTTTGTATGGTTGGTTATCATTTTGTTAATTTCTTATGTTTTGTTGATTTAATGTCTAGTTCAGAGCCAGTCTTGTAAATATGCGCCCCACTTAAATTCTTTAGGTTGAACTTCCATGGCCTCTTGGAATAATGTAGGGGAGTCTATATATAGTGTATATATGGACTTTGGAGTCATGGTTTACAAGGGAGCTAGTTTTACTAACAATCCTTAGGTGAGTGCAAAGGTATTCTAGCTGGGTGCTTGTACAGAACAAGAGTAATATGGCTTGCTTAATGGATTGGATGTGCTAATAAAGAAGTGTAGAAGTGAAGAGGAATGTGTACCATACATTTTCATGCAAGGAGGATTGTAGAGGAGTCCATTGAGGCACGTGGTGAGAGAAAAGAAACCATACAGAGTCAGATCCCCTAGAGACCCTAAAAAATAGGGGTTTGGTGAAAGTC
The DNA here is from genome assembly GCA_028749045.1 of Cupressus sempervirens. Lineage (NCBI taxonomy): Eukaryota > Viridiplantae > Streptophyta > Pinopsida > Cupressales > Cupressaceae > Cupressus > Cupressus sempervirens. The sequence goes on along the minus strand of CM053783.1, from coordinate 94,636,970 downwards.
CTATGTACGGACACTTTGGGAGACTAAGACATAGGAAATATTGAAGCCTAGGAATACCTTAGAGAGAATCCTTAACCAAGTAGGGGTTTTTTTGGAGGAATTCAGAACTATCCCAAGAAATTAGGTTTAAGGAGGCCTAATTGGGGCAAAAAGACTACAAGGCCTAAACCCTTGAAAACTTAGGACTCATTATAAAACCTAAGGAAGGATCCATCAGAATGGATCAAAATGGATTGAAAAAAAGTTAGGAATAGAAATGACATCTATTACTAGACCTAGAGAAATTTGGGGAGAAGAATGACTAATTGAGCCCAAGAGTGCATAGTTGAATTTAGGGATATGGTAGGTGTTTGAAGTTGGTGGAGAGTCCTAAAGGAGATATGGATCCTAGAGGTGATCTCTAAGTAGGGTAATGATAATTACCCTAACAATACCAAATATTAGGTCTTGGGAAGAGATAGAAGATCTCTTGAAGGTTAATTAGGACTCCCCATCACTGAACCACTTTACCATGGCTACCCCATTGTACAAAGTATTCATAAATTGAAAAGCAACTTCATCATCCCAAGTTGTGAGCCTTAGAGAATACTATAATGAACCTCCATTCTCAAAAAGAGGATGGTAAATATTAGCTTCCAAAATAATGTTATGAATTGGTTATTCATGTCATATTAGCTCATCACCCATGATTACACCCTTAAAATACCATAGTTAAAATAACTACTCATAAGAGAAATATAATAGTTTGATATGGAATTAGCTTTCTAAATTTTGAAATTTTCAAAGCACTATTTAACTTTTCACTTCAGAGTAACAAAAAACCAAAGCACCAAATAATGATAAAACAAACAAATGTCATTATTAGAGAATGTCATATCATAGTGTCATTCCTTTATGAACTTACTCATTTCCATAAATGAATTTGTGTTTGTACCTTTCTCATATGAATAAGTGTCACATCAAATTAATGATTTAAACATGTGATATGATATTTCTTCTTAATGATAAAATGCCATGGCATTAGAAATTATTTTTATGTGATGTCCAAAAAAAACACATATATGAAAAATTGAGTAGACAAATACAATTCCCCACCCCCCCAACTTAAATTGGAGCATGGGTCCCACCATTTACTTGTCAATAAAAATAGTAGTGGAATTAAAATAGTAACTATGAAATTAATATAAAGAATTATATGTACAAATGCATGGGACTAACCTGGATGTGGAGTTAGTAATTCATCTACTACTATACATAGTATGTTGAAGTGAGGATGAGGTGGAATGTGGTAAGGAAAAGAAGGTGAATTGAATTTCTTACAAAGAAAAGTGAAAGGAATTTATTATGGTCTTTGATCAGAGTCAAATACATAGGGTAGACTGAGTAGAAGACTCAATCACCACGGTTGTAGGAGGTTCTTCAAAATTGAGCTATTGTAGGAATGTCTTCTCATTTTTTTGAGGATTATGATATAATTTAAGCTTATGATCATTGACCAAAAGTTTGAAATGTATATTATATATTGTTGAAAGTTAACTACACCATTTCCAAAAAATGAGATTATTTCATATGGTCCTAACCACCTTGTTTGGAATGTGCTCAGATTATGTTGATAACGTGAGTCATAAAACAATGTCCAATTACTAAATTTGGATTGCTTATCCTTGATGAAGTTATCATGCCATGTTTTTCTCTTCTTCTAGATTGTTTTACTATTGTATAATGTGGATTTCCTATATTCATCAAGTCTATTCATTTGTAAAATTCTCTATTGTTGTGCCTTAGTGATGTTCATGTTCAATTCTAATGTTGTCCTCAACATCTTATTCTCAAATACAATAGGCATCATAGCTTGTTTACCATAGACTAATTCAAATGGAGTAAAACTAGTAGTAGTCTTAAATGTAGTCCTATAGGCCCAAATGGGTAGACCAAATTCCTAGTCCCTCTGATGGATAGTCACAATTTTAGTCAAAATGGCTTCAATTTCTTTATTTTTTAATCTCATCTCTAACATTGGCTTGTGGATGGTAAGGTGAAGATGTGCCATGTCTAATTTTGTATTCATTCATGAGGTATTTTATCAACTTGGAGGTAAATTGAGCACCTTGATTAGTTACGATCTCCCTAGGAACACCAAATCTTGTGAATATTGCTTCATATAAGAATTCATCAACATTATTATCCCTAGCATACTTCATAGGTTTTGCTTCTACCCACTTAGCAACATAATCTATAGAAACTAGGATGTAGGATTTACTATTTGAGGAAGGTTTTATGGGTCCAACATAGTCTATACCCCATTTATCAAAAGGTGATACAATTACTTAAGGTTGTAAGAGTATTTCATTGAACTTTGTGGGCTTTCCCATTTGTTGACATCTTCACACTTTTTAGTATACCTTGTTGTGTCTTGGTGTAATGTAGGCCAGTAATACCTTGTTGTTAAAATTTTGAATGTTGTTCTCTTATCAGAAAAGTATCCTCCACATGGATCATCATGATATGATCTCAAAATATCACATGTTTCATCTTCTCTTACACATATTCTCATTACTTGATAAGGTCTAGTATAAAACATACAACCAAGAATCCAAGAAAAGTTATAACTTTTATCTACTAATACCCTATGCTCTTTTGGGGAGAAATAAATGAGTGTTCTTCCTATAGTAAGGTAGTTAGAAATATCAATATACCATGGATTTTGTGTGGAGATGGAAAAAAATGCTCATCTAGAAAATTTTCATCTATTTTTGTAGGATCTTCTAGAACAAGCAGTCTTGAGAGGAAATCAACTACCACATTGGTCTTTCCTCACTTGTCAATTATGGTTAGATCAAATACTTGTATAAGTAACATCCAATGAGTGAATCTTCTAGACATACAAGGTTTATTCATTACATACTTTATAGCTGAATGGTTTGTATGTACTAATATCTCATACCAAGTTATGTAATGTTTGAATTTATTAAGAGCATAGATTACTACAAGAAACTCATTTTCAGTGATAGTGTAAGTGAGCTATGCTTCCTAAAAGTTCTTACTGATATAGTGGATGAAATGTTCAATAACTCCTTCTTTTTAGCCTAAGAAAACACTTAATGCATAATCAGAAGCATCTATATGAATATGGAATGGGAGATTCAAATTACAACCTCATAGAACAAGGGCTTTAGTTGAAACTTCTTCCAATTTTTTTAAGGACTTGTCACATGATGCATCCCATACAAATTCATGATCTTTCTTTAACAAATTATATAATAGATCTACACGTTGGCTAAATTCTTTGATGAATCTCTTGTAATAACCAACATTTCAAAGGAAGCTTCTAACATGTTTTTATTTTTTAGGAGTTGGAAAATTACTTATCACTTCAATTTTTGTTGGATCAACTTGAATACCTAGAGATGAAATATAATACCCTAAAATAACTCCTTCCTCCATCATCGTGTATCACTTTTCACTATTCAAAGTGAGATTGTAATCTTGACATCTTTTAAGAACTTTTTCTAAGTTAGCTTGAGCCTCCTTAAACGTGGAACCATATATAGTAAAATCATTCATATATGTTTCCATACAATCAACAAAGATATTAGAAAATATGCTAATAAAAAACCTTTGGAAAGCTGTAGGTGCATTGCATAAAGCAAAAGGTAGTACTGAGTAAGAAAAATTTCCCCAAGGGAAAGTAAATGTTGTCTTATCTTGATCCTTTGGTGCTATTTTGATCTAATTATATCCACTAAAACCATCCAAGAAGGAAAAATACTTTTTTACCATCCAATGTATCAAGAACTTGATTAATAAAATGTAAAGGGGAATGGTCTTTTTTAGTGGCTAAATTTAGTTCTTTTTTTAGTGGCTGAATTTAGTTCTCTATAGACAACAAAAACCTCCATTTACCTCAATTTTTAGGCACTATTACTAAAGGACAAACCCACTGACTATCATAAATTGGATAAATGAATCCCTCATTTAACAACTTATGTAATTCTATTATAAGTATATCTCTTAAGATTAGATTAATCCTTCTCTAAGGTTGTCTAAATAGTTTGTATTCAGGACTAATATAAAATATGTGATTACAGAGCTTAGGATAAAGTCCTTTCATGTGAGTGTAATGCCTTGAACTAGTTTTCTTGTAGCAATGTCAGAAGACTCTTTTGATGTTTTGAGAAAAGGTTTTTGCTAATATTTAATCCTCTTCCTTGACTAATTTCAACCTTAGATATCTTATCTAATATAGCTACCTCGAAAACAATAGATTAATGAATTTCATTGGGTAGCAATGTATGAAGATATTAAGATATCTTAAAATAGTAAGGTGAACATAGAGGTGGAAGGATGGTCTATAAGGAACAATGTATCTCTTGACATTGAGGGACATCAATGCCATATTCATTGGCCAAAATGGAGACTATGAGATCAACATCTTCTTGTGACACCATAAAAGGTTTTATGTCAATGAGCATAAGTTGACTGACATAATTGATTTTTATTTTATTGTCCCCTAATTCAAACCATATAGCTTTTTCATCCTCTAGGAGTGGTTAAGCAAGAGAATATAGATTTAATCTCTTTGTGTTCATCCCATTGGAGATAGTCATTTTGCCAGATCTACAAGCTATATAAGCATCAACAATGGAAAGCCATGACCTTCATAGGATAATAGGATAACCTCCTAAGGTAGCCTTGGGATATAAAATGACAAAGTAAATCAGATATTCCCAAGGATATAAGGTAACCATTATATCTTCAATCATTCCATTAGGTTTTATAGTGGAGTTGTCAACAAGTTGAAGGATGATAAGAGTTTCCATAAGGCCAATAATATTAAGGTGAGACAACACTTCTCTCTACATGACATTTATGGATTCTCCTAAGTCAACTAATACATTCTAATCTTGAATTTCATTGATGAAAATAGTAACTACTATACTTTCATGCTCAAAATACTTGGAATGGACCTATAACATGTACTATTTTTGGGTCCTTTTTCTTCCTACTAGGTTATCTAATACAAGCTTCCTTGATGGCCTTTGTTTAAGGTGGTACTTATTTAATTCCATCCATCAATAGAATTGTAACAGTCATTTGCTTTAGTTGATTAAGGAGATCTATGACAACTAGATTTTGAATAGGAATAGTTGGGCCAACAAGCCTTTGAGAAAATGGTAGAGTTTTTGGAAAAGGATTAGTTGTTGTAGGTGTAGGCATTAGAATAGGTTCATCCTTATTTTAGTAGATGTATTACCAACAGTAATCTCTATAATGATAGGACCCTTCGGTGCTCGAAGAGTTATTCCTGACTGTAGTTGAATATCATTGAGAGAAATGGAATATGTCTATTATTGATTAGGTTTCTAATTATTAGGATTAGGATTAAGTTGAGAAAGAAGATGAGTTTTCTTGGTCAGACTTGTATTGGCTACAAGAGGAGGCAGTATAGCCTACTACTGAGGTGGTGCCAGTATGGCTTGTTGATTAGGTTGATTATTTTCCCATTGAGCTAATTTTTTCCAATTACTTTATGAAGGATGCCACTGGTTAGACTATTTCCAAGATTGTTAAGGTTGTTGCCAATTTTGAGAAGGTTGTTACCATTGGTTATTTTTCCAATTTTGAGAAGGTTGTCATTTTTGGTTAAAATTGAGTTGTTGTCACTGGTTATTCCACTGAGGTTGAGACTAACTGGACCAATTATTATTCCAGTTAGAACCTTGAGGTACAGGATTGGAAATTTTTTAATTTTTGCATTGGTTATTATTATTATAACCAAAATTATATAGAAGGTCTTGTGGCATACCTTGTCTTTGAGCCCTAGGTCAGCATCGAGCAACATAAATGACATCACCATTCTCATCCACAATTTTGAATTCAGTTGGCATTAGGTATGATTCCAGATTGGACATAGTTTTGTACTTATAACTCATCTTCCTCTCTTTGCAGTGTGGACAATACTCCATGAGCATTGCTTCATCTTCGTCGTGCTTCCTTTTTTCTTGCATTGTATCCAACTATGTAGCAATATTATTGATAATATCCTACTTAAAATCATACAATAGATTTGAAAGCTCTACTTTAGATACTCTGGTACCATTTAGCTTACTAGGCATACACTTGATGCATCTTCCTTTCTTGACAGTCATCCTTGAATAATTAAGGCAATTTGTCTTAATATCTTCCTAGGTTCTTTGAGTAATATTTCCTCCCTCCATGAGGTCTAATGCTTCCATACTCTCATCACTAACACCTTTAAGAAAAAGATTTTTATGTGATTCTTCATTCAATTGATGATGGATGTTTCTTTGGAGATTGAACATAAACCTAGAGACATAGTCTTCTAGCATTTCCTCATCTTTTTGTGACATTTTAAAAATATTTTCCCCTTTCATATCATATTGTCTACAATACTCCTTATACTTTGCAAGAAACAAAGTTTTCATTACATTCCAATCTCCTATAACATTTTCCGCTAACCCTACAAACCATCTTAAAGTAGCTTCCTTAAGAGTAGATAGAGAAAAAAAAATAGTGTAAGCATCTGTTGTATAGTCATAGCTCCTAAAAAGGATGTCAAACTCAAAAATAAAGGTCTCAAGGTCTTCGGTGATTAAGCCATAGAACTTTGGAAGGGAACAGGAAAGAATATTCTTCAAATTATTGTTGTTTTGAAGGTTTGGAATAGGAAATTGAAATGTGGCCTATGCCATCCTAGGTGGTGGTGGTGGTACTACTTGTCTTGGTTGATAGATGAAAAGAGAAAAAGGATTATCTTGGTATTTGAGGGAACCAAAAAGGTTATTCACATCTAATGACTCATCAGATGATGATGAGGGGAGATTTATATGGTAGACTGCAAAAGGATATTCAAATGGTGGTTCTTCTACAATAGCTTGGTCTTCTTCAAGGGGTTGTTCTTCTTCTTGGTCCTTGGGTTGGGGGTCTTCTTGCTCAGGATACACAAATTCTTCTATTTCTTGTGAGTCATTATGTGGAAGAAATCTCCCAAGATGGTCTCTTCTTCTATGCATGCAAAGGAAATAGGAATGGAATAGCTAACTTATGAAATAGGAAAGATGACCCTTGATTAAAAAAGTTTAGATTGACACCATTCCCAACAACGATGCCAAAAATGTTTGGTTAAATGATTAGTTTTGAAACTAATATTCATGGACTAGACATCCAAGTAGCATCCAAATTTTTCATTGAACTCATTTCGTTATCAATCAAGGACATAGACTTGAAATGATGTTTGCAAAGTATATTCTCTAGACCCTTTTAATTTCCATTTCTAATTTATGGAGACAAGAATACTTAAACAAAGGTTCTATTCCTAAGTGTGGATTTAAATAAACTTAATCTAGAATAGAAAAGTATAATTACCAATGATTATGTTACCAGTGGCTACTAGAACAATAGAGTTATATCTAACCTTAGGAAAAATAAACACCAATCCTACTATCTAAGTTAACTCCCCCAAGTGGTTCCCCTTGAATGAGTGAAAGACTATAAACTCATAATGAAATATTGAAAAAATAATAGTGTCATCTTAATTGATATAAAATCATAAACAATACAAACTAGAAAATAATAACTATATTGAATGCTATTACATATTATAGTCTCTCCTCTACCATATGAGGTACGAGTTCACAATTTTAGTTATAACTTCTAAAAGAAACTAACTTCCTAAATCTAGCCTCAACAATTGAGGATTTAGCAACATCATAAATAAATTACATGAATGTGAAACACACTCTTCTCATTTGAATAGGTCTTCAACAAATATATCACACCATAATATCTAGATTTGTGCAAACAATTATCATTTATCAGTCTTTTTGACCTGATCTTCAACTGTTAATTGGTACAAAGAAGCTACATGATCTTGTCATTATTTCACTTTCTCATACTCTTCCTTATGCTTTTCTTTGACTTATTCCTTCAACAAATTAATACACGTGCAATTTATTAAAACACATATTTATTCCAATTACTCATAGAAAAAGTTAAATGCTCACATAAACAATTTCTTGTTCAAGGTACTTGACTGTAGGAACCTACCCATTGAAAGTTTAAAGGAAGACAATATTTTATATAACAATATGCACATAATATTTCATTAATCATATATAAGTTCTAATTATACCATTATATCCATAAAACCATACAGTGTCTTCAACCATAGAAAAGTAATGTTTTAATAGGTTTATACATAATATATAGTAAAAAGTATTTGATCTTATAAAAGGAAAAGACCCTAAAATAACTATATAACCCATAAACCTTATAGTATTTCCTAGTCTCCTCATTGGCTTCTTGGTTTCTCTATCTCCTTAATTATGATGAGATCAACTTCTTATTAGTTTCTTTGTCTCCTTAATTATGATGAGATCAACTTTTTATTTTGATCCACTTTATTGTGAGTTTGAGTCCACTCATAGTCCTACTAAAATGGGGGCTAAGTGTGTCATCTTCAAATGGAAGCACCCATCATTTAATACCTTTTAGCATCTGTCTCATAGAAACTTCATGAACCATGGATGAACTTGTGTTAAATGTGCTCATTCTCCTATATCATTCTGATTTTTCCAATTTTGTCTGCACTCCCTCTGAGACCTCTAGGACCTATTTTTGAGCCATTCCCTAAGAATAAGTCCACCCTAGGTTGACCTCTTCCTCGAGGGAAAGGAGCATCATGGCCCAAATTACCTTGAGGTTTCTAATTATTTTATTTTGATCCCTAGTCGACTTGTATTATTTTCCCCCCTAATAATTAGTATGAAAGGAGGCTTGGAATCTTCATTTTCACATTCATACAGTCTATATACATCCACGAGATATCAATCATCAATCAACAGAACTCAATGCATTCAAGCAAGTTTTCATCAAGTATCCAATGCACTCAAAGATTCAAAGATTCTTTATGAGTATTTCCTCTTCAAGATCTAGCATTTTATTGGCCATTAATGAAGGAGATCTATATTGAACAATTCATCATCTTCCTCATTGATGAACTTTTACATTTATGGCTCCACCATGTGGTTTTGGTAAATTCATTTCAATTCTAGAGATATCCTAGACTTTATGTACAAAATTTGACATGTACAGCATACAACAACACAAATCCTTATTGACAAGGGTTTCTAAAAGAAGGTGAATACTTGAATTTATCTTGTTTCCTTTACATACATTTACATTTCAATTTCAAGGTTGATTTCTTAATCTAGGGTTTTGTTGAGCAGTCATTTTAAACGATGCTTAATGAGATAAATCCTTTTGAATATCTCTATTGAAAAGTTGATCACTAACCAACTCCAAGGTTCCAAATGACTTCTTTTCAACCTATTGAGTAACTCAATTGAAATAAATGTGTATGTTCACAAGGAGGCCTTTACTAGTACCCACCAATATGCACAACTTTGCTTAAATGTAACCACAAAAGAGACATATTTTTGTATTTTCTATTTTATGATGAATGCAATTTTTAACCAATGCAACTATATGAATTCCTATTTTAACCAAGTGTTTGAAAAATAAATAAATAAATATAGAGTAATAATAGAATAATTAAAATTACTAAAAGGGGAATTCTTAACGGACATAAGCCAAAGTAACAACATGTCTGGAAATTAAATTATCAAAAGGGTCTGGTAGGAAACCAATGAAATTAGGAGCAATGCTTCATCAAATCCATTGATGCAATCATTAATGGGAACCTAAATAATAACCAAAAGATGTTTCACATTTCATTAAATCATGAGGCCATGAAAAGTGTGCTCACACGAGACAAAATGCTCTATAAGAATAATAGTGATCCTTTTTCCAATTCGTCACAATAGTGGAATTTGTTTTTTTTGGTTAGTAATAAGTTTTTTATATTAATATAATAGTATTACAAAAGTACTTACAATCTTTTCTCACCTTTTGACTTCACATAATTCCTAACTACCAAATTTCAAAGCCCTTTACATATCTATTTACTCCTTCCCCTTTATAATAAAATATAAACCTTCCTATACATAATTACTTTATTGAATCCCTCAAAGGGACAAAAATTGATGATCATTGAAGATCAACTTTCTTCACAGTAATGCCTAAGATATATCTTCCTCTTCGTTGATGGTGCCAAAAAATCCTTTGCATCTCAAAACTTGCATATATTTATTGTTGTCTGGCTTTCTTCATCACCTTCACACCTTCCATGCTTTGTCGCCTCTAGACATTTACCACCAAAACACCAAAAGCTATCTCAAAATTGCCCATTGTTTCACATCTTCATTCATCTTCCACCCTAATCCAAAATCTTTCCCCTACCACCCCCATTATTCTTCTTGCTCCAGTGCTCCTCTTCTTCTTCAGATAATTTATGAAGAAGCCTTTAATTTTTTGTCCAGTCTCCTCCACAAACAGTTCAATTTCCCTCTTCAATGTAGCCTAGGCTTGTTTTTATTTCTCCTTATATATCTCCTTTTCTACACCAGTCGGCCACCTTAAAAAGCCATATCTTCCTTTCTTCAAGCCTTACTCATAGTCTTCAAAGAATTCACTATAATCAAAACCCTTGCCTAGCCAAGCCCATTCCAAAAGGGACTCCATCCCTACAATTAGATCATCCTAAAACAAATTCCTCATCACCCATTCAACTTCCTCAATCGGCCTCTCAATTTCCAATCCCCACGCCATGATGATGGCTGCAATTTTAACATTTATTTTCCAATGATGCTTTGAATTCTGGAAAAGTTCTCCCACTATCTCTTTCACCACCCCTATTACTCTAGGTGTTAGGCATTTCAAAAGTAGTTTTAACCACTTGTCTTGCACCAGCCCAAATAAAGCCTTCTAGTAGTGGCTGGTCTGAAAGGTAAATATCACTTCCATATTCTGAGATTTTTATTCCTTACCCTCCTATCACAATTATTATTTTTGGTGGTTTATTTTCCTCCATTCAATTATTTATAAATTTTTACTACCCACTTCCTCAAACGTCTAATCCATCATTAATTCACATATTTTGACCTAACATTTACCATCATTTCTCTTTATGATTGTCTTCCTTGGGTGATTCTCATAATCTTTCTCCTCACTTTTTGACAATCCTATTGATTACTGACACCCACCATCACTTCTATCTTTCACACAAGTTTCTCATATGCCCTTCAATTTGCATTGTTTTTATTATTTATTTTTCAAAAACCACCAACCACTACTTCAATCAATTGTCACCCAAAACACCCCAATGGCTACATAATTCATAAATAGGGTTGTCATCCTCTTTTAAGCTGGTTGCCCATTTTGATAAGACATCTGCTTCCCTATTAGCTTCCCTAAACACATGACAAATTTTGAACTCCTCGAAAATCATTAACTCCGCTATGATTGATTCCAAAAAGAAAATAGATGTCATGCCTGGATTAAATTTTTACTAACTGCTTGTATCACTACCATGGAATCACCTTCGAAAATAATCTTCCTCCCTTCACATTTTTTAATGCATTTTAGGGCTAGCATAGTAGCTTGAAACTCTGCCTCATTATTTGTCTCATCCTTTAATTTTAGTACTCCATAGTCTACTATATTCCCCAGACTATCTCTGACAATGCACCTCACTCTTGAACTTCCCGCGTTCCCTTTCGAAGCTCCATCAAAATTGACTTTTATCCATCCTCTCTTAGGGGTCTTCCATCTTGCTTCCACTCATTTCTTAGCCATGGGATTTTCCTATCCTATATCTCCTACTTTGCCTATTTTTATCCCTAGCCATTTATTCTGAATTACCATATCCGCTTTCATAAAAACACAATTTGATAGATTTTTGTTGAAGATAGCTACATTCACCACTTCTTCAATGGATTGATAATTTCTCCTTATCAGTTGTTCTAAAGTCTCTACTTTATCTTGAAAGATTCTCCTATTTCTCTCCTTCCACACCTCCCATATCACTATTGAAGGACTTATTCTCCATATACTTTCTAAACAATTCTTCTTTCCTCCCCTTGGTCATGAAATAAAAAAGGCTTTTAAAGAGGGACTCCATGGTCCTTCCCAACCTAATTTCCCTTGAAGATGACTCCAACACTATTTTGCCATCTCACAATTTAGCAATAAGTGATCCACATTTTCTTCCTCCCTTCGACACATAACACATTTTGTAGGTCCTTGAAAAAAAAATCTCCTTTCCTTTCCCTTGTTAATATTCTCCCTTGGATTACTAACCATGTAAATGTTCCTACCTTTGGCAGAATTTCCTTACTCTAGCACAAGTCCTCAATCTCAAAACTATCCTTTGTTCTTGAATCTAAAATTTCATAGCCCACTTTAACTAAATATTTACCCATGGTTGTTGCACACCAACTAATTCTATCCTCCTTATTAAAATGCACACCTTCCTTCCTTTGAAAATCTCTTTCAAAGTAAGTTGTTGTCTTTCAGAAATCCCTTCCACTCTTCAGTCTCTCCATTGCCATCTTTTCCTAAAGACACCATCCACTTCAATCATATAATCTCTAACATTACACCCCCATTTGTCACATAAGAGTTTCTTCATATCTTCATCAACAAATTCCTCCTCTATTGATTTATACCCATTCTAAGAGTCTTCCCAAAAAAATTCCTTACTGTCATTCCCTACTATCCAAGAGATGTGATCAATGATGACATGTCGACATGATAGTAAAAAATTCTATATTGTTGAGCCTTTTATCAGATTCTAAATAGTTAGGATCCTTTGATTCTCATTAGAATCTAAATATTTACCCTTTAGTAACCTCATCCATACTTTCTCTTTATCATTTTCCAATTGCCACACCAATTTAGCACCTAATGCTAAATTCATTGTACTCCAATCCCTTATACCTGCCCCTCCAAATTTCTTAGGTTTACAATTTTTTTCCCATTTTAGTAATGGCCAATTTTTATCCTCCCCTACCCACTCCAAAATATTTTTTTCATTTGCCTTTCTACTAGGTTAATCACCTTCTTTAGAATCTTTAAACAAGAAACTACTGATTTTAACATTAGAATCCTTCCTGCAGAGGTTAGCCATTTACCTTTTAATCCTTCCATTATTCTGAAGCATTTATCCACTAATTCCTTCCACACTTCTCTACTTTGTCCATAAAATAAGGGGATCCCTAGATATTTTCTTGGGAGAGCTCCTTGTCTTATTCCTAAAATCCTTCCAATATCCCTTCTCTTTGAGAAAGGGGTATTAATGAAAAATATTTCAAATTTTGCCCAATTAATCTGTTGTCCTATTATAGCCCCATAAATTTCTAGAGTTCCTTTCATAACTCTTACTTCTCTTTCTGAAGCATCCCCTATAAGGAAAGTGTCATCCACAAACTTTAAGTGTGAGATTGGGTCCACTCCCCTTGCCACCTTCACCCCATTCCATTCACCCTTGGATCTTCTCTCAGTAATCAATCTGCCTAATACCTCAACCAAAATTATAAATAGAAAATGGGATAAGAGATCCCCTTGTCTTATCCCTTTCCCTAATTCAAAAAAACCTTGTGGGCTTCCATTAACTAACATTGAGAACCTAATAGAATTTAAACAACCTTTAACCCAATCGATCCATTCATCTCTAAAGCCAAATTATTTCAGGACCTTAAATTTTAAAAAACTCTATTTACCTCATCACAGGCTCATTTAATATCTAGCTTTACCATCATTTTACTCATTTTTTTCCTCTAACTGACTCAATCATTTCATGAGCAATAATCACACCTTCAAAAATTGATCTACCTACAGAAAACCCACTTTGGTCTTTTGAGATTACACAATTCAACACCACCTTTAATCAATTTTCCACCACCTTTGAAATAATATTATACACTATGTTACATAGTGAAATTGATCTAAAATCTTCAAAGTAGTTACACTCCTCCTTTTTAGGGACTAGAGCAATGAAGGTGTTATTTAAGTCTTTCCTAACAAACCCCCCTTTTCTAGATTCCTCAACCATTTCCTAGATTTCATCCTCTATACATTCCCATATTAGCTTGAAAAAACTCCCTGTGAAACCATCAAGTCCTAGGCTCTTATCCTTCCCTACACTCCACAATGCAATTTTTACTTCTTCTTTTGAAACTTCAGCATACAGCCTTGCATTTTGTTCTTTTGTAATACATTTTTGAATACTTCCCAAAACCTCTTCCTCTAGCTCCTCATTCCCCTCCTCCATTTGGCCTCTCTCCTTGAAGAAATTAATAGCTTCTTTTTTTATCAAGATTGGATCATTTATCATTTCACCATCCACATTATTTATTGAGAAAAATTTGTTGTGAGTCCTTCTAATTTTAACAGAGTTATGGAAGAACTTTGTATTCCTGTCCCCTTCCTTCAACCACATTTCCCTTGATTTCTGCCTCCAAAATAATTATTCTCTTCGCAAAATCTCCCCATACTCCTTCTTTAACCTCTTTTCCGTCACAAAATCTTCCTCCATCATTCCATCCTAAATTATCTTCTCATTTAATAATTTTAGATCCACTTCTAATTCCTCTTTTCTTTTAAAAATATATTGAATGACTCTCAGTTCCACACTTTCAATTTTCCTTTGATGAATTGAAGCTTCTTAAAAATCTTAAAAGCCATATTTCCCTCTCTTTTAGAGGCTTCCTTCCACCAACATTCCACCATTTCTTTGAAACCATCTGCTCTTAGCCACATTGCTTCAAACTTGAAAGGACATCTATCTGGGGATAGTTCCTCCTGTAACCTCAAACTAATAAGAAAGTGATCAAAACCATGTATAGGTAATACCTTAGCCTCCATAGACCAATCAACTTTTTTCTAGTCACCTCCCCAGAGGAACCTATCCAATTTCTTTGCAATATTGACAAAACCCTATCATCTATTATTCCAAGTGAATTCACCCTACCTAAAAGGCACATTAATCAGTCCATTATCCATGACAAAGGATGAGAAGTCCATTTGTGACTCAGACCTCCACCCTTTTCCCCCTTTTTTCTCCTTTGGGTATAAAATTGCATTAAAATCACCCCCTATAATAGTCATTTCCCCTTGTAAAATTTCCAATAGATCAGTAAGAGTTTTTCATAATTTTTTCTTATTTCCACTTTGAGTTGGACCATACACATTGATAATATTAAATTCATATCCTAACTATTTTGAGAATATTTTCATCCATTGCTAGTTTTTTTTGGCCTACATTAGAATTCCCTTTATTGTTTCTTTGTTCCAAAGAATACCCATACCTTTAGAAGCTCCCACAGTAGCTTCCCAAATATTGTCCCACCTTCTAAACTTATTTCTCCAAACCTCCACATCCTCCATCTTAACTTTTGTTTCTTGCATGAACATTATATCTAGTTTAGCTTGGTCCAGACCTCTTCTGACCAAGTAGATTTTTTCAAGGGCATTGTAGCCCCTAACATTCCACAAGAGGATCTTCATCCCTTCTGGGAGGGGTTCTTACCCCTTCTCAATTTCAATTTACTCTTCCCTCTTTCACTTCCAGCTATCTGTAACAAAGCATTAATTGTTCTTCTCCCTCTCTTTTGGCTTTCTCCAAATGATGCTTTATGTTTTTTACTTTCTATTTTCTCAATAGTTTTCATTTCTTTAAGGATCAGGTTTTCCTCCATTCCAAAAAAATCCTCATCCTCTTCCTCCCCTACATCCTCCATCCCATTCAAACTTTCCTCAGAACTAGATTCCCCTGATTTTCCTTGTAGATTTCTTATAGGAGATATTTCAATGTCCATAAATCCGTCCTTTATCTCCCCATCCATGTTTCCTTCATTACTAGTTAAATATCCTCCATTCATCCCCCATTCTCTATTTATTTTAGCTCTTTTCTCTAGTATTTCTATTAACTTGTCTACCCTCTCTTGGGGTTCCAAATCAACCTCCATTTCCTTATTAAACACCTCCACATTTCTTTCCCCCTGACTTTCCACCATCCTCTCACCACATCTATCCCTACATCCCTCAGCCAATCCACCCTCCCTTTCTAGCCCATCCTATTATGCTTGACTCTTTATTAAATCCTCTATATTTCCCTTATCCCTTTGCTTACTTACATAAGTTTCTTCCATAACCTCCCTTTGCATCTAAGCTCCCAAAGAAAACTCACCATCCCCGCCAGCATTTACTTGACAATTATTTGCCCTCATTTTTTCCATCATGACATTTTCTATCTCTACTATATATATTTTCCATTAGGATTCCTTCACCCCTTTCTGCATCTTCAATTATTTTGCCATCTCACTTGCCCTTCTAAAAGTCTTTTCTTCCAGCTTTTCCTTATTGTGTCCTTCTTGTTTGCACTCTTCTGATTCATGTTCCTCACACAAATAGAACTCACACACCTTTAACTCTTCCTCTATTGAAATTGATAGTTTCATATAGCACCCTCCACATAGATTTCAATCATTTCCAAGATTGGGTGAAGTCTCTCCACAATATGCAAATCCTAGGGAGCATTTGTAGAGTTACCTTGTCCACCATTTCTACTACTTTGATATAAGTTCTCAATTTACTACCTATCATTTTGTAGCAATGTTCCTGCCAATACTCCTAAGACAAGTTTCTAAGTCCTATCCATGTTGGGATTTCCCTTATGATCTCCTTGGTTGGGTCAAAAAAATTTACCCATTTTTTCAAGTAGAATCCATATCCATCCATGAAATAAGAGCCACTATTCATTATCTAATCTCTATCCTATGCAATATCAATTATAACCATGCAAAACCCATTTTCTAGAGTTTTGAACTCCTTCAATTCACCCCATTTCTTATCACACCAATCCTTTATCTTCTCTATTTCTAACCCTGGCCATCCCCATTTGAGAAATAGAGCATTTGTTTCCAAAAACTCACCTTTTGCCTTAATTGTGATCCCATCCAAAATAATCTTCTCCACCATGCAACATGTCCATTGTTGATCTCTCGCTATTTCTTGCTCTTGGTTTTCCACCACTTGCAATCTTCTTAGTTTAGTTGCTATATTTTCAAAATTCACTTTCTCGCCTAAATTCATTGACGTAACAATAGTAGAATTTGTTAACATGAGGCAAACACAAGAATTAAAATATTTCACAATTATAACAACATAATAAAACCATTAGCTCCATTATTATTCATGAACATGCATTCACAAAACTAACACACTCCAGCAAGATTTACTACACTCAGAATGAGAGCACCAATAACATATATTATTACATCAAAATAATAGCCTTGAATACATGTTACATCCATGTATTTAAAAGAAATCCTCTCCTCCCTTTGTGTTAGGAGTAAGAGATCTTCTAATACAACTTATCCTAAAAAACTAATAAAATAAAGCTATTTACACACAAACCAACTCTCTAAGTGGTGCAAAGAAGGCCTCTATCATTGTTTATATCAACTAATGGTTGCATGAGCCTTTACATGACTTAAAAAATTAAAAGAAGAAAAATATAAGAATATAGAAGCCATGAGATGATCTAGGAGTCACTGAGAGCTCTGAAGATGGAAGCTCGACCTTCTCTAGGTGTCTCTAGGAGTTGAACTATCGTCAAAATGCATTTTCAATGCATGAAATGCTTTAAAATAGAAATTGGTCGATAATTTTTTGTGCACTGCTTCTTCTTCAAAATTATCAATGCACCTTGCAAAAAGTGCACCTTGGAAAAGCACACCTTCAAAAATTGCACCTTAGTAACAGGACCAAAAAATCCAAAAATTATTCTAAGTGTCAAAACTTGATTTCTAGCATCTAGGTTTTCTTCCCCTTTATACCAAAATGATGTCAGGATGCTTTCTTTTGAATTCTTCTATTATCTCCGCTACTTCCTTAGCCTCTAGTAGATCTAATGAATCATATTTATTTCAAACTACTTTTTGGTAGCTGCTTACTTCTATCCTCATATCAGAAAAATCCTCAAGCTTAGATCTAGTTCTAACATCACTTCTTCTATTTTGAATGCTTATTTGAATTCATCTTCAAACAAAGCTATTTCACATGTATCCCTAAACCGTTGAACCATTGTTTACACCAAGGAAAGTTTATTTCTTGACTCATCTTCAAAAATCTTAAGGCTTGAGTTGTTGTAGTATTTATCTGCCTCTAAAAATTTCTCTTGAGCCTTATTCTTAATCCAATGAATATCTCTGTATAGTCCTTCCATGACTTTATTTCCCGAAGATATATTATCTATCCAATCATCTATCTTATCAAACTCCTCTATTGAATATATCTCCATCAAGATTTGATACCTTTTCCCTTTGATATATTTTTAGTGCCCAAGTACATACTTCATCCATCAGCCCAAAATCTTGGTTTATAATGGTAACCAATTTTTCGACATTAGTCGAGATGTTCTACAAAAGGTTCAAATTACCTTGTATTATTTGCACTCCCCTTTACTCAAAATTGTGATGCCACCTCTGGAAAGCATCCAAAAATGAATCCATTGGTGACCCTATTTCCTTCCTACCCAAGACAGATCCAAGGTCAATTTTAGAATTTGCAAGGTCTATCAGCCCTATCACTTCATTCAAGTATCCCCTCAATAATTCATTCTATTTTCACAACATTTAAAGCTCTAAATCATCCTTTTCAAGGTGTGAAAATACTTGCTTGAGGCCTGTGGTAATCAAGAATTTTGGGGTATCCTTCATCTAAAAAACTTTAGAAGTCAACTCTTATGTGTTTGCATGGGGAGGTGGAATGATGACATGCACCAGAAGGTCATGATTTTAATTCTTCATAATGAAGGCAAGTGTTCTAGCATCACCCTTAAGTGGCTCAAGTTTCTTAATCACCTTTATTAGCTTTTCCATTCCTTATTCTTCTTTTAATTCCATATGTTTGTTTTGTTTGAACATGACCTCTTTCTTAAACCATTATGGTGTTGTCCCCATTGGTGACATGTACTATGAAAAAGAGGTACATTTTGTTGCATGTTCCTTTCCCTTATCATTCATCTCCAGAGTCTTCCCATGTTGAGGAAGAACTTTAGAGTGAGTTTTTGTGTCATGTTGTGTTGGGAACCTACCTTTCTTCCATAATCTATCCTTCCTCGGATACTTCACTGGCAAGTAACTGCACATATTCTCCTTCCTTTGGATTTTGACTCTCAGGTTCAACCGCTAGAGGAGGTATGGCCACTAATCCTTGATCCATTACTTCTATTATATCTTGTGCTAGTGGAGGAGGAATTCCAAGAGGTCCTTGTGGTAGAGGAGGTCATTAATCCTAATCTTCTCCCAATGGCTCTTTTCAAGGAGTATTGCATATCCTCTCTCCCATCATCTTAGTACCCATAGGCATGGAGTCAAAATATGAGATTTCAAAAATAACTGCTCCCTTGCCTTCCATCTCTTCAACCCACTTTTGTTTCTCATCTTCTGGGGTCTCAACCTAGATAGGATCTCATGGTGTAGAAGGCAATGTTTGAGTCAAAACTTCTTCTCCTCTCTTCTTTGGTTCCAGTAGGTGAGTGAGTCCTCTTATTCAAAGGGAAAAATTCTATTCGTTCCCCTTCCTCCTCATCTTCCACCTCAGGGATGGTTTCTAACACTTGTGGTGAGGGAGTGCTCTTTTTCTTTAGTCTTCTCCTCTTTACACATACCATCATTCTCTTCATTCTGGATCTTTTCGGTATTGATGGAGAGACTTATTATGTAGGGGCTCGAGGTGGTGGGACTCCTTCCTGTACTAGTTGAGCCTATTCTTGCTCAGGTTGAGCTTGTTCTAGCTTAGGTTGGGCTTCTCCTTCTGTGGTAGTTGGCTCTGCCTAGGATTCTTCCTCTTTCTCTCTTCTTTTAGGGGTTCCCTTTCTCTTCTTGCCCTTACCCTTTTGTGTCTCAAAATACTCAACCTCTAGCTCATGATGGTGTACCATCTCCGACCTCACTGGTGATTTGGAAGGGTAGGTTGGTATGGTGACCTTTGCTCCTTTACCTTTCTTCAGTCAAGCTATAGCCTGAAGAGGTAGGGCTTGAGGAATTAGATCCATCTAGAAAGGCTTCATGATCCATTCTCTTGTTAGTTCCAGTACATGTCAGCCTCGATGATTAATATCAACATTCTCTTCCTGCCCAATCTTTGCAATCATTATGGGCCTCTCATAAATCTTATCCTTGTTATACAAGGGATCTAATATTTCAGGGACATCCTTATCCCATGCTTTGAGGGGTATCTCCATGTTCAACACCTTTTCTACAAGATATAGACTCATCCTACAATAATCTCTAATGCATACATCCTAGTCATCTATTGATCTCATCAAATGCTACTCGAGTACTTCCTTAGGTACGAACTTCTTACCCACCAAGTGGTTTACCATCTCAATGTTATCAAAATATGGGTGAGGTGTTTTTTAATCCTCTATAGGATACTAATCCCACTCTGAATCAAATGTAGCAATGTTCTACTTCTGCTTTGCCTCAAAGGCCCAATGGCAATTGACCATACCCAAGTCTTCTTATGTTGTTTCCTGACCCTATCATATGCAAAAGCTAGTTATCTTGCTATCTCCACTAATATAAGCCTATCTCATGGATATTGAGGAAGCTTCTTCAGGCATAAGAGGTTACTAGCTAGCTGAAGATAGGTGAATGTCTTGAATTGCATGTAGGATGCACCAACCTATATTATCTGTGTTGTAACTTCTATTGATATTCTCTTCACATAATCTCCCTCAATAAATATGATGATGACAAATATAAAACCATCATTAACCACCCTATATTCCACACTTTGCAGTGGGAGCTTCTTCTTTACCAACTATGGGTACACAACATAAGGCCAAGAATTTACATCTTGCATGCTCCCTTTTATATATAATCCTGGATAATATGTGGTTCTTGCTACCAATCAATATACCATATAGGATGTCATGTAGAAGCAGGGGTCATTCTTCACCAAAATTAACTGCTCATCTAGGTTATCACTTAGGATTGTAGCCCAATCAATAGGCATCTTGCCTATTCTGATGGTTTTAATGAAATGTACCATCCATGTCTCTAGATGACTTTCTACAAGAAGACCCATGGTTCTACTCAGGCAAACAATTGAGTAGTCAATATCATCGATCATGTATCCACATGTTATGTCAACCTTTCTAGCTCTTCTTCCCAAGGATGTCCTGTCAATTAGGTACTTTGCCTACACCAACTTCTTGGCCTCTATTTCATTCTCCATGTACCATATGTCCATGCCCTCATAAGTGATCTGAAGGTATTGATATTCTTATCGAAGATGGAAGACCTTTTCAATGTTTCAAGGTCTTAGATCCAAAACTATCTCCCTAGTCACACTCTTGATCACTTTCTCCTTTGGTATGTTGTGATGAGCTAAGGTTATAATCAGTTCAGATGATTTGACTGACATTGGGTGAGAAGAAATATTCACCAACCCACTTCAAATTAGAGCCAACACCATGGCTAACCTCTCTTTGGGTTTGTTGCATAGGGTCAAAAAGATGTTCTAGTCAATGTTTCCCTCTTTGATGTCTCGGATCTCAATGTATTTATCTTGGAACTAAGATTTCTTTGGTGCTCCTTGATACTTGAAAGCTACCGGCTTTGGTGCTATATTTTCTACCATGGAATATGAGGATGACACAATTATATCTACACAAAAAAGAGAAATGTCAATATTCGAATGTCAGGAAACTATGATGAACCTCAGACGAGACCTAGACTGACAAGAAACTGACAAAAAATAGACAAACCTGACCAAAAACCCCTCCAAATGTTTGAATTGTGCACATGTGCATCCAGCGCACCTTTGCATGTCTACATTGTGTGCATGTGCACATATTATCTTAGTATTAAAATATATATAGTGCACAGTTGTGTGCATGTGTGCATGTGCACACTTGATCCTTTGTTTGGGCAAATGTTTTGGGGGCTTGGTTGTTAGCCCACATGTGCACCAATTGAGGATGTGCACATGTGCATGTGTGCATCATTGGTAGTGTTTATACATTTTGAAAAGGTTGAAGTCTTTATGCAGATTGTCAAAGCTACAGATGTGTAGAGTTGTCAAGGGTGCAAAGGAGTGGCAAAGGTAGATGAACATAGAGAATAAGGGAGGAAGACAAGGAGGGCATGAGTATTTAATAGGCCCCTAGGTCTATTGCACACTTCTGAGGTGGGCATGTGTGCATCCTTGGAGTGAGGTAAGTGCACACGTGTGCACTCAACACACTTTTGGCACTTGGAAACCCAAAACTGGATTTTTACCCCTTTGTTATTGCTTGTGATTTCCCAACCGAGGACTGGGTATTGACCTAGACCTAGAGAAGGGTCATAAATGACTAAGGCACCTAACTAGGTGTCTTGAAGAGGATTTTAAATTTATGGGGTCCCCATTTTGTGACTCAAAATGGGGCATGTTTTATGAGACTACAACAGGCATGCCCAAGGAAATCCCTTATCCTCCTAAAAATAGAAACTAGATTTATTGTGTGTAGGAACATGTTAGCAAATTTGTGGTTGCAGATCTAGAAATAACTCCTCGAGAGCTTTCAAAAAAAATTGGGCCAGCCTAGTTATAGGGATTCAAGAACATGGCAACTTCATGGAATAGTCCTCGAACACATTTCCTCCAAGTTGACCTATTCCAAAGGCTTCAGTAGGAAATTTGGTTTATAGGTTTTTTTGAGTTTTATATTTTAGTTAGGGATCTAGGGACAAGATTTCAAAAACAGACCCAAATCCATAATTTTTTAGAGCAAAAAGATACTTTCCTTCACACATTTCAAGGTGAGTTCTTTATTGTTCATTTTAATTCTTAATTTTAACATTATTATGTATCTTAATTGGGTTGATTGTACGTTCATTTAGCATTTAGATCTCCATTACATATCTCATTTAGTCAATCCATTCAATTATGTAATTACATTCACATATCACACATGAGACAAAAAGTATTTCTTTGCATAATGTTCCTTTTTCAATTTGAATAAATTATTGGCATCCCTTCCTCTATTGATTCTAAAAGAATTCAAAAGGGGTTGTGCTTAGAAATTGTCCTTCTCCCCACACACTTAATAATGTTTTTCATGAAAAGTGGAGGCCTAGGTCCTATTTCACCCTCTTCTATTTCTCACCAAAAAAGTAGAAAATATATTTTAATATACAAAATACCTAGTTTCCTTAAAACTACAAATTTGGCACAAATAAATTAGTGCTAGACCTTAAATATACTACTAAAATATGTAAAAGATTGCATTTTTAGTTAGCTTATAATAACTATTAAGATTACAAAACATAATCTTAATAATCTGACCACATGGATTTTTAAGTCAAACACATTCTCCTATATTTCATGAATATTCGTTCATATCAACCTATCTCTCGAGGGCATAAATGGTCTACTTAAGATGAGCATTATTACATATAAGTGATGCTTGTAAAGATAAAGCATTAGGCCTTTTTCAAAGATCATTTGTTCAAGTACTAGCAGAGTTCAAACATGCATTTAAATATAAGGTTTGTCCCCAAAGTCACTTAACTTTCTACCTAATCTAAAACCTTCAATAATTGTTGTGCCTTAAAAACCACATTATAGAAACCCTTTAACTCTTCCACAATAATGTAGAAAGTTATATATATATATATATATATATATATATATATATATATATATATCATTCAAATAAGTTGGGGTTGGTCCTTAAAATACCACTACAATGTGTAATTTGGAATAATTTATTTTTAGCTATCTTGTAACTAGTAAGTTTAGTAAATATGGGCTCAATGATTCAACATTTACCTCAAACTCATTAACCTACATTTCATGAATATTACATGAACCCATGTCTCACAACCATTAAATTTTCACTTAGCACTTATTGTATCTAGGTGATGCTCACAAGGAAGTGTTAGGACTTATCTTTTGAAGATTACACACCCTAGTACCACTCTAGCTCAAACATACACTTAGACCACAAAGTTTGCCCCAAAATCAAATCCACTTAGTTTTCTACTCCATTTCTAAAACCTACAACAAATCACCGTTTTAACTCATCCATAAACAAATAAGAAATATCTTTCAATATAAAAAAAGTGCATATCAAATTTTGAAGATCACACATCCTAGCACCAGTCTAGCTCAAACATACATTAAACTACAAAGTTTACCTTAAGATCAAATTTACTTAGTTCACTACCCCATTTTCATAGCCTTCAACAAATCTCCAAACCCTTTCATCTTATCCATCAACAAATAAGAAACATTTTCCAATATAAAAAATACTTCTTAAATTTCAAAAGTCACGCATCCTAGTACTAATATTGCTCAAACATACATGACACCACAAAGTTTACTCCAAGATAAACAAAAAAGAAATACTTAGTTTGCTACTCCAAAACCTTCAACAAACCTTTGATCCTTTTAACTCATCCATTGACAAATAAGAAAGATTTTTGAATAAATTAAGAAAAGCTTCTTAAGTTATGACAATAACACATCCTAGTATCACTCTTGCTCCGTACACTTCAATCATAAAATTTAACCCAAGATCAATACTACTTAGTTTACTACCATGTTTACCAAACCTACAACAAATCATCATACTCTTTAACTCATCCATTGACAAACTGATTTTTTTATATATAAAATACTCTATAAATTTTGAGAATTAAAAATCCTAAAACCACTCTAACTCAAACATACTCTTAAAACCACAAAATTTAACCCAAGATTAAACCTAATTTATACTCTATTTACAAAACCCATAACTAATCACAAAATTTAACCCAAATGTTTAACCCAAGATTAAACCTAATTTTATATTCTATGTACCAAACGTATAACTAATCACAAACCCTTTTAACTCATTTATCTCCATATTTGAAAAAAAAAAAAAAAAAAAAAACTAAATACTACTTAATTGTTTTAAACCCATTTAAGAGAAAACACCTTCCTCTACATTAGTTAATATTCCCCCACCCCCAAAAAACCAGATCAAAACAAAGCATAAAATGATAGAGGTGAATATACCCTAGGGGCTACCTGCCTGCCTAGGGCTGCATCAATACCAAGAGAGTCTTTTTGTAATTTGACACTCGCCATCACATTATCCATAAAGGCCCATACAGGATTTATTTATTCATTTATTAGATCTACGGTCGGTCTTATCTTCATCCGCTACTTTTAAGCCCCCACGCTATCCAAACTGCCTATACCGCCTACTTACGCTTTTATCCGTATTTAGCGATGGAATTAATTCAGCAGTACAAGGTCAAAAATTAGAATAATTGTACTGAAAAATAAATTGATGTGACCGTGGATTTATCCTACCGTGGTATTGACAATTACAATTCCTTACCATTTTTAGTGTACGGTAAATATTTTGGTGTATTGACAATATCAGATTCCAGATTTTATGTAGATATTTATTAAAAATAAATCATATATTTTTCTAAGTTTGCTGCGAGTTAATACTTTTATTGTTTTACAATTTGATATATTTGAATAATATTGTTTTTTTTCTAATAATGTGATATGAGTGAAAATATTGTTTATATTATAATAATAATGATAACAATAACAAACATTTATAATTTGATATGAATGAATAATAATATTGTTTTATAATGCGGTATGATTGAAAACATTGTTTATGTAACAATAACAATAATAAAAATTTGTGGAATTTTTTTTTTGAAGTTGAAAATTTTGTTTTTAGTTGGTTATGTTTTGGAGGTTTAAGATTTTTATTTCCTTTCATGAGAAGGAATACTTATGCATTCGTGTTAGTGCTAATATGACATTAACTTGATCAATCAAATCAAAGAATTTAAAAGTTTATATGGAACTTACAATGTATATATCTATTTTTCATTTTTCTTTATTTTATAAATGACATTTTGTGCTCATTCTATTGGTCCATACTATTTTTGGTAGGGAGATAAATCAATTTTCCTTAACAAAAATT
The DNA here is from genome assembly GCA_028749045.1 of Cupressus sempervirens. Classification (NCBI taxonomy): domain Eukaryota; kingdom Viridiplantae; phylum Streptophyta; class Pinopsida; order Cupressales; family Cupressaceae; genus Cupressus; species Cupressus sempervirens. The sequence continues at coordinate 94,611,055 of CM053783.1, read as the reverse complement.
CAGATATTTTTTCCACCAACAATGATGGCATGCATTAATGATAGCTTTATCTTTTTCACAATTGTTACAAATTAATTGGAATTTCCAAAAAGTAATATATTTCACCTTACTAACTAATTACATAAATGCATGTGTAATCAACAATAATAACTAAATCATTTTTCTTACCAAAAATTGTAAATATATCAATCTATTATTTTTAACATCTTATGAGTTTAAGTTTATTTAAAATCTTAATTAAAAACTAATTATCATATCATTTTAAAATACATTTATTTAATTTTTTCTTCACAATAATTTAAAATTATTTTATTCTAATTTTAAAATTAATTTTTATTCTAAATTATAATTAAATTAATAAATAACAAAAATATATTTTTAAGAATATAATTATTTGGATAAATTTTTACTATAAATATTGATAAATTTTGTTTAAAAAAATTAAATTTAGTTTCTAATGTTTTATGTTTTATATTTTATATTTTAAATATATTTATTAGTTTTACATTGTCCCTTACTTTTGTCAATCATAAAATGCTAATTTTTTTCACACTGTGTTTAACTAGCTATTTTTTCCAATCTTGTTTTAATTCTTTTTTGTATTTTAAAATTTGTAAAACTAATATTGTTCTTCAAACTTACTCTTTTGTTGGTTTGAATCAAGTAGTCAACAATTTATTTTTAAAAATTTAATATTTGAATTTATATTGGAAAAGGTAGAAATGAATACTCCATTGATTTAACTCAATTTTATAATTTTTATTTAAATATTTCTTAATATAACATAATCTTTTTTTTTAATTCTTTTCCAACTATCTTTATTTAGTGTCCATATAATATGTCATTCTCTCTCTTTTAAATCTCTTCATATCGTTTGTATCTTTCATTTCTATCTATAAATCTCTATTATCAGTATCTCTCTTTTCAATATATATATATATATATATATATATATATATATATATATATATATATATATATATATATATATATATATATTTATTTATTTATTTATTTTATTTTATTTTTCCTTGTTTTATAACTATTATGATGAATATATCTCTTTTAACTCTCTCTTCATATATTTTACTCTCTAACTTCCTTCTTTCCTAACTATTGGCAGGAACTTTGATGCAATGTGTCTCTTGTTCAAAAATATAAAAGATTGAAATTATCTTGTGATTTTTAATTGAATGAATATGTGGAGAGACTTCTTTAAGTCTTAAGTTACTTACAATAGAAGCAAAATTGTTTGTAAATGTTTAGTCTTTTAAATAAATTTGACAGTAATTTTATGTCTTAAGCAGCAAGTTGATATTTAGTTTTGTTTTCCTCCAAAGGGTTAACTAATAGAAGAGGAAAAGTTACTAAGGGGAAGTAGATAAGATAAGCTAAGATAATATTAATGTCCAACAAGAGAACATAACACAGGTCTAAGGGACTGGAAGCTTACAACCAAGAAGATAACACCAAACAATGCCCAAAAAAATAGCACCAAATAGAACACCAAATGGTGTCGAAGCACAAAACCTAAAATAGAAGATGAGGAAGAGAGCAAGAGTTGCCCTGAATAGGATTAGGGTTTAGGGATCCTTCCTCGAAGGGAAGAAGGACAAAAATGAATAAAAAGGATAGCGATGACCAAGGGCTCTGTTCTGTCTCTAAGTGTTGTGGGACGAGTGTCGTTGGCAGAGAAGAACACTATGGGGTTTCACTAGTCTAGAGTGGTTGGCATCAGGGAAACTATACGGTCACTTCATACCTTGAGCAGGAGATAAGGGCGAGAACGATGTGATAAGTTGTACCTGGGTCTGACCCGTGGGGAAAGATAATTGCAAAGTGTGGTTGTGAAGCTATATGATAAAGGGCAAGGCAACATTGATCTGTGTACCTGAAGAAATCTGAGAGGGATTTTCACTCTCTAAACAAATAATAGAATCTCCCTTTGATCTCATAGTATATGGGGCATATAAAAAGGAAATGGGTCTCAGATTCTGCCTCCACCATGATACAAAGTCTACAAATTCGATCCTCTCTATCTATATTGTGGTCGATATAAATTCAGAGTTGGTGAGAACCCACCCTAAAGGGGCCAAGAGAGATACACAGGGCATGGGTCCACTATCTATGCAAGTAGTCTGAGCACCAAAAGATCCTATCTCAAATATATAAGAAGTATTTGGCATAGAATGTCATCCTCAGGCATAGACCCCCTAGAGGATCAACCCTAGTCTAGATAATATACTCTTTGTATATGTCAAGTCTAATATATTTGTTCAACTCATGCCGAGAGGGGAGGAGATGAACTGGAGTGTATAGAAAGAACTGGTGGGGAGGGAGATGGTTGATGTCTATCCCGATCGATCTCAGTAGGATAGTAGCTCGAGTGTACCAATAATGGGCCAAAGATGCGAGATTGGATTCTATAATAGCAACTAAAGAGAAGTATGCCAAGTAAGGATATTTGTATTGACCTTCAGCATAGTCCACAACATCATGAAGGCAATGGAGGAACTAGATTAGGTCAAAAATGGCTGCCAGTCTGAAAGGGAGGGCACCAAACTCAACCAAAATAATATTGTGGGGGGTGGATCTCTAGCATCTGATAACCCAACTAAGGAGCAACATCTAGATATGCTCAATCGAGGCCCAATCTAAATCTAAAAGGGAAGGCCCCCATACTACTGAACCATAGAGCACTTAGGTCTAACTAAGGAATCCAAGAGGGATAACTTAGTCAAGGTGTCCTAGAAGTGATGTGTAAAGCATTGTCTCTCAAGCCTAGCAAGGGAACCCAACCCTTTGCAAATGAAAGGCTAAATGGCTAGTCGCAAGCTGAAATAGGGCCCAAAAAACTTAACCCCAACGTATGTGTAAGATGAAGCAATCTCAGTTCTTGGACCCTAGAGATGGAAATGTAGATGTGTGGTCTTTAGACCATTGAAGACCATAATAGGAGTCTTCTCCAGGTTCACAACCAGTTGTCTCAAGTCACAAAAGGATGCAAGTCTATCAAGGAGCCTTTAAAGCCCCTCAAGAGAAGAAGCTAAAAGAACCAAATCATCAGCAAAAAGGAGGACACAGATCAATACCTAGTGTAGATGGGAGTCATCACTCGAGGAAGAGGAGTCATTGAGAAAGGTCTTGAGATCATCAATGTAGATCCTGAACAAGGTGGGTGAGAGTGGGGAACCCTGCTTCACCCCAATGGTACTTTGGATGGGATTGGAGAGGCCCTCGATAGTCCTGAGTCTACCAACCACCTTCTTGTATAACCTCATGATCAGTGTCCATAAGATCTCAGAAATATCAACATCTCTAAGCCTCTGAAAAAGGGCCGCACAAGGGATACAGTCAAAAGCCTTTCAAAAGTCCAAAAAACAATAGTAGACTTTCATCTTCTGGTGGCGAGCCTCCTCTATAATAGCTCACAGTGTGAAAATATGGTGGTGCAGGAGCACCTAAGAAGACAAGAATACCATGCCCAAGTTAATAATATGATCAATTTAATTATTTTTTGGTCATTCATGATGTATTAAAGCAATCTGAGTCAATTTGGAAAATAATGTACAGTTGAAAGATAAAATTGTAAAAGTTGTCAAATATGTAAGTAAATATTGTCGTAAAATGTGACAATATGAAAAATATGATGCAAGAGAGAAGGTGGAAGGTCATAGGGGTATTTGGATGGTTTCAAAATGTCAAAAATATTATAAATACCATGTATTGGTAATTCTAAATCAGAATGAGAAGAAAGATAACATTTTTTGTATTAGTTTTTGCATTCATTCCTAGCTATTTTGATTAGTTTTCACTATTTTTATGTCATTTCCAGGCCTTTTTGTAATGGGCACCCCTAGATGTCCCAAAAAACTAAACCAAATTGCTGAAAGGAATTATGTCAAACAGTTTGCATTCAACTTCTTATTCCTCTGTTTAATGTTTTAAACCCCTTATAACTTCGAAAATCAAACGTTTATTGTTTGTTGTGTTTCGTGAATGGAATTGGTATCATACAACATAAACAAGAAAGAAACTATAATGATATGCAAAGTGGAAATGAACTGCTGCTAATAAAATGTTATTTTCAGAATTCATAAAACCAAATACATAGCAGATTTATCAACTCACTAATTACTTCAGCAGTATTGACATAATACTCCAGCCCATGCTTACGAACTTGCTACTACAATACTTTGTCCTTCAATCAGTCCACTACCTTCATAATACCATTCCCTCCAAGCGGCATAAGCATCGGACAAGTAGTGAAGAAGATATGAGCAAAATACCAAATCTGCCTGTAGCCGGAAATGCAACTAAACTGCCTGATAACGAAGCTAAATACAAAGAATTCCAAAGGCCAAACCCCAAGGGAATGACGTCTAGAATGTTACAAGAGAGGATAGACGTCCTCAAATGCCAAGAACGGAGCTGCAACTCACACACCAATTTCTTCTCGTATTCAACCTGCCTAATGAAGCCACAAATGCTTCCTTTTATTCTATTTCCAAGGGTCTGCTCAACTCATATGGGCAATGTGGGATAAAAGATGTGTAATATATAAAACATATATTAAAATACCCCTTATGTCTCCCTTGGGTACACATCACCATAAAATAAATATTAAAGTAACACTTTAATATTTTACAATTAAATTAGACGTTACTTTAATAAAACTTTAGGCATTAAAATGTATTAGCAATCGGACTCCGAATAATGCGAGTGATAGCTCATCGGAAAGCTCTCACCGAGGAGTATCGAATCCAATCACCAAAATTGACCTGCACTGTGTCCTGCCAACTTACTAAAAATAGTAAGTATGCCTGAAACTGAGTAAATCAACTTCGTTTTGGCCCAAACTGGAAATGACTAGGCCAAAACATTCCAAGATCCCATTAAACCCTTCGTTAGCCCTCGGGACCATGTAGAACAAGGCTAACGCACACACACTTGGTCAACTGCTAAAATGGGGACATTACAGTGCGCCCCCCTTAAAATTGCTTGTCCTCAAGCAATCTCAGTCCAGCCTGCTGAATAACCTACTCACTCTCCCATGTAGAATCTTCCTCCGGCAAGTCTTTCCATCTGACCAAATACTCCTTCACTATCCTGTTTCTAAGCTTCCTCTCTCTGGTGTCCAGAATAGCCTCGGGTACTAACACAAGCTTCCCCTCCTCATCCAAAGGGGGTAAATCTGCAGAAGGCATTACACTCTGACCGATGGCTTTCTTAAGCCTAGACACATGAAACACATTGTGCACTCGATTGCCCTCTGGAAGCTCAAGCTCATAGGCGACTTTGCCCACTTTGCGAATCACCCTATAGGGACCATAAAATCTAGGTTTCAACTTTTCAGCTCCGCTCTTCTTGAGCGATGACTGTCTATATGGTTGTAGCCTCAAGTAAACCATATCCCCTACCTCGAAGCTACACTCTATTCGGTGCTGATCAGCATACAAATTTTGTTGATTCTGGGCCTATTGTATATTCTCTTTGAGCACTTTCAAGATGTCCTGACTATCCTGCAATAAGTTTTTGACTTTGGGCACTCTACTGTCCCCCAAAACTAAATCCATGAAGCTAGGTGCTTCATAACCATAGAGTGCCATAAAAGGAGTCATCTTGATGGACATATGATAAGTGGTGTTATAACAATACTCTCTCATATGCAACCATCTGATCCAAGCCTTTTGTTGTGTAGTTACATAGTTCCTCAAATATCCTTCCGCCCATTTATTCACAATCTCTGTTTGCCCATCTGTTTGTGGATGATAACTAGTGCTAGGTGTAAGATTTGTACCACACAACCTAAACAACTCTTGCCAAAAAACACTCATAAACTTACTATCCCGATCGCTGACAATGAATCTGGGCAGCCCATGTAACCTGAATATCTCTCTAAAGAAAAGATCTGCCACCTGTGCTGCTGTGTAAGTGGACGGAATAGCAAAGAAGTGAGTAAACTTCGTCAAGTGGTCCACCACCACATAGATGCAATCCCTTCCCTGTACTCGTGGTAAACCAGTGATGAAGTCCATCGAAATACTTTTCCATTTCCTATCAAGAATGGGCAAGGGCTGTAATAAACCTGCAGGAAATGTGTGCTCTCCCTTATTCTGTTGACAAACCACACACTCCCTGACATACCTCTGAACATCATCCTTGAGCCCTTTCCATGAGAACCGCTCTTGGATCTACCTGTAGGTCTTGAAGACCCCCGGATGTCCAGCTGTGGGTGCATCATGAAATGCCTTTAGTATCACCTCTCTCAAATGTGATGATGGAATCAAATAAACCCTGTCTTGAACTCTGATCAATCCATCTATCACCTCATAGCGATCATCCTGTATGGTACCTGAAATCAATCCAGAAGCCCAAGCATCTCCGACATACTCTGCTATAATCCGATCTCTCCAATCTCCTGAAATCTCTGCCAGAGCACATAAGTGAGGTCTCCGAGATAAGGCATCAGCCACCACATTTTTCTTACCTTTGACAAACTCTATGTCAAAGTCATAAGCCTGCAATTTAGTCACCCATTTTTGCTGCCGGTCATTAAGATCATGCTGGCTCATGAAGTATTTAATACAGTTGTGATCAGTCTTAATCACAAAACGTCCACCTACCAAATATGATCAAAATTTGGCCAATGCATGCATTATGGCCAACATCTCTCGGTCATAGATAGAATAACTTTTCTCAACTCCCCGGAGCTTCCTACTCTCGAATGCAATGGGATGCTTCTCCTGCATCAATAGTGCTCCAATCCCATCACCTGATGCATCACAATGAAGCTCAAAAGGCTTCGTGAAATTCGGTAGAGCTAGAACTGGACATGAAGACATTACCTGCTTGAAATGCTCAAAACACCTCTGTGCTACCCCTGTCCACACGAAGGCTCCTTTCCTGGTAAGATCTGTCAAGGGTGTAGCAATCTGTGAGAATCCCTTAACAAACCTCCTATAAAAACCACATAAACCAAAGAATCCCTTAAGCTGTGTAAGGTTTGTGGGAGTAGGCCACTCTACAATAGCTCTAATCTTTTCGAGATCAACCCGAACGCCATCTGCACTAATGATATGCCCAAGGTAAAGGAGCTCAGTCATGCCAAACTCACATTTAGATTCCTTGGCATACAATGACTCTCTCTCCAGAATAGATAACACCTCCTCCAGATGATGTAAGTGCTCCTCCCAGGTCTTACTGAAGACCAAGATGTCATCAAAGAAGATCAAGACAAATCTCCTCAGCTGCATCCTGAATACCTAGTTCATACAACTTTGAAATCTAGCAGGTCCATTGGTTAGACCAAATGACATAACCATGAACTCAAAGTGGCCATAGTGACATCGAAAGGTTGTTTTCTCAATGTCCTTTGCTCTCATCCTGATCTAATGGTATCTGGATCGCAAATCAATTTTGGTGAAGAAGCATGCCCCATGCAACTCATCAATCAGCTCATCAATCCTAGGAATGGGATACCTATTTTTAATTGTTTTCTTATTCAGTGCCTTGTAATCGATGCACATGCGCATCGTCCCATCCTTCTTCTTTACCAATACTACTACTGAAGCAAAGGGGCTCTTACTGGGCCTGATATGCCCCATCTCCAACAAATCCTTAATCGCCTTCTCTATCTCATCCTTTTGTTTCTTAGGATGACGATAGGGAGTAATCATAACTGGTTTGGCTCCCTCCTCGAGCTCAATAACATGTTCCATCCCTCTATCAGGAGGTACCCCATGAGGAATATCGCTAAATACTTTAGTGTGTCTATCAAGAATCTTCTGGATATCTGGTCGATGACTCTTTTCTTGTGGCTCTGGTGAAGTTGGCATAATGTAGCATTCTGCCGCCCACTCTATGTCATCATGACGAAAAAGTCTTTGCATTCTCCTCAAGGACACTACTCTGCAACCTCCATCTGAAAGTCCTCTAAGTACCACAGTTTTTCCCTCATGCTAGAATCTCATCTCCAATTTTGCTAGATTGAGTGTGAACTCAACTAGTGAAGCCATCCATGTCATGATGCCACCATTCATGTGCAACGTCATCCAAGTGCATAGCTGCATACTTCATAGCCTCCTCCTCAGGCATAGGATTTAGCTGCAGGTATGTATCTACCTTCTGCACCTGTGATGAACCTCCTTATAGCAATATCGTGAGAATGCTCGAAATAACAGAATACAAAGTGATAGCAGAACTCAGAATGAATCTACTGATCGCAGGCCACTTCGAGGGGGTAACCTCCTTTGAGCAAGCTCAATACAATAAATTCGTCCGTGCCCATCAAGGGCCTCAACCTATTCTTATATACTGAGTACGATCTAGAAAAGTAATACTACCTATGCATGTGGGATAATAAAATATACTCACGGGATGACTTACAAAGCATATGCGTCCAACAACACTACTCTAACAAAATAAACAGAAGGAACACACAGGTTCCTAACATCCCCTCTCCCTTAGAAAAAAGCTTTGTCCTCAAAGCTTAAGGTGTGGAAATTGTTGTTGAATCTGAAGAAGGGGTTCCCAGGTAGCATCCTCTGGTTGCATGCCATGCCACTGAATCAAGACCTCAGAGATGGAGCGAGAGCGAAGCTGGCGAGTGCGCTGGTCAATGATTGCCACCGGCTCCAAGATAATGGATCCTTCCGTATCCATTTCAGGGAGAGTAGTTTGTGCTCTGACAGTGGTACCCAGAACTTTCTTTAGACAAGAAACATGAAAGACTGGATGAATGCGGGAAGAAGGAGGAAGTTCCAGTTTATAAGCAACTGAACCAATCTTCTGCAGAACCTTATAAGGCCCATAAAATTTTGGGGCCAGCTTATGACGCCCTTTCAGCTTTAGGGAGGATTGTTTGTATGGCTGTAGACGAAGAAAAACCATATCCCCAACTTGAAATGAGCGCTCAGAACGGTGTTGATCTGCTTGCTGTTTCATCCGATTACGGGCCATGTGAAGATTATCCTGTAAGGTACGAAGAATTTGATCCCTGCTGCGGAGAACTATGTCAACTGCCTGGACTGGTGAGCTGTTGGGAGTGTAGGGAAGGAGCACTGGAGGTGCCTGACCATAGACTGCTTCATATGGAGTCATTTTAGAGGCAGTGTGGTAAGAGGTATTGTACCACCATTCAGCTAAAGGGAGCCACTTGGCCCACTGATGTTGCTGTTCGAAAGTGAAGCAACGAAGATAAGTTTCCAAGCATTTATTGACAATTTCAGTTTGACCATCAGTTTGTGGGTGATAGCCCGAACTCATCTTCAGTTTGGTGCCAGTTTTTTGAAACAGTTCAGTCCAAAAATGACTGGTAAAAGTTACATCACGATCAGAGACAATGGAAGAAGGGAGTCCATGAAGACGAAATATCTGGTCCATGAAGATTTGTGCAACAGAGGAGGCAGTATAGGGGTGGCTGAGGGCACAAAAATGACTATATTTCGAGAGACGATCAACCACAACCAAGATCACTGTCTTGCCACCGGATTTAGGAAGCCCTTCAATGAAATCCATAGAAATATCAGTCCAAATCCGTGTAGGCATGGGCAATGGTTCGAGCAAGCCAGGAAGGAGGGTCGTTTCACCCTTGTGGCGTTGGCAAGTATCACATTCAACCACCATCTGTTGAATCGTCTGTTTCATCCCTTTCCAAAAGAAGTTTCTCCTTGCTCGCTCATAAGTTTTGAGGAAGCCTGAGTGCCCTGCTGAAGGAGAAGCATGGAGTTCATAAAAAATAGCCTGATGTAGAGCTGGGGTCTGAGGAAGCACTAGCCGACCCTTGTATCGAAGAGAAGCACCATCCCAAGAGTAATGTGGTATAGCAGAAGGATTATTGGCTAGCTGGTGAATGATTTGAGATAAAGAAGAGTCACTGTCATAGCCCTGCTGAACAGACGCTAACCAATTGGGAATGGGCATAGAAATAGCGGAAAGGGAAGCTTGATTATCAAATGTGCGAGAAAGAGCATCTGCCACAATATTCTCCTTACCCTTCTTGTAGGTGATCTCATAATCATACCCCATGAGTTTGCTGACCCATTTCTGTTGTGTAGGAGAGGATACCCATTGTTTCAGGAAGTATTTCAGACTTTGGTGATCAGTTCTGATGCAAAAATGACTCCCTAAGAGGTATGGCCGCCACTTCTGTACAACATGCAAAATAGCCATCATTTCTTTTTCATAAGTAGAGAGGGCTAGATTCTTACCAGAGAGGGCTTTGCTAGTGAACGCAATAGGATGGTCATCTTGCAGGAGAACAGCACCCAATCCATTGCCGCAAGCATCACTCTCAATAGTGAAGGGTTTGGAAAAATCTGGCATTGCGAGAACAGGTGTACTGCACATAGCCTGTTTCAGTTGTTCAAATGCAGTCTCAGCAACAGGGGTCCAGGAGAAGGCATCCTTTTTTAACAGAGCTGTCAATGGTGCTGCAATTTTCCCGTAATCTTTGACAAACTTGCGGTAGTAGCCAGTCAACCCCAAAAAACCCCGAAGGCTCTTGAGAGTTTTAGGATGCGGTCAAGTTTTCATGGCATCTATTTTTGTAGGATCCACCCGCACTCCATGGTGTGCAACAATATGCCCGAGATACTCCACTTCCTCCTGGCCAAACACACATTTAGATAGTTTTGCACAGAGTTGATGATCAGAGAGAAGTTGCAAGACAAGCTCCAGATGATGGAGATGCTCAGCCCAAGTTTTGCTATATATGAGGATATCATCAAAGAAGACCAGAATGAATTTTCGGAGGTATGGTCGAAATATGTTATTCATCACTACCTGAAATATTGAAGGAGCATTCGTGAGGCCAAAGGGCATGACTAAAAATTCATAGTGACCATCATGTGTGCGGAAGGCAGTTTTAGGTATATCCTCCTCATTAACCCGAATTTGATGATACCCAGAACGAAGATCTAACTTGGAGAAAAAATGAGCCCCATGAAGTTCATCAAGAAGTTCATCAACAACTGGAATGGGAAACTTGTCCTTTATAGTGAGATGATTAAGTGCTCGGAAATCAATGCAGAGTTGCCATGACCCATCTTTTTTGCGAACAAGCAGAACTGGAGAAGAAAAGGAACTGGTACTAGGGCGAATAATACCTTGCTTCAGTAAGTCACGGACAAGTATCTCGATTTCGGTCTTCTGATGAAATGGGTAGCGGTAGGGCCTGATGTTGGGCGGAACACTGCCAGGAAGGAGCTAAATACGGTGGTCCTCTGGACGAGAAGGAGGTAATCCCACAGGTTCAGCAAATACACCAGAATACTTGTCCAAAATGTGTTGGAGATCGGCAGGAGTGCTAGAGACTGCTGATGGCTGCATCTGAATGGAATGGAGCTGAGCGATGACACCATATGAATTCTTCTTAAGAAGTTTTTCCATACGGTGTGAACTGATGATGCTGAGAGACCCTGGTTGTAAGCCTTTCAAAGTGTGTTTGTGCCCCTCGGCTGAAAACTGCATCCAAAGTTCAGCAAAATCCCAGAGAATGGGGCCAAGAGTGCGTAACCATTGGGCACCCAAAACCACATCACATCCACCTAAGGGTAAGGCAAACATGTCAGAGCGCATGTTATAATCGCCAATAGAGAGACGCACATTGCGACATTTCCCTTTACAAGGTAAAGTGCCCCCATTGGCAATCATGACTTCAAAGCTAGAGCAGGGATGGATAAAGCAATCAGCCTGTTTGGCTATTCGTGGATCAATGAAGTTATGAGTGCTACCAGAATCAATGAGTATAGTAAGAGGGATCTTCTTGAAGAAACCCTGGACCCGCATGGTTTGTGGAGTAGTGACTCCTGCCAAAGCATGGACAGATATCTCTGGTGGAGCTTCTGGTGAAGGAGGTTCAGGCTGGTGAGGCTCACCCTCATCATCCACTGTTTCCTGAGCATCTACATATTCTTCCAGTTCCGGTGGAGAATCCACATCCAAGAGATAGAGCTTTTGCTGAACACATCTATGGCCCCGAGACCATTTCTCATCACAATTATAACAAAGCCCTTTGTCTCGCCTGACTCGCATCTCTGTTTCAGACAAGTGCTTGATCGGAGTAGTTCTGGGAGCTGGTATGACTGGAGGGTTGTGAGAACCTGTATTTCTGAATGGAACAAAATTAGATCTGGAGCGTTGTAGAGCACTAATCTTGTCTTCCGCTAACTTAGCCAACCCAAGGGCTTCCATCATTGTAGTAGGTCGAAACATTTTGACTTCTGAGCGAAGTGCATCCTTCAGACCACTGACAAAACAACTACGGAAGAATTCATCAGACAAGCCCTCTGTGTGATTAGCTAATTTTTCAAACTCTGTCTGGTATTCTCTTACAGTGCCTGTTTGACGCAGTTTAGTGAGTGCTCTTGTGAAATCATCAAAGGAACTAGGGCCAAAGCGCTCCAAAATGAGGGTGCACAATTCTCTCCACGTTGGGCCTACATTAGCCTTGATGTACCAACGGAACCATTGAAGAGCTTCATGTTCCAAATGAAAAGATGCAAGGGGGACTTTGTGGTTATCCAAAGTATTATGCAAGCTGAAATACTGCTCTGCCCTATAGATCCATCCAGTCGGATCAGAACCATCGAAGCGTGGAAAATCAAGCTTTGGTCCACGGAAATTGCCAGAAGAGGACCCAGTATCTCCTGAATGGTTTCGGCTCATGGCTGACTGCTGAAAGTTAAGACCCAGAATTTTGTCATCCAGATCTTGAAGTTTGGTTTTGAGGGATGCCATTTCTTCTTCCATGATTTTTGCTCCTGTACGCGTAACAACCATAAAGCAAGGTTTTTTTTTTTTCTTTTTTTTTTTTTTTTTTTTTTTTTTTTTTGGAATGGGTAGAAGATGAGAAACAAAAACTTTTTTAGTTACGGCAAACTTGGATTTGGGTAAAACTCAGATAAGAAATGGGTGTTCGACGGGTGGTGGGAGACTATCTGGGGACAAGGGAAACAGAAAAATGAGGGTTTCAAGGGTAGGGAGGCGAAATGAGGCGAACAGTCCAAGAGGGAACACACAGGTTCCTAACAGCACCCAAGCTCGTGCAGTCATCTTCCCTGAAGCATCATAATAAGGTAAAGAAAGTTTTCCAACTTTCTTCCTCAGCTCAAAGTTTTGATTCCTCCCTCCTGCTTTAGGCATGTGTCTCATCCTCAAGTCCATATAATCTCTAAGAGAAATATTCGCTTGAAACTCCAGTCCACTAGCCTCCCAATCCCTCCTAAACTGATCCTATAACTCGGTAATCTGTGGTTCATTTATTGGTTGAACTGGATCTCTGGGTGGGAAAGTGGGTAGAAGAGGTCTCGAGCTCGCAGTCCGCACTGGGCATGCAACATGTCTAAAGTTATCAGCCTCATTCCCATTGTTGTTGTGTCCATTATTACCATTAATGTTATTCTCAAAACCATTGTTGTTGCCTTGGCCTCCATGGTTATTTTTTCCCCTGTTGTTATTGTTTCCCTCGTTGTTATTGTTTCTATTGTTAGCATCACCTGGATTAATATTGACACCCATCTGTCTAGCCATGAGCTACAACATCATGTCCATTCGCCTATTTTGCTCCTGTTGCATACGCTGCCCCTGCTCTAATGTATCCAATAATTGTCTAAATAGTACCTCCCCCTGATCTAGACCAACATTTCTGCCTCCGCCTAATCCTGTATTCCTGTCATCTCGATCACCCATATTATTGTCCTGATCAAAGAATATCTCCTCTGTGTCTGTATGGTTGGATTCAATATCCACCTGTATGGATGTACTAGACTGTTTGCTTTGCAAGTCTGAAATCCTATTTTGTCTTGCTCTGGTATCGTGGAAATTATAAGACCCCTGTCGCATGCTCAAACATAAATGCTTAGCTTGTGTTTTTTACTTACTTTTTCCCTCTATCCAGCTGTTCCAAATTCTCTATAAGACCTCCACAAGATGGCAGGACTTATAGCTCTGATACCACTGTAATGGGCACCCCTGGATGTCCCAAAAAACTAAACCAAATTGCTGAAAGGAATTATGTCAAACAGTTTGCATTCAACTTCTTATTCCTCCGTTTAATGTTCTTATAACTCCGAAAATCAAACATTTATTGTTTGTTGTGTTTCGTGCATGGAATTGGTATCATACAACATAAACAAGAAAGAAACTATAATGATATGCAAAGTGGAAATGAACTACTGCTAATAAAATGTTATTTTCAGAATTCATAAAACCAAATACATAGCAGATTTATCAACTCACTAATTACTTCAGCAGTATTGACATAATACTCCAGCCCATGCTTACGAACTTGTTGCTACAATACTTTATCCTTCAATTAGTCCACTACCTTCATAATACCATTCCCTCCAAGCGGCATAAGCGTCGAACAAGTAGTGAAGAAGATATGAGCAAAATACCAAATCTGCCTGTAGCCGAAAATGCAACTAAACTGCCTGATAATGAAGCTAAATACAAAGAATTCCAAAGGCCAAACCCCAAGGGAATGACGTCTAGAATGTTACAAGAGAGGATAGACATCCTCAAATGCCAAGAACAGAGCTGCAACTCACACACCAATTTCTTCTCATATTCAACCTGCCTAATGAAGCCACAAATGCTTCCTTTTATTCTATTTCCAAGGGTCCGCTCAACTCATATGGGCAATGTGGGATAAAAGATGTGTAATATATAAAACATATATTAAAATACCCCTTATGTCTCCCTTGGGTACACATCACCATAAAATAAATATTAAAGTAACACTTTAATATTTTACAATTAAATTAGACGTTACTTTAATAAAACTTCAGGCATTAAAATGTATTAGCAATCGGACTCCGAATAATGCGAGTGATAGCTCATCGGAAAGCTCTCACCGAGGAGTATCGAATCCAATCACCAAAATTGACCTGCATTGTGTCCTACCGACTTACTAAAAATAGTAAGTATGCCTGAAACTGAGTAAATCAACTTCGTTTTGGCCCAAACTGGAAATGACTAGGCCAAAACATTCCTGGATCCCATTAAACCCTTCATTAGCCCTCGGGACTATGTAGAACAAGGCTAACACACACACACTTGGTCAACTGCTAAAATGGGGACATTACACTTTTATAGATAGTTACAACCTGGAAAACCTACATAAGTTATATATTTGGATAGTAGGATGATTTATGTTTGTTCTCCTTTTGGTTTAGATTAATTTCATTTAGTTTTGAGGAAGTTATGCATATTTTAGTGAAAAGTATCTCTTTGCAAACTTAAGATTCTCTAACAACAGTCATGTTGTAGTGTTTGTTATAGATTCATATGAATGCCTTATGACCTCTAAATAGATTCATTGGAAATATATACAAATAATACTTCTTTTCCCTGGTCATATTCATGAAGATTTGTCAAAGTTATGAATCTTTTAGTAGAAACTAGTTTTTAATACTTCAATGGAGTTGTGGGCACAAATTTGCATGCATATAATGATTTATTGATTGGAAGAATGAATGGATTACATATTTTTAAGATAGAATCATGAAGAATTAATATAAAATTGGGTTTGGATCATTTAGTTTTGGTTTGTGAAAGATATTGGATTTGTTATGTCGGGTTACATATATCCTTTCTGGTTTATGACAGTAAAAATGGGTCTCAGTAAAGAGACCATATAACGTAAAAGAATAGTTGCATTGAGCTCATCTTTTTATATGTTTAAGAAGGACTAATTTTGAACAACTCCTCCAAAGGATTTTTTAGGAAGATGTCGAGAACAAAAGTTATGAATAACATAATCCGATATAGAAATCAGACTATGTGAATGGAAATATATTGATAAACTTGTTGAAGCATATTTTGTGTTACTTTATAAGATGCCTCTAAATAATAAATTTATTGAATGGATGTTGAAGGGATTGGAACAGATCCTATTTATTAGTGGGTTATTAATATTCTACTTGCATCACATGGTCTGGTAGTCTTCCTAGAAGCCTGTCTGGCCCTTGGCTTTGCACCCTCTCATGTCAAGCTCTCTAGATAAAATGGTACTCAAAGTTGTGGCATAGAGTTTGGCAAAGGTATACCTGATCATGATGCTATCAGGGTCTAAAACCAACCCATAATTAGGGTGGATAGTGTGCATCGACCAAGAGTCCAAAAATCCAGTACAATCCACTCTATTAAAGAGTGTAGAGAGGAAAGGACCCAAGATCGAGGTACTGAGATTGAAGAGCTTAGCCTGAAAACCCTCATCATCATTTTTCCTATTGATCTCATAACTTTGATTGCCTCATAAATTTTGGAGGTGGAGAAAAAATGACAATGGGAAGGTGGGATGTGACGGGGAGCAAGCTGACCAGGGATGTCACAAAGCATGGAAACATGAAAGCCGAGGGAGTGAAGGTCCAGGGCGGATGAGGGAACATGATGTGCCAAAACAACTTGGGACACTGATTAAAAATGTGGCGAAGGGACCTACACAATGAGGCAAAGAATAACCACTTCTTATGGCAACGAAAGTGATTGTAAGAGATTAGTAAGTCTGTGAAAGCAAGGGAATGAGCATCAAAGGCCGAATGCAAGGAGTGGTGGAAAGCTTTATAGATATCATCATACCATTGGTTCATGGGACACATGTTCCACCATGTATATTTGGGGGTGTGGGGAGAGGGGTAGTGGGGGATAGAGAGAAGAGTTGACTCCCATATAATGAAGGCAAGTAGGTGGAATGTGGTGAACACCTAGTTGTGATCAGCAAAGCTATCAGAGCAAAGCAATCTAATCAAATGGAGGATGAAAAGGTCTTGGTCACTCTCATAGAAGTAGAAATGAGTAGGGGGGTGGAGCAAAGCATTGGGGGGTTGAGAGATGGGAGGTAGAGGGTGGGAAGAAGACATGAACCAAGAGGCTAAGGAAAGTGTGATTGACCAAGGGGAGGCAGGAAATGGTAAAGTTGTCGATGAGGGGGATGAAGGAAGAAAAACTAAGAATGTAGTCAACCACACTTGCACCCCCACTATGTGGTCAACAAGTAAAAGTCTCTAAGCTCAAGAAACAAGATAGGTTGTTCAAGATCACTGAGTCAAAGGACTCACAAAGATGGAGAAGGTGGCGATCGTAGTAGGAAAGAGGTCCACTATGATCCTCAGATAAGCGTTGAAGCCCCATACTAGTAAGATCTCTCTCTAAAGTACAAGTCAAGTCAGAACCATAGTCGTATTGAGGACTCTGAAGATCTCTAGTCCATACATTGAAGTCCCCTAAGATGATGAAATCACCTCTAGCCCTCAACTTGGAGATGAACTCATATAAGTCAGTAAAAGGTTCCCCATCCTCCACATAGTGGAAGGTGTTAGGCGAGGAAACCAGTGGAAAGTAACAAGTAGAAATGAAAATATCTCTCTAACGATGGCTGGTGTGGCCAATGTGGATCCACATAAATCTAGCATAAGTATTAGAATGAACCATTGACATAGTGTTGAACAGATCATCCCTAATCAAACAAGCAACACCACTAGAGCCATGTACACCCCCAAAAGCACATACCTCCTCTCTACAAACTAAAAGCCACTGATATCCAACGTAACCTGGAAGAGGACAAACATGACTCTAATCTGTCTCATTGACTACCAAGATATCCACAAAACCAACAACATCATGGAGGAGACCTGAGAGGAACCATAAAGAGCCATTACTGCTCTAGCAGTTGATAAGAAGAGAGTCAGAGGAGGGACCATCCTTGACCAACTACTTTCAAGGGTGTCATGCAATCTTGGGAGCCTATCTTGATTCTTAACCGCTAGGAGGAGGATCCTGAATAACTGCCATGAGGTTGTGGATAATTGCCCACTTACGATTGCACCTTGTCTCGGCCACAAGGCTCCTTGAATGCTTCAGCTCTACCAACTGGGATTTTGTGAGATCCTTGTCTAAGTAAATCTTAGAGGAAAGAGGGAATAACTTCCTCTTTTCCCTAAGAGCCCACAACCTATCAAAGAGGGAGAGGAACCAACTAAATAGAGTGTCATCCAAGCCTAACCAACACCTCTTGAGTGTGATATTTGAGATGCCAAGGTAGTCTTTAAGGAAGGAGTGCCCAACCACTAAGGGGTCAACATTGGAGGGGAGACCACGAACTCTCAGGTTTAATTCACGAGTTTGCCTCATACACAGAATAGAAAAAGAAGAGTAAATGGAAAAAAAAAAAAGAGCTACCACAACTCTTTAAAAGAATAGCCAAAAGTGAAGTGAAATAGAATATTTCTTAATTAAATAATAAATAACTTGAGGTGTTTTGAATTTGAATCTTTATATTTTTTTATTTTTTTATCTATATATTTATATTTCAAACATGGCCAACTATTATATTATATTAGATTAAATAAAATATATATAATAAGATTTAACATAAAAACTAAACTTAATGTATTTGAAATATATTTACTCCAAATATTTGTACATATATTTGAACTAATTTCATCACTATTAATAGTTGAAGCGATCTTAAGAACACTTCAATAATATCCTTTTACTTCTTCTTTTTCCTTAATAAACATACAAAGATTTTTATTCTAAAATGATAGCTCTCTACTTTATTTTACAAAGCTAGCTTTTAGTGTCATATGGAAAGAAATTGATTATTTGCATTCCTACCATTTAACTGATATGGATGCAAACTAAAATATATATAAAGAGATTTTCAAAATTTATTATATTATTTAGTTATGTTTAACTTTGCAAAATAAGTCAAATTTGTTATTTTATCAAATATTTTTTTATAATATAATCACATTGACAAATGCCACTTAGAATAGAAGAAACATATAATATAATGTTTGTAAAAGAAAAGTGAAACACAGACAATTGAAAATTCAATATTTTATTTTAAAATATAGAAATATCAAAATTTTAAAATATATAATAAGAAAGATAAATGGAACTATAAAAAGTAGAATATAAATATATAATGTTCGTTGCACTTTTAAAGCATAAGCTAAACAAAAGAATAATGAAAATAATGAATGATGGTTCATTAGTAATTATTTTTAATTTAATTTTTTTATGAATAACTCGTATGGTGGCTCACGTCTTTTAGTTAACAAAAGTAAAATAATAAATTACAAGATGTAAAAAAAAATGCATATCACCAAAAAATAAAAATATATTTAAGTAAATGTTCAATGGCTTATGGGTAGTATCTCTTGCTCCCTTTTTTCTAAAAAGTCTTTGGAATTTGGATAAGGTCAAAGTAAAATGGAAGTGTTAGAATATCTGCAATCTTTAAAAATCTCATATTTGACAATTATTTTAAAAATTAAATCCAAAAGTTTCAACTTCTTAGTATAAATAGAAAAGAAGAGATGAGAACCAAGTAACAACTTAAGATATAAAGTTAATGTTGAGTGGACATTCTCTATCATCAGGTTTGTAGCCTCTATTTGACAACCACCGACTCTTTGATTATATGTTTATTATTTTGTTCTTCTTTCCAAGAAGTTGATTATTAGAAATATCATCGTGAAGAGGAATGACCAAAGTAAACTATGATTTCTTTCTTACCCGACAAAATGGGCCCTATTGAGAAGACATTAAAGAAGACAATGTCTAATATGTTAGGGGACAAGGGAAAGACCCCAACTAATTATCTTAACTCTAAGGATGCTGCCAAAATATTTTACCATTGTCATTTTTTTTGTTTCCAATATGATTTTCGATCATAAAATAGTGAAGAACAAAGAATTCACACCTACCATACAAAAACATTACTCCAATACTCTAGTAAAAAATAATCGTAAAGCTCAAATCTAATGTTTTCTTTAAAATAATACTCATAAAGACAATGCTTAGTACTTAGATGTTTTAAAATGGTCCACAATCTCAAACCTTTGGATTACCCTAATGCTCTGGTTCACCCAATTGACTTGGTGTGGTGGGTTACCCCCAGTACACTAGTTCACCGAATTTAATTGATGGGTGGTTTAACATTGGTTCAATTGGTATGGTGGACTACTCTAAACATTGTGATTCACCTGATTTACTTGATGTGGTGGGCTAACCTTAGTGCAATTGGTGTAGTTGGCTACCCTTGTACCTTGGTTTATCTAATTTACTTGGTGAAATGGGATGTATACCTCTAATTTATACAATCTACATCGTATGTTAGGCTACTCTAAATGCCCTAGTTTATGTGATTTACTTGATGTGTTAGACTAATTCACTTGTGTGGCAAATTACACCAATCTATATCGTATGTTAGACTACGCTAAATGCCCTAGTTTGTCTGATTTACTTAAT
The DNA here is from genome assembly GCA_028749045.1 of Cupressus sempervirens. Lineage (NCBI taxonomy): Eukaryota > Viridiplantae > Streptophyta > Pinopsida > Cupressales > Cupressaceae > Cupressus > Cupressus sempervirens. The sequence goes on along the minus strand of CM053783.1, from coordinate 94,590,793 downwards.
AGATATACCCCCACCACACCAAGTGTACATTGTTAGATTGTAGAACAAGAGGGGGCCCTTCTAGATGCTTGACAAAATATCTCACCATGCTATTTGACTTAAGGATTACCCTCCCTAGGCATGTAATGTTTAGATGGAGACGCCCATTTGTCTTCTTTTTCTTGGTGGGACGTCAATACTTGAAAATGACTACCTTTACTTGGATGGATCGCCAATAATGCATGGTTATGGCAAATTATGTGGATGCTAGCCGCTATAGATCAACTTCACGTCCTTCTCATAGGTTACGTGAACCGCTTAAAGAAACCCCAACTTCGCCATTTTGCTTTGACATCCTACTTCTAGAGTAGGTTTGAGTAGATAACATAAACAATAGATCTTTGCGTCTACAACATTAATTCTCCTATAATTTCTTCAGATAAGCATTGGAAAGAGTGTATTAAATGTTTTTCTTTGTTATCCGTACAGCTTATTCAAATGGAGTTAATGGGAGTTGGGAGTTTTACACCTACCTTGAGTATTGGTGGGCTCATGGTTTCAAATGATTTAAAACAATCTTCTTGCAATTATTCTTGTAATTTGGATTATATAGTATGCCTAGATTAGTCTTTTAGAGGATTAAAAACTTTTTAATTAATGGTTCATTCTAGAAAAAATATTAATTAATTATTATATTTTCTTACATATAGATTTAAAACGTACAATGTTAATTAACGATAATAAATTTTCACAATTCATGATGATGGATCATTGAATATGAACTAAAATATTGATGCTGACCCAGACATATGAATATAATGATAATTACATTATATATTTATTATACCTTGATTTGTTATTAGATATTTTATATATTTATTGAGTGTGTATTTGAAATTATATATGATTAGTACTTGTACCAAAAAGAGGCACAAGGATAAAGATGACAGTAAAATATGTTTAAGTAATTTATTAGAAAGTAAGAAATGCCTTTATTAGTATTAATTATTTATGATATAAATAAATTGATTTAAAAATGTAATAAACTAAATATGAATGTGTACAAATTAATTAAAAAAATTCAAGTTGTACAAAATATTATTACAAAATATTTTTTCCTTGTGAAATTATAAGCTTTAGCAATAATGATTTAACCATCCTTTTTTAATTCTCCAAAATCTCCTTGAATTTTCCTTTTTATGATGTTGAACAAATGCTTTAGTATAATCTCAAATAAGTCTATTTTGAATAACCTTTAGTGACATAATGAAAAATATGACCACATTCTTTACCAAGGTTGGTAATAATAACATTTTTATTGTTATTAATAACTTTATAAGTCTTACAATTATAATTCTAAGAGAATGTGTCGACCTTTGCAAAGTAGTGCCATTTATCCAACTTGGTCATCAATGACTACATTGTATATTGTGTGCCAAGTCTATTTTGCAATACTTATTGGGCAATTTAACATTTTCAATATTCTTCTATTATGTAGTCTGGATAAATCATTAGCAGCAAATAAGTGCACTGAGTTTTCAAATTCTTCATTTTTGTATGATGTAACATGTTTATCTATGTGAGTCATTAAGAGTTGTGAGTGTTCTTATTGTGGCTTTGTGTTTGTTTGATCAAATGGTGCTTGTATTGTACTTTCATTATGCTGTAAATGTCCAATAAAATGAGTGGGGTTGGGGCATGAATCAATCATATTCTTAAACAACTTAAATAAACGTTATCAAATCTAAAACATGTAACCATAAGATAATAACAATACACAATGACACAAGATTTTTTAACTAGAGGAACCATTAATCAAAGCGAAAACCTTGGTGGGAATGACGCCCACAAGATAATGTAATAATATAAAAGTTCCTTCTGAAAGGATAAGACTCTATAGGATCTAATTACATGCAATCGATACATGTAGTCCATGTTAGGAGACTTTGAATCCCTTCTAGAAGATTACAACCCTATTAGCAACTGATAAGAAGTCAGTTGAACCCACTGCCCAAATTGCTTTAGAATCGTCTTCACTAAACAATTCTTAGGATAGCATATCCAAGGGTTAATTGATTGATACAATAACTTATCTTGCCAATGAGTTCCTTTGAAGTTCTTGATACACATTCAACATCTTCTTCTTCTCTGATCTCATCAAGTTGGCATCCAAAGCTTGCATACTTTCACAATTATAGAATGAGACATACAACCAAGGAAAATATATTTCCTTTATACCAAGTCCTAAAACAACTAATTGAGTCAGCCTTGAGGCTTTGCCAATGTATAATAAATAATATAAGACCTCAACAAGATATTACATTACATCACAAATATAACTCCCCAAAATGATACACCCAAAAGTTAGCTTCCAAAGAATAACCTCTTAACATGAATGTTGATGGTATTTATGTGGGGGTGTATCATAGTGTTTCTAGAGACATAATCCAAAGCTTATGTGTTGCATTCATGATAGTGTTTTTCATTGATGTCAACATATACCTTATTCTGTGAAGATATCCAGAGTTGCAGAGGCAAATGTGTTCAACATGGTCAGAGGATTATGAGTTGTGTTTTCTGCACTTAGATAGATGTTCAGAGATGCTTGTAGATGCTATGACTAATTGTTTGTAAAGAAATCTAGAGATATGACAGAGTTGTTTGATGCTTTCAGAGAGAGTTTCTGGAAAGTGGTTACTACTAAATTGATTCTAAATTGATTATATCTTTTAATAAAGATGTAATTTTGTTAAACAAGATTAGAGGAAGGTTAGAGAAATTTTGAAGATGCTATGTTCCAAATGGAAAAAAATAGATGCTCATTCTATGAGGTTTGGCAAAGGTTGTTCATAAGATGTTTTTTGTGAGTCAATTATTGCAAATATCTTTGAAGAAAGAGTATAATTGTAATGTAATGTGTATTGTGACATCTTAATATCATTCATTATTATTATTGTAAATTGGAAAGGCATCTAGGTTGACTCAATACTTATTTTAAGAATTGGTATAAGGGAAAGGAAATTTCCTTGTGGTAAAGTGTAGTATTGATCAGTGAGATCGTTATGCGAACTTGGCTAATGTAAGAGAAAAGATTGATGTTGAGGATGTAATGTGATCTTTAAAGGAATTGTATTGGAAAAGGGTTTTTTTTTAGTCAATTTAAAGATCTTGGATATTCTTATCTGGAAGATTGTCTAATGAAGACTACTTTTGAGGCTATTTGTCCTCCTTTCAACTCTTAACAGGGTTGGTACAACTCCTAATAGATCTGAAATATCCTAAGAGGGATTCAAAGTCTCCTAATAGGGACTAATATGTACTGATTGTATTTCATTGGCTCCTAACAAAGTCCATACTTTCATGAAGAACTTTATATTAGTACATCATCTTGTGGGTACCATCCCCATTGGGGTTTTCCCTCTGATCAAGGGTTTCCCTAGTTAACATATATGGTGTTATTGTGCACACTTATCTTTCTATGGTTGTTGCATCTATTATTTACATATTTGATAATTAACAAGGTTTGTTGTAATTACATTAACAATTCATCCCCCTCTCAATTAACTTGGTGGACTTTACTTTCTAACATAACCCACATGTTATCCTTCACAATTCTTCACATAATGATCACCAAATTCTACTACCTCAAACATACCATCGCATACATGTCTTCAAATAAAATCTAATCCCACTAAATAATATTTAACCTCTTCAAACATATACAACTCAAATACCAATACTATGTTCTCTATACACTGGCCTACAACCAGTCTTCAATAAAACTATTGTAACTCACTCAAACCTTCATATTGATTTTTGTGAACATAGATACATCATAAAGACATATACACAAACACTATTATAACCCTATAGAACATAATATTATAACTACTAACTACGCTGACCAAAGATCTCTTTGTAACTCTAATTGTTCCAACCATATGTTGAAATATTCAAAATGGGAAGAGTACTTATGAGAGGGTGGGAGGGAGAGGGGGGGGGTTGGTGTGCGAATTAGAAGTAACTATTTTTTATCCTTTTAAATCCTTTTCAACACATAAATGAAAGCAAATTGCATGCATATAGCAACACATGACACCAGGAATTTGGTAACCTAGAAACCCTCCAGGAATAAGAAGGTAAAATAGGAGTGGGGATGATACCCACAAAATCACGACAACAATAATTGTTTGACCACTTCTGATGGTTTTCCCTATGAAAGGCCTACCCTATTAAAGGCTTTACATTGTGTCAATAGTGACCTGGTTAGAGGATTTACAAACACTTTACATGAAGTGTCACCTTGTTAAAGGATTTACAATAGGCTATTAAACCCACCTAATTCAATAGGATTTTCAATCACCTTCTCCAAAGGTTCTCTCACCTAGCTATTAAGCTAACCTATCAATATAGTATTTCCAATATCTAATACAATGGCAAGAAAGTATTAGAACAATTAACCTAACAATATGCAATCTTTAATTGTTGGATTCAAGCACTTGATCTATTTTTTCTGATGTGACCCTTGCTTGATCTAATCTCTATTCTTATCCCTTGTCCTATTCTGATCAACTGGATGTGTAATTGCTGCTCAATTCTCTAAGTCTATGATGCCCATGATGTTTGCCCTATACTGCAATTTGTTATTTACTTAGTAACTTCTTTCTAACTTCTCTTTAGCAACATAAAATTATGGGGTTTAGGCCTCCTTATAAAGACTTCATAGACTTAGGGTTAGGTATGGATCTACGATCCATATTGAATCTTGAATTCCCACTCATTCCTTGCATTTTTCTCATTGGTTGCATGCCTTCTCCATTTTTCTGATTGGTTGCATGCCGATTGCATAGGAAATGTAAAAGATTCATCCTTATCCTTGTTATCCTTCAAAATCTCTCTATGTTGGCTCCAAAAATTGTTTACATTTGAGTTTGTGAGGGCACAAACTCATATGTTGATTCTGTGTTACTCGGCATGGCTCAACACATATACTATCCTTCTATGCTCAGCATCTATTGCATTTTGTCTTGCTTGACACGTTATGATTCTGGCTCACTTGGCATATGAAGCACTCTGACTTGCTCGACATCTATTGTGACTCGACACCTATATATCACTTGCATCTATTGCTTACTCAGTACCTATTGAAATTTTGGCTCGGCACATACTATGGGTCAGCATACATAGTGTACTCGGCTTCAATATAAAAAGTGGTTAAGTGTATTGACACTCAAATGTCAAAACTATTCTAAGACCAACAATCTCCCCCTTTGACATGAGTGTCAAAAACACTTAACTATGCATTATTGAATTGACCTTATGAGTACATTTTTCATTCTACTCGGCATATATGAAATTTTTTTAAATTTGTTCAAAATACCTTATAACTCCCCCTGAGTTGATTGTACCTTATTCATTCTTGAAACCAAAATTTTGTGTTGATGTGCCTAATACTCTTTGTCTTTTTCCCTATACCTATATTCTGTATTTGATCTATCAAAGCTATGGAATTCTTGCATTTTGTATTAGATCTTATATGGAATAGAGCTATCTTCCATATGATTGCCAAAATTTTGTATCTCCCCCTCACTTTGTCTTATTACTTATCTCCCTCTTTTGGCTATCCACAAACTTTTCTTAACGAAAGAATGTAATCAAAATTTATAGTATTCTCCCCCTTAGTTATATCGTCATCAAAATATATATTATATCTCCCCTAAAACATATATCTCCACCTTTTTTGACACTAATGTCAAAGGGTTCTAAGGAGTAATACCATACTTAGCCAAAAAATTACTATTTATCTCCATTATTATTTTTAGAGCTACATCCCAATTCTCAAAAGCAATGTCTAGTGATTTGTGCTAGATGGCAATCTTTGTAGCAAGGTGTATGAGTCCATCAAGTGTAGAAAGATTAGGATCTTTTTCTAGAACTATTTTTGCATATACTTACTCCTTGTGGAGGACTTCCAAATTTGAGGTGATAGAGGATTGGATTTGCATCAATTTAGCCTATATGTTGGCTTCCTCTACTATGAGTATAGCTAACTCCCTTTGAGTGTGAAGCAATTGTGCAAAATGCTTCTCACTTTGAGCTAGATTTAAGGGTAACTGCATGCTAGAAATCTTAAGATTTTTCTCCAAGCTCAATATGCATTGGCTAGTCTCTTGTGTGAAGTTGGAAAAGTCACACAATTTGTTGTACAATGAGAAAGCGTTCTTAAGTACAGTTTTGATTTTTTCAAGTTTCTTAGCCAACTCTACCTATGCTAGAGCTATATCACCTAATATCTTTTCATTTACCTCCCCCTTGAAATTTTCTTTTTGACCATTCCATGAGTTTAGCATTAGTATCGTGGTCTTCATTGGTCACCTGGTCACCTATATCTGATAGTTGCTCCATTATGGGCTTTGATTCATCTGGTGATTGAAAGCTGAAGGCATCCATGAAGATGTCCTTAATTTCATTCAATGCTTGCTTGTGTTTATACTATTTTCTGAGTATCTCCTACCTTTTTCTCCTATCTAGTGCATTCTGTATCTCAGTTATCTGCTTAATGATTATGGTCTTGGAGTCATAAGGAGGTATAATAATCTCTTCATCTAGCTTAGGATCTCCATAGTGAAGTATCTTGGAAACCTTTGTAGAGCTCGAGCCTAGTGTTTGGACTTGCAATGATATCATTTTAGTGCTCGGCTTTTGAAGAGTTTGTGTAGGACTGCCAGTTTTTGGTAATTCAATCAATGTCTAGATTGCAGCTTGCTCCTCATATTTTATTTCCTCCTTTTCCTTTTCTAATTTACCTTGATCAATCACAATTTTTGGGGGTATACCTATCATCTGTACTATGGGATCAAATGGAGAAGTCTACCTTGTTGTTCTTGTGTCTTCCCCTTTTTCTACACTCGGTATCTGAACATTATCACTTGTTGCACTTGGTGGAGGTGGTGGTGGAAGCATCAAGATTTTAGTGCAAGTAGTTGTATAGGTGAAAGGTGGTTCCTTTGGTTTCACCTTTTCTCTTTGTGGTTCTGCTACTACCTTCTGTATCTCATCAACACTCACCAATATAGGGTTTGTGCATAACTATGTCTGTAAAGTAGATTGGTGAAAGATCTTGGAGAGATCCTCTGTAGTTAGTGGATTAATGTTTTGACATGATGTATCAGTAACATCCTTCACTATTATAGTTTCTACAGGTGTAATAGCTACATGAGGAGGACTAGGAGGTGGCATTTGTGTGTCTTGCACACTTTTTTCCTCTTGCTACTCTTGCTGTTTAGCTATTGCCATGTCTTCTCCCTTAGCTAATTCCTCCTCTTCTTTCTCTTTATTATCTTCCTCTCTTTTTTCTTCCTCACCTTTATTTTCCTCCTCTTTCTTTTCTTCTTCCTACTTCTCTATTTCCTTTGCCTCTACCTTCTCCTCGATGCTAGCTTCTACCTTATTTGCCTCTTTATCTCTGTCATCAGTCACCTTGTAAATTGACTTCCACAATTGTGTGGATTTATTCACTACATCCTCAATCTTGTTTTGAAGGATGCTAAAGGCTCTATACTTAGGTGTAAATTTTCCACCATGTTTTCTATTTGCCTTTGTTATTTGACCTTTTGTTAGGTTAGGCATCACTTGAGCTAAGGTAGATTCTCTAATCTCCTTCTCCATTTTCAAACAATAATGCCATTTATTTTCAACTATCTCATATAGTTCCTTGGGCATGGTATTGTCAAGTTCTAGAGGTGTGTTTTTGAATTTTTTCATCATGGAATACATAGATTCCTCTACTTTATTTTTCTTTTCTCTACTGAGCTTATTAAAATCAAGAGTCTTTAAATCATTTAAATCTGCATTCATAATCTTTTCACAAAGTTTATCAATTGCAAACTTAGGAGGATAGCTTACCACTCTAAATTGGTTGTTGTCCACTGACTCTATTCTCTCCTCATTAGAATCTAGTTGTGCTACATATTTTCTTCTCTTTCTCTGCACTTCTCTAGTCTATTTAGTGGCCTTCTTTTTCTCTTTTTCTTCCTCTTTGGCCTTTTGTGTTTTTGCCCTTGTAGTAGCCCTTGTTATAGGTTTATTTGGTTTTGCTTGAGTGGGCTTTGTTGCCTTCTTGGCCTTTGGCTGAGGTGGAGGCTAAGTTTTAGCCTTTCTCTTTTTTTTCTCAGCTTGAGTGGGTGCTTCCTCAACTTCTTCTTCCTCAGCACCTTCCTCTTTATCTTCTCCTAAGCCCTATGTCAATTCTATTGGGCCTTGCCCTTGCTCTTCTTCTTCATCACTTTCTCCTTCTACTTCTTCTTATTCTTCTTCACCACCTGCTTTTCCTTCAATATCTAATCCAAATTTCTTCTTGATTTTCCTTACTAATTTATCTTTCCTCTTCACTAAAGAGCTTGTCTTCAAGTCTGTCTCAACCCTTGACTTGACCACATCATATGTGCCAAAAGGTTTGACAGCTTTGTCAATATCTTCTGCAAGTAGGACAGTGATTGTAGTTTTGGCTTGGTCCACATCCAACTCATAACCTAGTGGCCTAAGCATTCTTACTCTTGGTATTTCTACCTAGATGTAGGTGTAATCAATGTCAACCAAGAAGCATATGTCATTGACATGTTGCTCTACCAATGAAACTGGTATTCTCATTCTCTGCTTCATGGACTTCTTAAAGTCCTCAAAATAACTAGTCATCTGAGCCTCAAAATTATGTCCCATCTAATCAATGAACTCATTGATTTGTGTGATTGCAGACTTGTTGGAATTCCAATTTACCTTCCCAATTGAAGGGAATTTTTCCATCACATAGAAGAATATGCAGACTAATACTAATCCAAATTTGCATTGTGCTCCCTTGGATATTCTTATAGCTCCCAAATTTTTATTTATTTGTTGAAGCATTAGTTCTGCCAAATAATAACTATGATCTTTCTTTACCATCTTGTAAGCTACATCAATAGCTATACAGGGTACATTGTTTAGTCTACTTGATTGGTAGAATTTGTGTGAAATCACTCTAACTGTAAAGTCAAGTAGGGGTTCTGTTACAATGTCAATGGTCATTCCCCTATTGTTCCATTTGGCTCTTGTATTCTTCTCAATGACCTCCCTTCTATCGCTTCTCAAGGTCTTTGGCTGATCTAGGGTTGGGAATCCTGTAATTTTATGTACTATCTTTTTGGTAATCTTTATAGGTCCTATCTCTAGCCATAGACTGTAACCATCATGAATTCAACTCAAAATAATGCGAATCCATTCAGTCTTAAACACTGTGGGAAAAACTAGGGCATTTGTCAAACCCTTTTTCTCAACTATTTAGAATTTGTCTTTTAGCATCCTATTATTACATAACTTTTCATAGGCATGGAAGATTTCAAGATCACCTATGGAGCCAATTTTGCAATTATAACACTTTCTCACATCTTTTACCATGACTTCTTTGGATGGGATAACAGATAAAGCACCAACTAGGTTGTTCTTATACGCAACCTCAGGAAGGGGTTTGAACTCAGGTTGTTTAACCCTGTTGCTAACTAATTGAACCTCATGACTCTCTTTTCCTTTGGGGTTTTTGGCGCTTGATGCCGTTTTACCGAACTAGGGTTTAAATATGTAATAAACTTTTAACACTGCGTAGCTCGACAGCTAATAAATACCTTTAAATCAATGAGTTTGTGCTGAATTGCTATTGAAATATGTGCAAATGGCTATTAGGTTGTTGCTTGATCACTTCCTCACTCTTCTCATCTTTGCTCTATGTTCAAATGGCATAAAAATGAGCAAAATTTGACCTTATACCTATCAAAACCTAGCATTAAATGCTTAGTGCATATAGTTGTAAAACTCGGCACTTGAAGGTCTCACCATGACTTGACTCCCATTGTATTTCATTCACTCAGCTTCCACTAGTTCTCCACTTCACTCGGCTTCAACTATCAACTCGGTCACTATTAGCAACTTGGCATCCATTGGTACTTTACTTGGCATCTGAGGACAATTCGGCAATATTTGCAAAAACTTTAAATTTTGTCTTGGCATCTTTTCTCATGCAGATTTCTTATTTGTAGTACTTCTTTTTTCTTTGGGACTAATGTAGGATATAGCTTTACATACCAGTCCCATACATCTTTCTTTTGCTTAGTTGGATGAAGTGTGATCACTTGATCTTTTAGGTGAATTGATCCCTCCATTGGATGTGCTTGATCCATCCCTTCTTTTCCATGACCTTTTCATTTCTACCCTGATGTGTTCCACATCAACTTTCTCTTTACCCTTGTTGACTTCTAACTTGGGTGCCTTGGCCCTTGTTAGGCAATACCTGCTGATATGTCCTATCTTCAAGCAAATAAAACATGTGGTTTGGCTTAACCACCTACTGTAATTCCCTCTAAAATGTGTCCTTATGCAATTTTTAGGAATGTGTCCATACTCCTGATAGTAATGAAAACTTTGCCTGGTATTGTAATCCCAGTTGTGGTGGTGTGCATGGTTGTTTCTCCTTGCAGACTAATCAGGTGTCCACATAGGCTTTGATCTGCACTCAAAAGCTCTATGTCCATATTTTTTGTAGTTTTAGTAGTGACCATCAAATCTTAGTGTCCTCATGGTCTTGGTTCTGCATTCATGTGTTTGATGTCCTTGTTTTTTGCACTTGTGACAAAAGCTTACTTTCTTAGGCTTATCATGTTGATGACCATTCTTGCTCCTACATACATTAGAGGTATGTCCCTTTTTGCCACAAAAATGACAAGTAGGTTTAGTGTTCTTACCTTTCTCACTCCTTTCTTCTGCAGTCTTGGATGATTCTCCTTGCTCAATGCTGGTGTAACCAAGTCCTGAAGTGTCATTGCTGGATCTTGGTGATTTCAGCAATTGTTCAAAGTGCTTGATGGCTTCACTTGATTTGTTGAAGCTCTCTGCTATCTCATTTTCTCTCTTCAACTAATTTTTCAATTGTTCATTCTGCATTCTCAAAGTGGAGATCTTAATATCCTTCATGTTCAATTCATGATGAGCATTCATCATCTGGCTCAAGGTTTTCAGCTACATGTTTGAGATTCTTTCAAACTCAATTGTCTTCTCCTCTAGTCTATTGGTAAGATTTCTCTTGTCATCTTCTATCATGGCCTTGTATTCAATGGTTGTCTTCTTTTGTTCAGTCACTTCACAAAGCATTATGACTTGTGATTCTTATTCAAACTTGAGTATTTTGACTTCTTCAGCTTGTGCTCTATTTTTCTCCATCAGTTCAGCTATTGCTGCATCAAATTCCTTGGAATCTCCATTGGAAAACACTTGTGTGGTATCAATCTCCTTGTAGTGTATGTCATTTTCAACTATGGCTATATCCTTCCTTCTTTTTAAGGACTTTCTCAATTCCTCTCTGGCTTCCTCAAATTTATGTAGAGTGAGATGCAACATCAATCACCTAATTGTCTATGATCTTCCCAAGTTTGAAGACTTCCATCTTCAGACCTTTTCTCTAAGTTGTTAGGCTTCTCCTTTGTGAGAACTAGAGCTCTAATACCAATTGTTGAAATATTCAAAATGGGAAGAGTACTTCTGGGGGCAGGGGGTTAGAAGTAACTAGTTTTTATCCTTTTAAATCCTTTTCAACACATAACTGAAAATAAACTACATGTATATAAACATTTAAGAAAAAATGAAATAAAAGTATGCATCAACACATGACACCAGGAATTTGGTAACCCAAAAAGCCTCCAGGAATAAGAAGCTAAAATTGGAGTGGGGATGGATAACCACAAAATCACTGCAACAATAATTGTTTGACCACTTCTAATGGTCTACCCTGTGAAAGGCATGCCCTGTTAAAGGCTTTACACTATGTCAATAGTGACCTAGTTAGAGGATTTACAAACACTTTACATGAAGTGTCACCTTGTTAAAGGATTTACAATGGGCTATTAAAACCACCTAATTCAATAAGATTTTCAATCACCTTCTCCAAAGGTTCTCCCACCTAGCTGTTAAGCTAACCTATCAATATAGGATTTCCAATATCTAATACAATGGCAAGAAAGTATTAGAATAATTAACCTGACAATATGCAATCTTTAATTGTTGGATTCAGGCACTTGATCTGCTTTCTCTGATGTGACCCTTGTTTGATCTGATCTCTGTTCTTATCCCTTGTCCTATTTTGATCAACTGAATCTATAACTACCGCTCAATTCTCTAAGTCTGATGCCTCTATTGTTTGCCCTGTACTGCAATTTGTTATCTGCTTAGCAAATTCCTTCTAACTTCTCTTTAGTAACATAAAATTGTGGGGTTTAAGCCTCCTTATAAAGGCTTTGTAGACTTAGAGTTAGGTATGGATCTATGATCCATATTGAATCTTGAATTCCCGCACATTCCTTGCATTTTTCTCATTGGTTGCATGCCTTCTCCATTTTTCTGATTGGCTACATGCTGATTGCATTGGAAATGCAAAAGATTTATCCTTATCCTTGTTATCCTTTGAAATCTCTCTATGTCAGCTCCAAAAATGGTTTACATCTAAGTTTGTGAGGGCACAAACTCATATGTTGATTCTATGTTACTCAGCACATACTAGACTACTAGTACTCGACACATATACTATCCTACTTTTCTTGGCATCTATTGTATTTTTTCTTGCTTGGCACATGTATGATTCTAGCTCACTCGACATATGAAGCACTCTAACTTGCTCGGCATCAATTGTGACTCGGCACCTATATATCACTGGGCATCTATTGCTTACTCAGCACCTATTAAAATTATTGCTCGACATACATAGTGTACTCGGCTTCGATATAAAAAGTGGTTAAGTGTATTGACACTCAAATGTCAAAACCATTCTAATACCAACACCATAAAACATATATGTTAACATCAATGAAAAGAAAAGTCATGAATATAACAAATAAGCACTCAATCATCTCTCCAAATTTGTGAACGGACTCCCCCAAAGGAATAGTCTCAACATTCATGCTAACAATCTCTCCCCTTTGGCATTGATGGAAAAATATGATGAAAAACCACAAGTGCCAAAAATACAAAACTAAAATTCTCCCCTATTGATATCAATAAGTGTTTACTGACATCAATAGAAACAAAACGCTCTTTGAATAATTTCCTCCATGCATTACTTTCCCTTATTCAAACAATGTTAATCTCCCCCATACATGTATTACTCTCCTCGATTGACATCAATGAAAAAGGTTCCATTATGCCAATTCTTGAAGTTAAATCATTTACAAAATAATATGAAAGAGATCACCAAGTACCAAAAGAAACTGTTAAAAAATACTAAAGAGTTCTCAATAAATTTTCCCAAAAAGTGACTACTCCCCCAAAGGAAGCATCACCAAACATATAGTCTAGATGTAAGAATAAGATCTAATTATATTGGACTGATGCAATCTTTCATCAACTACTCTAAAGAATGTTAGGGAACAACCCCAAGAATGTCTCTAAGATACTCAAATGTGTCTTTAGCCAAAGGTTTGGTAAATATGTCTGCTATATGTTCCTTTGTGCTAACATACTCCAATCTAATTTCCTTCTCTTCTACCTTCTCTCTCAAAAAATGATACTTTATTGTAATGTACTTAGTTTTTGAATGTAATGTTGTATTCTTTGACATACTAACTATACTTGTGTTATTAACAAAATGGGCACGGTGAGAGAGAGGGATGGAGCGGGCGGGAACTGCAATTCGAATCATGTTGTTTCGAATCTGGAGAAAGGCGGGAGACAGGAGAGCACGTCTGCAGGAGGGCATGCAGCAAGGCATGTAGCAAGCGCAGGGTAGGAAATGGAGGGGAAAGATGAGGATGCCTCAAAGGATGGGGACCCACGGGTTATGATGCCCCATCCAGGTGAGAAGATTCCCCCTCCCCCCCATGTGGGCAGTGGGCCGTCTGGGGCATGGGGACGCTGGTCAAATCTATTTGGGATAAAACCATCAGGTAAATCGTCTTTCCCAAAAGTCATTGACAAATCTGATAAGGAGAAAGGTATTTTTGCTCTGGAAATCCCTAGGGAAATTATTGACCACAATATCCTAAGCATGGCGAACACTCTGGTAGGAAAATTTGTAGGGCCAAGACCTAATATTGATGTAGTGAGGACATTTACCAGGAGAAAATGGGACCTTAAAGGGCATGTAGAAGTGACTGCTATGGCCAAAGGCTTCATGTCTTTCGAGTTCTCTTGCTCGGAAGATTTTTCTCGTATACTATGTGCTGGGAACTGGTCTTTGGGCAGATCCAACCTAATATTGCAAAAATGGACATCCAACTTGGATTTGAACAATGATTTCCAATCTCAGGTTCCAGTTTGGTTAAGACTTCCGGAACTTCCTTTGGAATATTGGCATGAGGATGTCTTTGATGGCATAGCCAGGACCTTTGGAGAGCTCCTCTCCATTGACCCTGTCACAGCAGCTAAGAAAAGATTGAACTACGCAAGAATCTGTGTAGGAGTCATCGAAGGCCAGGACATGCCTCAAGTTTTAGAACTACAATCTCGTCTGGGAAACAGATCTCAAAAGATTGACTATGAAAGTGTGCCTTTTGCTTGTTTCCATTGTAAGAAGGTTGGCCACAAGGCTGGATCATGCCCACTTCTCAAAGGGAAGAGTACAGTGGGAAAGGCTCGTCCACAAGGGGGGATAAAAGATTCTCTAGATCCCAGAAAAGAATGGAAGAAAAAAGCATCGCAAGTCAAGGCAAATGGAGAGGCAGAAGGAAAAATAAATACTGCTCCTAATGCGCCCCAAGAGGAATCAGGGCCTCCTCGGGCGACTGGAAACGTAGGAGGGGGAGAAGAGAAAGGAGTGAAAGACGATTCAACACCTCTCCCCAATGCGAAGGAATTTGAGAAGAAACCTGAGGAGACAGATGAAAATATGACTCTTCCCCCTCTGGATTCTCAGGAGGATGACTTGAAACTATCCTTTGTCCCGAACTCCATGGAAGAACTAAAGGAGGGGGAACCCATGTCCTAGGACCCTAACCCGGTGTGTTGTCCCCCCCCTTCAACAGTAAACAGAATCATAGAGAGGTTGTCTGCATCGACAATGGAAGATTTGGCGAGAATTGATGCTTGGCTGGACAAAGGACTAGAGGGAGAAGAGAATCCCTGGACAGAAGTCAGGAGTAGAAAGAAGAAGAATAGCAGGGACCCTTCTCCGGTATCTCCCCCTTCTACTAGAAGCATGGCCAAGGCTGATCTCGGCCACAAATCTAACCTAGTGGGAAGGAAAAACAAGAATGAAATCAGGAAAGAGGAAGCTAGAAGAAACATTAAGGATGGTACGCAGCGCACCATCCAGGAAGCATGTTCAGTAGTTAAATCATGAAGATCTTATCTTGGAATATTCGTGGACTCAATGGAATCCACAAGCAAGAAGTTATTAGAAATATGATAAGGGACCAAAGGCCTGATGTGTTTCTAATCTAGGAAACTAAAATGAAGAAGGAAAGGATGGAAAATATTAAGTTCAACAATAGCATGAAGGGCATAGCCTCTAACTTTGAAGGAGCGTCTGGAGGACTGCTGTTACTTTTCAATGATAAGTATTTCAATATAGTAGCTGAGTATGATGAAGATAACATTCTTTTCTGCAGAGTTCAACATTTGCACACCAATCATTCCTGGTTTTTAGTGAATATTTATGCCCCCAATAATAAGAGAGATAGAAAAAACTTCTGGACCAAAGTTGGTAATATGGTGCAAGATTGTGACATTAAGAAAGGTATAATCATGGGAGACTTTAACACACCGCTAGAAGATAAAGAGAAAAAGGGAGGTATGCCCCCGGATTGGGAAAGTAAACAGGATCTTTCTAACTTCATAAATAATCTAGCCCTTATGGACGTAGAGCTTAAGGGCGGATCCTTTACCTGGTCAAACAAGAGAAAAGGCCATGATTGCATTCAGGTTAGGCTGGATAGAGCTCTTATATCTTCGGACTGGCTTCAATCCTTCAGCTGCAGACTATCTCTGCTTCCCAGAATTGGTTCGGACCACTCTTCCATTTCTCTTTTAGTTTCCCCTTTGGTACACAGGAGATACCATCCTTTCAGGTTTGAGAAAATGTGGACCTCTCACCCTGACCTCCTGGATAATATCAAGAAATGGTGGGGGATAGAGGTGGAGGGCTCAGCCATGTTCAGAGTCACCAGAAAACTTAGCAATGTGAAGAGGATGATTAAAATTTGGAACAAGTCTGATTTTGGTCATATCTTCCATGAAAAGAAAGAGTTATTTGATAATCTAACTATTATCCAAGATTGCATTCAGAAGGAAGGTTACACTGAGACCAACAGGGTTTCGGAGCTCAAGACCCTGTCTGAAACTCATAACATTATTAATAAGGAAGAAAAATTTTGGAGGCAAAGATCGAGGATCACCTGGCTAAAGGAAGGAGATCGGAACACTAAGTTTTTTCACCTAACCACCCTCAAGCACCGTGCTAGTAACAGGATCTATGGTATCAGAAAGGGGCAGGAGCTGTTAACTGAAGAATCTGCCATCTCGGAAGAAGCTGTTTCCTTTTTCTCTAGCCTTCTCTCTGAGGACCCAATGCTTTCCAGTTTGGACCAGGAGGATTTGTTACACTGTATCCCTCAGCTCATTCAACCTATCCATAATAAACAGCTCTGTGCTATTCCTAATGCTTCGGAAGTTAGAGAGGCTCTCTTTTCTCTGCCTGCTGACAAGGCTCCAGGCCCGGACGATTTTCCCACTTTTTTCTTCCAAAGGTTCTGGCCGGTGATCATGGGAGAGGTTGTTCAGGCTGTCCAGGAATTCTTTGGAGCCAAATCTATTCTCAAGGAGCTAAACTCGACTTTTTTGGTTCTCATTCCTAAATCCCCTGGGGCGGACTCGGTGGACAACTTTAGACCTATTAGTCTATGCAACTCACTCTACAAGATCATCTCTAAAGTTCTCACTTTAAGAATGCTCAAGATCTTGCCCATGATAATCTTGCAGCATCAATCGGGTTTTGTTCCAAGGAGACAAATTTTGGATTCTGTCCAAATGGTGCACGAAGTCATCCACTCTCTTGAGGCATCCAAACGGGAAGGTATGTTTCTCAAACTGGATCTTTCTAAAGCTTTTGACAGGGTGGACTGGTCTCTCCTTGGGAAGGTCCTCTTGACTTTTGGCTTTGACAGTAAAGTTTGCAAAATTATCTCTCAATTGGTGTCCACCTCCTCCTTGGCTGTTCTGGTTAATGGAGTCCCTTCTAATTTTTTCAAACCTTCCAGAGGCCTCAGACAAGGAGACCCCCTTTCGCCCATTTTGTTCATCATTTTAGCTGAATGCTTAGGAAGGATTATAGACTGTAGAAAGCGTGAGGCTTGTATCAAAGGGGTCCTTCCCTCCTCTAATTGCGTTCCCTTCACTCATCAGCAATTTGTTGACGATACTATCTTGGGGGGGGAAGCTTCTATCAAAGAGGCCAGAGCCCTGAAGAAGATTCTTGATACTTACTCCAGTGGGACGGGTCAGCTGATTAATTGGAACAAAAGCTCACTCTTTTTCATCAACACCTCTGAGGTTAGACAAAGAAAAATCGCCAGGATTCTGGGTTATGGGGTAGGCTCTTTCCCCTCTACCTATCTTGGTCTCCCTTTGGGATCCTCACCCTCGGAGTCTTTTTGGAATGGTATTTTGGACAGATTCAATAGGAAGATGGCTGGTTGGAAAAGGGTCTCTCTTAGTCAAGCGGGGAAATGCCTCTTAGTCAAATCTTCTCTTCAAAATCTGCCAATCTACGCCCTGAGCCTCTTTGGAATTCCGGGGAAAATAGCTGAAAGAATGGAGAAAATCCAGAGAGACTTCCTTTGGAATGGTAATGAAGGGAAGAAAAGATACCCTCTTGTTGCTTGGGAGAAGGTTTGCCTCCCTAAGAGGTACGGAGGTCTGGGCATTAGAAAGATCACCCACCTCAATAAGGCTCTCCTAGCTAAACAAATATGGCGGATCTTCAGTAGCACCGGTGAATGGAGGGACACCCTAGTAAACAAGTACCTTAGAAGACCCACTCTTCTTTTCACCCTTTTTAATGAAGATATCCCAAAAGGATCGAACATTTGGAATGGGATCATGAAAGCCAGGGACCTGGCTAAGGCCAAGATATCATGGAAATTGGGAAATGGGAAGGACATCCAGTTCTGGTCGGATAGATGGCTTTCCCAAGATCCACTTATCAATAACCCTATTTTTGAGAGATGGATGCAAGCTTGTACTGATCAAATTGGGTCCAAAGTTTGTGATTATTGGAATGGCCAGGAATGGAGTGACCTATCCCTCATCTTTGAGGACTTGACTCCTATAATGCTTATGCTCAATTCCATGATTCCTATCAATTTGGGGGATGAGCTGGTCTGGAGGGATAATCCCAATGGAAGATACTCTGTTGCCTCAGGCTATAATTCCCTTTGGAGCTTAAAAGAGAAGGCCCCTTGGGCGGAGGCTTGGATTCCGGGTCTCACTCCAAAGATCAACATTTTTTACTGGCTGGCTCTTCAGAACAAAATCCTTACTCATGACAATCTCATGAAGCGAGGACATGTTATGCCCAGTAGATGTCCCTTGTGTAAGAATCAGGCTGAGATCGGAAATCACATTTTCATCTTATGTGACTATGCCAGGGAGGTGTGGAATGTCATCACACATGATAATGATACCCTCTGGTGCAAACCGGATAATCTCATGGATTTTTTCCATCAGTGGAAAGGTCTTTGTAAGATTGCTGGTCGGCAGGATCACTCGGACTGGATTTTACCCCATTTTTGCTGGGGAATTTGGAAGGAAAGGAATAATAGAATATTTAGAGACAGAGAGGAGCTGGATATAATCCTTGGCAGGAAGGTCTCGAAGAATATAAAGGAAAATCTCCAAGTGCTGAAGGAGGAAGAAGAAGAAGAAGGGGACAGAAAGATAGCTAAAGAAAAAGACAAGAACCTCAAAAGGCAGGATGCTAGTTGGCTTCTCCCCCCAGATGGTTGGTCAAAAGCCAACTTTGATGGGGCTTCTAAGGGTAACCCAGGCCCTTCAGGTTGTGGTGGAATCATAAGAAATAGCTATGGGGAGGGAATAGCTGCCTTTGCTTCCCCGTTGGGAATCCAGACTATTCATCTGGCTGAAGCAAGAGCTGCGAGTAAGGTGGTCAAGTTGGCTTTTGAAGCTGGGATTACTAAACTCTGGCTTGAGGGGGACTCCAAAAACATTATTAATACCATTAATGGTATTTCCCCTCCCTCGTGGACGATTGCGAACATAATTGCTAAGACTTGCGCCACTCTCACAAAGTTCGATAAGGTCCACGTCACTCATGTTTACAGAGAGGCAAACCCAGTCGCTGATTGGTTTGCTAATAAAGGGGTTAACGCCACCAATAATCTGACCTGGCATGCCAGAAAAGATTTTCCGGCGGAGGCAAAGTTGCTTATCGACCAAGATAAAATCTTGGGAAGGACGGCTCAAATCCAATGCAATTATGGAGGAAAATGACAACTCTGGACAGATTGAGGGGGAAGTGCAAGTTAATAACAGAAGGAAGGCTTGGAAGAACTTCAATATGAGAATGGCCACTATGGGAATCTACAGAGAGGCGATGAACCCCCAACTCCTGGTGGACGACCTCGAGAAGCCTAGACTCAATGAGCTAATTAACCCAGCTATGGTGGCTATTTCTGATAATGCAAGAGAAACGGGCATGAATCTGTTGAACAATGCTCGCAATAGCATGATTGAAAACTTCAGATCAATTAAATGGCTTTTCCATGAGCTTGAGGATGTCAGAGATAGGGTTTCCCAAATGGAAAAAATCAAGAGCAAGATAGGTGCAGAAAGCCAAGGCGACCGGAATAGCTGGGAGACTCTGATGGAGAGGAGAGTAAAAAATATTGAGAACTACAATCACAACCTGGCAAGTCAAATGATCTCCCTCCTCGCTTCAATCAACGACAACATCCTCTCTCTCTTGGAAAATCTCAAAGACAGGAACCAGATGGAGGAAGATGATAAATAGAACAGAGACAAAGATAGGCTAGATGTGGATAAAGCCAAGGACAGCACTATGGAGCAGGATTTGACGAACGCCCAGGATCATAAGGCAGAAGAGTAACAAGAGTGCGCCGAAGCTGCCCAGACCATGCTCAAGATGGAGAAGTAGTCTGCTAGGTTGGGTCTCTGTCCTTTGGTTTTTGTTTCTCCTGGCTTTGGCTTTTTGTTTGGTCTCTATTTTTCTGGTTGGTTCTCTGGCCTTTTTAGTGGGCAGTTGTTTCGGGCTGGGCCTTTGGGCTTATTTTCAGCCGTAAGGCTTCTGTTTTGGCTGGGCATTTTTTCGCTTATTTTCAGCCTTTCTTGTTGTTAAACTTATGGGTTTCAGGACCCCTTAAAACCTGTTTACCTTATCAAAAACTATACTTGTGTTATTACAATGAATGATAATAGAATCTAAAATTTCAATACCTATGTGTTGCAACATCTATTTTATCCAAATAATTTGATTGCAATTGTTTGTTGTAGAAACACACTCTACTTCTGCTATAGATTGTGATATGCAATTTTGTTTCTTAATTAACCATGAAACTAATCTTCCTCCCAAGAAGAATTCTTTTCCACTTGTACTTTTCCTATCATCTACATTTCTTACCTAATCTACATCAGTGTATGAACATAAGGAAAAGTCATGTAATATGTCATACTATAATCCATAATATGATGTTCCTTTCAAGAATCTAAATATCCTCTTTACTATTTCTAGATGTGTCTCTTTAGGGTCTTCTTGGAATCTTGCCTTAATTCTAACTGCATTAGCTATATCTGGTCTTGTATGAGTCAGATATTGCAATCCTCTAATCATAGATCTGTATCTTGATTGTATTATACTAGGAGACTCATCTTTACTTGATAATTTCTATCCTATAATTGTAGATATTCTAATTGACTTACAATTCTCTAAGAAAAATCTTGTTAACAAATCCTTAAGATGTTTAGTTTGTGATGTGAAAATACATCCTTCTTATGATTTATTTGCAATCTCAAGGAGTATTTCATCTCACCAATCATACTCATCTCATATTCATTCTCTATCTCTTCCAAAAATATTTCACTAGCTTCATCATTTCTTCCAAAGATAATGCCATCAAAAAATACTACAATAATCAATAATTCTTTTGCATTTTTCCTTAAGTACAAGTTACTATCTATATTACTTTTCTTAAATCTGAAATTTTTCAATTTTTGTTCAATCTTGCATACCAAGCTCTAGGTACTTTCTTCAATCCATACAAATCTTTCCTTAGTTTACAAACTGTATCTTTATCTTCAGTCAAAGGAAAACCATCAGGTTGTTCGATGTAAACCTCTTCCTCAAGTCCTCTATTTAGAAAATATGACTTAACATCCATCTAATATACCTTGAAATTCTTATTAGATGGATAAGCCAAAAAAATTCTTACTATTTTGATTCTAGCAATAGGGGAAAATGTTTCCTTAAAATCAATTTCTTCTTCTTGTAAATAACCTTTGCATACTAACCTTTCTTTTTTCCTTACCACTTCTCCTTCTTCATTCATCTTGTTTCTCAGTACCCACTTACTACTAATAATGTTCTTTCGATTAGGTCTATGGGCCAATTCCCATGTCTTATTGCTTTTAGTTTGTTCAAGTTCCTCTTTCATCTTCTTTGTCCAAAATTCATCTTTACAATCTTCATCTGTAGTCTTGGGTTCAACTTGTGATATCAAACATATATCTTCATTTACCTTGTTCCTTATCATTAATCCCTTGTTCACATATTGAATGATCTAATTTATAGGGTGATTCCTTGCAATATATTTTAGTGTTCATTGTTCTATTATGACTTTTGCTCTATATTTTGATGTAAGTTCTTCTCTTGGTTCTTCTACTTGCAAATCATTTCCAATATCATAAAATAGTTCTTGCTCAACATTATGATTGTTAGGCCTCTACAAGGATAACTTTCAGAAACCCCCCTTGAAAAAAAAGTACAAAATTTTGGTGAATCAAACATTAGTTTAAGTGAAAAGAATTAATTTCTATTGGCAAACTTTTTTTTTTAAGTAGGAAATTTTTTTAATTGTATTGGCAATTATTTTTCAAACATATGAAAATTCTAAAAAATCTTGGTGAATATTTCAATATTGATGAAAATCATGGAAAATGTATACATAACTAGAAACAATGATTTAACTATTATTATTATATGGAGCCTAATTAATTATCAAACTTTAAGGTTAAATTTAGCCCACTTATCATTACAGTTTCCCTCCAAATTATTGAATGGTGGTTTCGGGGAAGTGCCCCTATTATTTTTAACCATCAGATGATCCTAAATCAATGGCCTAAATCCTATTGCAAGCCAAAATTCTAAAAGGATACCAAGTTTTAAAGAAAGTTCCCAAAGTAAATACATGTGTCCCCAATCAAATCTATTTCCTGACAAAGTGAGAAAGGGTAAAAAAATTTATGAAAAGTCTTTAGAATAGAGAAACATGTCAAATCTACATACTTAATCTATAGTGTAACTTACATTTTTAACAAATAATGACAAATATGACCATCAATTAAGACAATCCTTGAAAATTCTAGGCAAAAATATTCAATTTACTATGTAGAAAAATTATATTCCATTGGCGATGTCATCACTAAAATATAAATACTTTTGTATTCTTATTAGCAATCAACCTAAGCATGGGACCCAGTTTTTGTAAAGTATAGGTGACATGGACACCCCAAAAGTGCAAAAAAAAGCCAAATCTAGGGTCCCTAATGAGTGAGATTAGCCAATTGGTGAATATTAGCCACTAAAGTTAACCTTGGGTCTCTGATTTATATCTTCATCTGAATCATAATCAAGTACTCTTTCCTTAATTATGAACTTCTAATCAACTTTCGCATTAATACTTTCAACAATAGTTTTCAATCTATGATTAAAATATCTATATTCCTTTCTTTTCAAAGAATATCCAAGAAATATACCCTCATCACTTCTAGGATCAAACTTGCCAATATCATCCTCTCTTTCGATATAACATTTAAATCCAAAGATTCTAAAGTATTTCACAATAGGTGTATGCCCAAACCAAAGTTCATAGGGTGTTACACCAGTACCTTGTTTGATCTATGCTCTATTCATTGTATATACTATGATGTTCACTCTTTCTTTCCAAAAGATATGTAACACATGCTAGCTTGAATGTTGATGGTATTCCTTTGGGGGGTATCCTAATAATTTCCAAAGCATGTGAGAGATTGTTGGCATGATTGACATGTTGCATTCATGACTATGTTTGTTATCGATGTCAACATAGTATAGTCATGTGAATATTGGCAGAGTAGCTATTGGAATTTACAAGTGGGCTTTATGGGTGAATTATAGCAAAGTGCAAAAGGGTGTAAAGACTTAAAAAGGGCAGAACAACATTGCAGAATCTAGTTGATTGAGAATAGAGTATCAGAGTTTCAAAGAGAGACATATCAGATCAAGTAAGGACCAGAGTATATAGAGTTGAACAAGGATCTGGAATCAGCAATTAAGGATTGCAAGTCATCAGGTCAAGACTTTCTAATACTATCTAACAATTGTATTAGGAATAAAAATCCTACGATGATAGGTTGGTTTAATAGGCATGGTGTAAGGGTAGACAAGGTGTTAAATCCTTTAATAGGGTAACATTCCAAGTGAATGTTTGTAAATCCTTTAACTAGGTCACTTTTAACAAGGTGTAAAGTCTTTAATAGGACAAGCCTTTCACAAGGTAGACCATTGGAAGTGGTCAAACTTTGTAACCTTAAACAATTACATATTGTTGTAGTGATACTTTGTGGGTGTCATCCACACCCCAATTTTACCTTCTCATTTTGGAGGGTTTCTGGGTTACCAAATTCTTGTGTTATCTATTTTCATGCATGTCTTTACTTTTATGTTTATTAGATGAATTAGATGCATGAGAATATTTTCAGTTAAAAAGTAATGAAAAAGGTTAAAGTTATTTACTTTTGATTCACCCCCCTCCCCCTCTCAAAAGTAAACCTTCCCACTTGTAAATTCCAACAATTGGTATCAGAGCCAAGTTCTCACAAGGAGGAGCCTTACAACTTGGAGAAAAGATATGGAAAATGGAAGTCTACAAACTTGGGAAGATCATAGAGAATCAAGCAATTGACATACAACTTGCTTTACATGCTTTGGAAGAAGCTAGAGAGGAACTAAGAAAATCCTTAAAGAGAAGAAGAGAAATTGCCATAGCTGAGAATGATACACAAGAAAAGGAGATTGACACCTCAAAACTGTTTACAAATGGATATTCCAAAGAGTTTGATGAACAATGGCAAACCTGATGGAGAAGAATAGAGCTCAAGCAAATGAAATCAGAACACTCAA
Organism: Cupressus sempervirens; assembly: GCA_028749045.1. NCBI lineage: Eukaryota > Viridiplantae > Streptophyta > Pinopsida > Cupressales > Cupressaceae > Cupressus > Cupressus sempervirens. Next base: position 94,566,396 of record CM053783.1, on the reverse strand, counting down.
GCTTGAACAAGAATCACAAGCCATGATGCTTTGTGAGGTAACTGAATAGAAGAAAAGAACCATTGAAGATAAGGCTATGCTAGAAGAGGACAAGAGAAACCTTGCCAATAGACTGGAAGAGAAGTCAATTGAGCTTGCAAGAATTTAAAACATGTAGCCAAACACCCTAAGCTAGATGATGAATGCACATCATGAACTAAATGTCAAGGACATTGAGATCTCTACACTGAAGATGCAAAATGAGCAACTGCAAAAAAAAGAGAAAAGGAGATTGTAGAGAGCTTGAACAAACCTAATGAGGCCATCAAGTACTTTGAGCAACTACTGAAATCACCAAGGGCTAGCAATGATACTTCAAGACTGGGATACACCAACATTGAATTAGGAGAGTCATCCAGGATTGCAGAAGAATGGAGTAACAAAGGTAAGGACACTAAACCTACTTTTCATTTCTATGGTAAAAAAGGACATACCTCTAATGTATGTAGGAGCAAGAATGCCCATCAGCATGATAAACCTAAGAATGTGAGTTACTGTCATAAGTGCAAAAAGCAAGGACATCAAGCAGATGATTGCAGAACTAGGACTATCAGAACACCAAGATTTGAAGGTCACTGCTACAATTGCAAGAAGTATAGACATAGAGCTTTTGAGTGCAGATCAAAGCCTATATGGACACCTAATCAACCAGCAAGGGGATCTAACCATGGACATCACTACAGTTGGGACTACAACACCAGGTATAGTTGTCATTACTGTTAAGAATATGGACACATTCCTGAAAATTGCATAAGGACACATTTCAGAGGAAACTACAAAATATGGTTGAGTCAAACCACATGTTTTAGTTGAAGATTGGTCATATCAGTAGGAATTTCCCAACAAGGTCAAGGGCACCCAATTCAAAGAACAACAAAGGTAAAGAAAAGGTAGATGTTGAACACATCAAAGGATAAATGAATAAGACATGGAAGAGGAAAGATGGGAGTGGCTCATAAAATGAAGGGATCACTTCACCTAAAAGGTCAAGTGATCACACTTCATCAAACTAAGCAAAGAGAAGGCATGAGGGACTGATTTACAAAGCTTTATCATACATCAGTTCCTAAACAAGCAAGTACTAAAAAGAAGAGATCAGCATGAATAGAGATGCAAAGTTAAAATTTCAAGTTTTCATCAGTATTGCCAAGTTAGAAAAAGTTGCTCTCAGATGTCAAGCAAGTCTTAGTACAAGATAAGTTTACTATCAAAATTAGTAGAAGCCGAATGATTAGTAGTAGCCGAGTTGGTAGAGGAAGTTGAGTAAAGAGAAATTTTAGTGAAAGCTAAGTAAAGGATACCCCTATGGAAGCTGAGTAATGCAGAAATCCTTAAGAAGCTGAGTGGATGGTTGTAGATGCACTAAGCATTAAATGCAATGAAAATAGGATATATTATCATGTTTTGAATCATTTTTCTTCATTGTGAATGAAGAGAAAAAATGAAGAAGAGTTCAAAATGACTTTAAAGTAGAGAATCTAGTGTTTAAGTAGATTTCAATAGCAATTCAGCATGATCTCATCGAATTCAAGGTATTTGCATTTGTGCCAAGTTATGTAGTTTCATATTTTCTTTTTGTTCAAACACTAGATTTCACAAATGGCTTTTAGCTCTAGGAAAACATAGGAGAAGGAACCTTTTGAGGTCTAGCTAGTGTCCAATGAAGTGAAACAACCTAATTTCTGCCTAATCCCTGAAGTGGCATATAAGAGTGACCTAGTTGGAGCCCTATCTATCATACCCCCTAAGGTAGTTATGGTTTAGGATGTTAGAAGATGTTACAATTGCAAGATTGGAGCCATAGGAGACATGGAGATGAGGGAAGCTTATGATAAATTGTGTGAAAATGGAGTGTTGAAAGAAGAGTTTCAAATTGTTGAGAAGAAGGGTTTGACGTGAGGCCTAGAATTCCCCATAGTTTTCGATATTGAATGGACAAGGATAGTGCTTAGCAAAACACATGATGGAAGCTTATGGTTGGAGGATGGCCCTATGAAAATTACAAAGAGAATTATACATAGAGTGATAGGGTACCCAACCCTAGATCTACCAAAGACCCTTAGGAGTGATTCTAAGGAGGCAATTGAGAAGAACATTGGTGCTAAGTGGAACAAGAGAGGGATGAAAATAATACCATTCAAGACCCTCTTGTTGACTTTGTTGTTAGGGTCATTACACATAAGTTCTACCAATCTAGAAAACTTAATAGTGTGCCTTGCATTGTAGTAGATGTGGGTTACAAATTGGTGAAAAAGGATCATACTTATGATCTTGCAAAACTGCAATTACAACAAATCAATGTGAATTTAGAAGCAATCAAGAGAACCAAGGGAGCCTAATGAAAATTTGGTGCTATTTTGATTTTTATATTCTTTTATGTGCATAATGAGTTTCCTTCCTTTGGTAAAGTGTTATGGAAGGCAAATAGGTCAATAATAGCTCAAGCTAATGAATACATAGAGCAGATGGGAGCTAATTTTGAGACCCTTATGACTAGCTATTTTGAAGACTTCAAGAAAACCATGAAGCAAAGGCTAAGAATTCCAATTTCTTTAGTAGAGAAACATGTAAATGATGTATTCTTTCTTGTAGATATCAATTATACTTATATACAAGCTACCATACCAAGAGTTAGATGGTTAAGACCTCTTGGCTATGAAATAAATATAGATGAGGCATCAACAGCTATAACTACACTACTAGCTAAGGAAGTAGACAAGAGTGCACCACATTTTGGTACCTATGATGTGGTTAGGTCAAAAGTGGATATGGAATTGAAGACTTCCTCCACACTAAAAAAGAAAGACAAACTTGTGAAGAAACTTAAGGCCAAATTTGAAGGCATGGCAGAAGAAGAAGAAGGTGAAGAAGAAAAAGATGATAAAGAGGAACAAGGTGAGGAAAAACTTGCTTTGACCCAAGGAATGGGGGAGGATACAGAAGAAGAGGAAGGTGTTGATCAAGAAGAACCAAATCTAGAGCCAAAGAAGAGAGAAACACAAAAATAGCCAGTTGCACAGCCTAAGGGGAAGAAGAAAGCAACAAAGCCAAGCCCAGCCAAGTCAACTACAAGGGCAAATACTAAGGCAACAACCCAAGTGGCAAAGGAACATGCAAAGAAAAAATCCACAGAGCAAGGAGGGCTAGCAGAACAAAAGAAGAGAAGAAAATATGTTGCACCTCCAGAGTCAGACAAAGAAAAGACAAAGTTTGATGATGATCAATTTAGATTGGTAAGGCATTCTACCAAGCCTAAATTGGAAAATATTTGTAATAACATTAGAGATAATGCAAATTTAACTAGTTTGAAGACCATTGATATCAATAAATTATAAAGGGAACAACAAAACATAGTGGAAGAGTCTATCTACACTATGATGGCTAAGTTCAAGACCACCCCACTTGAACTAGACAATTCTATGCCAAAGGTGCTAAGCTCCATTGTAGAGAATAAGTGGCATTACTATCTTAAAATGGAGAAGGAAATAAGGAAGTCAACATTGGCTCATGTAATTCCTGACCTAACTAAAGGTCAAATAAACAAGGCTAACAAGAAACATGGGAGAAAATTTTCACCTAGATACAGAGCCTTTAGAATTTTGCAAAATCAAATTGAAGATGTTGTGCAAAAGTCCACACAAATGTGGAAATTAATTTATGGATTAACTAATGTAAAGGAAGGGTAGGAAGATCCCTTTGAGGGAAGAAATGATGAGGAATAAGAGGAGAATGAGAAAGATGAAGAGGGAGAGAAAGAAAAAGAAGAGGAAATAGTGGAGAAGACACAACAAGGTAAAGAGGCAACAACTGAAGAGCAGCAGCCAAAACGAGATGTTCAAGACACCCAACTACCACCACCAAGTCCTCCACATACAACACCTATAGAAATAGTAATTTTAAAGGATGTTCCTAACACCTCAGGTCAAAACATCAATCCACTCACTGCAGAGGATCTCAAAAAGATCCTTCACCAAACTACATTGCAATCACAACTTTGTACAAATCCTATTTTGGTGAGTGTGGAAGAGTTACAAAAGGTTGTAGTAGAGATCAGTAGGGAGAAGGTAAATACACAAGAACCACCTTCACAACCTCCCACAGCTATAGCAAATCAACCAAAAGAGCAAGAAGCACAAGATACAACTGCTAAGTTTGATCATACAGTCACAACAACAACAACTATCAAGGAGCTAGCAAAGGAACAAACAGGACATGATGTTCCTATAGCACAAAGCCAAGGTGTACCTCCTCAAATCATTATCATTGACCAAGGTAGTAGAGAAGAAGATAAGGAAGAAGAGAAAACCCCTAAAGAAAGATAGTAGGAAGTAATGTAGGCACTCATGAACTTGCCTACCTTAGGGACTCCTACCAAACAGTTGAGCACTGATGTAGTACAACTACAAATTTTAGCACCGAGCTCGAGCTTCACCAAGGTAACAAGGGTACTTCACTATGGAGACCTTGCACTTGATGAGGAAATAGTCATACCTAGTTATGACTCTAGAATAATGAACCTAGCATAGATAAATGAAGTGCAAGAGGCACTTGAGAGAAAGAAGAAGTAGGAAATACTCAGAAATGAGTATAGACAAAAGCAAGCACTTATGGAAATCATAGATATATTTCTTAATGCATTTAGCTTGCCATTACCTGATGAAAACAAGCCCATCATGGAGTAATTATCTAATATAGTGGACTAGGTACAAAACAACAACCTTGATACAAATGTTAAGTTATATCTAGTGAGATGGCACTTTCACAAGTTGAATTGGCTAAGAAGGTTAAGAAAGTAAAAACAATACTTGAGAATATATTTTCATTGTACTCCAAATTGTGTGACTCGTCATTTTTCACACAAGAAACTAGCCAAAGAATTCTAAGCTTGGAATGCAATCTTAAGATTTCTAGCACACAACTACCCAAAGATCTAGCTCAAAGTGAGAAGCATTTTGCAACTACACTTCACACCTAGAAAGAGTTAGTTGTATTAACAGCAGAAGAGGCCAATGTCAAGGCCAAATTGATACATATTCAATTAGTTATTACCCCACATTTGGAAGTACTCCACAAGGAAATGGCCTATGCAAAAAAATTTCTAAAGAAAGATCCTAATATTCCTACTTTAGAAGGCCTTGTACATCTTGCAGCAGAGACAACTATCTAGCACAAATCACTGGAAATTGCCTTAGAGAATTGGGATGCTTCTCTAAAGATGATAATGGAGGTAAATTAAACATTTTTGGCTAAAAATTCTATTCATTCTTAGGACCCTTTGACATAAGTGTCAAAAAGGGGGAGATAAATAAAGGGGGGAGAAATTATATTTTTGGAGATATTCATTATTGCATATAATAAGAATGGGGAGATACTACATTCTTTGATGGAAGTAATAAAGAATATCCAAAGGGGGAGATATTCAACTTTTGAGGAAGTAATAAGTGAATAAAGCCAAAAGGATGCAAAAATTGCAAGAAGATGTGAAAGGGGGAGTAGACACAAAGCAGAAACAAAGAGAGAATATAACAAACAAATACAGAGCACAGACAAGGCAAAGAGTATCAAACACATCAACATGAGACAAATTCAGCACAAGAGTCTTTGGTTGTAGGAACGAAATTTTGGTTACAAAATTGGCACATCAGCTTAGGGGGAGCTACAAATTTTTGAGGTATACAAAATTTGAACAAGTTTTTGAAAGTTTTGTACATATGTCGAACAGAATGTGTAGTATACTCATAGAGATTAGATTCATAATGTTTAGTTAAGTGTTGCCACTTATGTCAAAGGGGGAGATTGTTGGTCTTAGATTGGTTTTGACAATTGAGTGTCAACACACTTAACCAATTCTCAAAATAATGCTGAGTATAATACAAAAGTTGAGCTATAGTGTCTGCTGAGCCAGAGAATTCAATAGGTGCCGAGTGAACTTCAGGTGCCAAGTGAACTTCAGGTACTGAGAAAAGTTCAAGTGTTGAGTGATAAGTGATGTTGAGTCACTATAGGTGCCGAGAAAAGTATAGATTCTAAGTGAAACAAAATTACTATAGGAGCCAAGTGAGACAGAATTCCTATATGTGTTGAGCATTAGCAACTAGTAAGTGTCGAGTAACATAGAATCAGCATATGAGTTAATCAGCACTTACTATTTGTTGATGCTCGCTTGACTCCTATAGTAATTCTATCTCACTTGGCTCCTATAGTAATTCTATTTCACTTAGCATCTATACTTTTCTCGACACCTATAGTGACTCGGCATCACTTATCACTTGGCACTTAAACTTTGCTCAACACTTGAAGTTCACTCGGCACCTATTGAATTCTCTATATTAGCACACACTATAGCTTGGCTTCTATATTATACTTGGCATTGTCTTGAGAATTGGTTAAGTGTGTTGACACTCAATTGTCAAAACCAATCTAAGACCAACAGTAGCAAATAATGAATCAGTTTGTACAAATAGAGAATTGATGATTGGTCAAGCGTGGTTAAGGATGTGTTTTACATTGTATCCTAATGACATGGTTAAGTGCACATGAAGTAATTCAAAGACATACATAAGATATGCTTGATTTACAGAGAGAAGTATACATACAGAGTATCTAAGAAGCATTTTTTGATGAGTGATTTGTATCCCTTTACTGAGATAGAATCAGGATATGTGAATTTAGATAGTGATAGAAGATAATTTGATGATGATGTCAATTACTGTATAAGGTCTGAGATCACACGTGTGAGAAGTTGTAAAGACTATGAGCTGATAATATCATGTAATTGTAATATAATTAATTGAAAGTATTGGATGCAAAGTTGGTGATATGGTATTGAGATTAGAAGTCTAGTTAACAGGACTAAGGAAGAGGAAGTAAAAGTATAATTCATTTATATTATTTTATAAGGAATAATATGAAGATTACTTAGACAATGAATTCAGTGATATTGCCCTTGAAGCTATTTGGATAGTGGGTTCATCTTCCTTCTACACCTCCTAATAGGGTTGGCACAAATCCTAATAGGGATTCAAAATCTCCTAACAGGGTCTGATATTACTAAATATATTTCATTGACTCCTAATAGGGTCCATACTCTAACAAGGAATATTTATATTAGTACATCATTTTGTGGGTACCATCCCCACTAGGATTTTCCCTCTGATCAAGGGTGTCTCTAGTTAACATATCGAGTGTTATTGTGTATGAGTATCTTGTTATGGTTGTTGATTATATTTCTCATGTGGATTAATAAGGTTGATAATTGTTATAATAGTTGGATAATTTATTCACACCCCCCCCCCCCCCCCCCCTAGTTATATTGGTGGACTTTACTTTCTAACAATTGGTATCAAAGCATTAGGTCCTTGAAGAGAAAGCTTAACAACTTTGGGAGATCAATTGTGAGTTATTTTAGAAAAGAAAGTCCTAAGTTAGATGGAAGCAATTTTGATATTCAAAAGATGAAGCTTCTTGGTAAGATATCAAAATTGTGTACAAAAGAGAGCATTGAGTGATGCAGGAGCATCCTAGGCTTTCCTGCAGTCTTGCATGTTTGGAGGGATTTTAGTTAAGTGTCGAGGAGCATTGAGCTTGGATTTTGGTAGAGTTATGTTTTCATGGTTAGGAATGTGTTGGAGACACATTGGGGAACCTTCCCTCATGATTGCACATAGATTTTGATGGAAGGAAGGATAGATGTGAATTTGAAGAGCTAGTGCTGCAACTTAGGAACTAGAGGATCTCTTGGTGGACCTATGGATACGAGTGTGGATTCTTCTTAGTTTTCTTATCTAGTTGTTTATATGGACTAGATGAGATTGGTTTGTAATTTAGATCTTACAAAACTAATTTTTTAATTGCTATTTTATTTGACCCTAACTTGAAAGGCCTTACGGTCAAGCATATTGTATGTAATCAATTATATTCTATGAATGAATTATTGTAATTTGGTATCAAATTTTGCATTATTGCTTCTTCTTGTTGTGTTTTCATTGTGTGGTTATATCACTGGGGGCTAGGACATCTCCTTTGGTGATACTCTTGCCTTGTACTACATCAGGTGGTATCAGAGTGAAGGTTGTTCTTGAGTGTGTAGACAGATCGCCAAATTTGAGGCAATTTGCACCAAGACTTGGGTTGAAGAAGTAGATCTAAGTTGATCTTGATCTATTGGTGGATTTTTTGTTTAGGGTTTGCTAAAATTTTGCAAGATTCCTCCAAGAAGATTGGACCCTAGGGAAATTGATGATCTTAGTGATGCTATAAAAGAACGGATCTCAGAGAAGATGAGAGTAAAATTCAGATTTGAGATTGCATTGATGAAGAGTGACATGATTGTTGAAATTGTAAGTGCTTTAGGCAATGTACCTAGACATGTGGGTATTGAAGATGGTTATGAGGAAGCTATTGAAGATGTTGAATTTGCTGAATCAAGTGGTGAGGCCAAAATTGATCATATGGAAAAACCTATGGGAAATAGGGTTGATCAATTTTCTCAACTTGGATCTCAATTGAAGCTAAAGCATAAGATGGAGGTTTCTAATTTTTTAGGTACTTTGAATCCCAAAGACCTGATTGATTGGATTAGTTAATTGGAAGACTACTTTGAGCTTGAAGATATTAAGGATCTACTTAGAGTAAGGTTGGCACAAACTAAGCTGAAGGGTCATGCTGCTCTTTGGTGGAAAGAACTACAAAGAGATAGGGAAGAGGAAGGTGAAATGAAGATCACTACATGGAAATTGATGGTTACTAAGTTGAAGGCTAAGTTCATTCCTTTTGATTATGAACTTGTGTTGTTTAAAAGGTTGCAAAATTTGAAGCAGAAGGATATGACTGTGAAAGATTATACCGACAAGTTCTACAAGTTGACTATTTGGTCTGGGCATAGAGAATTGTTAAAAGAGAAGGTAGCTCAGTATATTAATGGTTTGATATTCAATATTCAGGATGAGATTGGTATGCTAAATATTTCTTTAGTTGAGGATGCTTATTAGTATGTTTTGAGAGTAGAGGAGAAGCCAAAGAGGAAGAATCAAGGTAGTTCTTGAGGGAAGGAGAAGCAAGATAGTTCGGCATAAGATAAACCAAAAGTAGAAGGTGAACCAAAACCTATTGAATAGAAATGAAGGACAAGTGGTGGGCTCAAAGGTAATTGTTTCAAGTGTGGTCAAGAAGGGCGTAGATCTTTTGAATGTTTGATTGGGAGGACAACTACTGTTGTGAGTGAGGTTGTAATCTAGGATAGTCAACTTGAGCAAGGAGAGAGTTTGTTGGCTCAGTAAGTACTAGTTGGTGAAAGGACATTGGATTCTTGTTAGAGAACTAGTTTGTTGAGGAGTTTTTGTAAGTTTTGTGGATGGTGTTAGTATTAATAACCTTGTTGTTGAGGAGATGGTTCAAAAAATTAGTTTGAAAATAGTGAGACATCCTTACCCTATAGGATTGGTTGGCTGCAAGGTGAGCATGCTTTAGAAGTGAGGGAGCAATGCCTTATTGATTTCTAGATTGGATAGTATAAGGATCAAGTGTTGTGTGATATTGTGGATATGAACAGTTGTCATGTGTTATTTGATAGACCTTGGCAATATGATTGTAGGGCTATCCATGATTGTGTTAGGAATGTGTTTACTATTGAGAAAGGTGGTAGGAATTTTTTCCTAAATCCTTTATAGAATGAAGAGCTTGGTAGGAGGAACTTGAGTATTGGTAGCTGAGTTGAGTTGATAGATTCTAAGAAGGTTGGAGATCAGCATGGGAAGCAGACTTATGGAACAACTGTGGTGGATGTGAAGAAGAAGAAGAAAAATAAGGGAACGAGTGTGCAAGTTGAAGACTTGGAGGACGTGTATGTGAAGAACTAGTTTGGGATTTATGTGTTGAATCCTAGAAGATATTCTTCCAGTTGTTAGAACATTTTTTCAAACCTGGGTTGTCTAATGTAGGAGCATCCTAGGCTTTCCTACAATCCTACATGTTTGGAAGGATTTTGGTTAAGTGTTGCGGAGCATCGAGCTTGGATTTTGGTGGATATGTTTTCATGGTTAAGGATGTGTTGGAGACACATTGGAGAACCTTTCCTAATGATTGCATAGAGTTGGATGGAAGGAAGGATAGATGCAAATTTAAAGAGCTAGAGCTACGGCTTAAGAACTAGAGGATCTCTTGGTGGACCTGTGTGTACAAGTGTGGATTCTTCTTGGTGTTCTTATCTAGTTGTATATTAGAACTAGCTGAGATTGGTTTGTAAGTTGGATCTTGTTGGATCTTGTAGAACTAATTTTATAATTGCCATTGTATTTGGCTCTAACTCAGAAGGCCTTATGGCTAGGCATATTGCATTTAATCAGTTATATTCTATGAATGAATTATTGTAATTTGGTATCAAATCTTACATTATTGCTTCTTCTTGTTGTGTTTCCACTAAGTGGTTATATCGCTAGGGGCTAGGACATCTCCTTTGGGGATACTCCTGCCTTGCACTACATCATTAAATTTCTAGATCCATAATATTTTTGTTCCATAGAAAAGAATAAAAGAACAAGTAAAGACAAGTCTAGATCTAAATAAAATAAGAAGATCAAAAAAGTTATTGATTTTTGTAGACACCCAAAAATTGGCAAAGACCTAAACAACACAAATTTTGATTAAGCAATGCAAATTAAGGATAAAATCAAAGAGAAACAAAAAAAATTCAAATCAAGCATTACATCATGTCATTAATCAATTAAATCATCTATCAAATCAAGAAGGACCTAAATCAACTTTAAAAAGGGGAAAAACAATTCAAAAAAGCATAAAATGAAATTAAAAATAAAAAAGGAGAAGAAAAAGTTTTAAAATAAATGAAACATTTATTAAATCAATAAAAGCCATATATCCTCATAAAAGTGACATCCTCCTTTTTAAATTCAAAAGAATTGGAAAATCCTCTTTTATCTCCACAAACTAAGTCTATTGGACTCTTCCTCTTGTTGCCTTATGAGATATTTATAGTTTCACCATTACCCTCCAGTCAAAAGTTAAATCTTGATCTCTATGCCAACCCCTTCCAAAATAACTATAAATAGGAGGGAAATTCAAGAGCAAAGGGACTCAAGTTTTAGGCATCTATACTATAGGCACATTTAGTGTTATCATCTTTTAGCATTCTTACTATAGTGAATTCATGTCATTTTGATAGCATTTTAGCATTCTTTTTATGTTATTTAGTATCATTTAGCACATGATTAGTCTATTGCATGATCATATCATAATATTATAGGGTTATCATACTCCTATAATCTACATTTTCACATAGATATTACATACATCTTTGTAGATCTGCATTCATGGCATACTCCCATTCTAGAACTATTATTGAGATGTTGCTCTAAGAGCAATCTTAGTGGTAGTAGTTAGGGAAACATGAGATGTTCATAGAGTCTCTATTTAACAATGATTTCATGGGTTTAGATTAGTTCGTTGTCATTCTATATGCACTGTTCTCTAAGGTTTCATGAATACACAAATCCGCCATGTACAAATTGGTGTCTACTTTGGGGCAGAGTCTTAAAGCCTCTCTCTTCTTCAAGTTTTCTTGCTAATCTTTTCTTTTTCTTTTAGATATGTCTTTTTCTCTCATTTTGGTGCAGATATAACCTATTGTAGGTTCTATGGCATTTGGGAAGCTTCATAACAAGATCAACATACTTTCAAAGATGTTCCCAAGCTCATGAATACTGGATCTACCATTTTCCTGACAATGCAGTGCTTTTAAGCACTATTTTAACATTTTTGACCATTCTTTTAAGATATTTGAAGCATTCTGTAATGCTTTTGAAGTTTTTTGTAGTGCATTTTCTCTATATTACAACACATTTTCTTCTTCTTACAACACATTTGCTTCTTATAACACATTTGCTTATTGTTATAGCGCACTTGCTTATTCTTATAGCACATTTACAACTTTTTGTGACACATATGCTATTTTTTGTCATACATCTAATATGGGTTGTTAATCATCACATCTAATGTTCAAATCTGATAGTTGGTTATTTGCAAATCTCTTCTAAGCTAATAGAGACTCTCAGGCTACTAAAATCATGAGGCAAGAATGAAGACCCTCAAAAATGCACCTAGCCTTTTCTAGCTTCAAAATAGATAAGTAGACTGAGACCCTCATTAATTGGAGTGCAACATTTCTAAATCTATAATCCAGTCTAAGTAGTAAGTTTGATTTCACTGATCTAATCGGAAGTAGGCCTATGCTCTCAACTCACAAGAGTTAATCAGAATGCCAAACCTTCTGTGAGGGTTAGTAATAGTAAAATAGGAAAAGAGAAAACATCTATCTTAATTAGGAGCCCCTTAATATTTTGTAGTTAAGGGATCAAAATTGAACAAATCTTGTCTATCATGTTTGTGAGATCAAAGTAGTAGGGATATGCTCTCACTATTCTAGAGTGATCAAACTCCCAAACCTACTTTTGATTTTTTCTTTTTATAATTTTTACTAGAAAGTTAGTTTGCCATAGAAGGGCTACCTCCCGAGATTTTCCTTAGCAAGGCTAGTGAGAGGGAATGCCTTCCAATCTTGCAGTCTTAATCAAATGCAAGCCAACTATTTTCAAAATATAGCCTTCGTCTAGTAGTCTCACCAAAGATTGCACCAAACCTCCTTAGCATTGGTGGGAAGCTCTCTGTCATAGAGAGGTAAATTTGAACATTTTTGGATAAACACTAAAATTTGGTAGTCACCATCTTTAAAAAACCTTGTTAGGAAGCCATTTCTTTCATTTCTAGGTGTGTTCAAGCTTAATTTTTTTGTTATTTCTACTACAATTGTGTGTGGATGTGTCTGTTGTAATACATAATAATTTCAAATTTTCAAACCAAAACCCTTTCAAGAAGATGCAATGGAAAACTAACATGAAACAAAGTTTAAAACCTATTGAATAACCTAAAAACAAATCATTGAATTCATAAAATAGTGCATTTGACCTTTCTATGATGCATTTACACCCAGAAACAATGCATATGACTAATGAAATAACACATTTGAACATTCAAATAGCACAATTACTCTCCAGACCAGTGTCTGGTGAACTATGAAATAGCACATATACTCATTGAAATAGCACATCCAAGACTTTTTGTAGTGTATTTGAGAAACATCTTAAAATAGAGGCTACCTGCACATGTTATTTTCACAAACAAACTATAGATTTCGATACCCTTTTCCCTTGTTGACATTCTACCAAATTGAGAGATTTAGAAATTAACCATCACCATTTTTCAAAAAAGAAATGTTCTAACTCCAACAAAGACCCTTATCCAATATTTATTGTCATTCTAGCTTCGTATATCAAGTTAGAAACAAACCAAAAATACACATTTGTTCCCTACCTAACTTCACGAGCCTGAATTCCACCATTATTAACATTGTCAAACATCCTTCCCAACATAGCTTGTTGCTTAATGAACAACAGTCTACAAGAAATTCTCATGTTGTCAAAATGCAAATGAACTAAAGGAATCCTATCTACATCTCATGCCACTATGAAAAACTAGTGTAGCCACAAAACCAAAATGATCACCTATACGGGTGAGTGCAAGTATAGCCAAAAGAACCATCAAATGCAAACAATCTTTAAACCTCAGTGAGCCTGTTACACCTACCAACTATTCACCAAATACAACTACCCACAAATCACCCTTGTTCAACTAGAATTTAGAGCCCTTTTCTAAAATGGATTCATCCAACGCATGGGATGAAAAGAGCATCGAAACTAAAATTGAAGCTTTTTAACAAAATTTTGAGCTTGTTGATATTATGGAAAAAATACTCAAAAGACACAAAGAATGTTACCTACTAGCATTAGCACAACAAGGTACAAAATGATATTTGACTATGACATTACAACTCTTAAACGAGATGAGGAAGAATTACCAATAGATGTTGTTACAGAAAAACTACAAGACTTACAACTAGAAATGAAAAGTATGAAAAGAGGGAAAATCCAACCCATAGAATATAGCCTCAAGAAGGTGTGTCCCCTACCTTTTGACAAGAGCATCACCTTACACCTATCTCGTAGAATGTACAACTACCAAAATACAACAAGTATTTTGATACATCCAATCCTCAGGATCACTTTAGATAATTCTATACTCTAAGTATGGAATTTGTCCATGACACAACTTACCTAATGCAACTATTTTCTAGAAGCCTAGGAGGACAAGCCATGGAGTGGTTTTCAAACTCCCCTCCAACATCAAATCATTTGATCAACTAGTTATTGTGTTTATCACATAGTACTCATATAACATTGAAAGGTAGACCAACCTGATCAACCTATGTAACACCAAACAACTACTAGGTGAATCATTCAAAATGTTCCTACAAAGATGGAGGCATACCTTTTCCAAAAATCATCGAGACATCCTGAATTAAAAAAAATGGACATATTCATTAATAGCCTCTCCAAACTGATGAACTACCAGCTACAACTTTAGGTTACTAAGAACTTTGAAACTACATTGGAAAATGCAGCCAAAGTAGAAGAGACCCTAATAAATAATGATATCATCAAGTCATCAAAAGATGGTAAGGGTTTCTCAAACAACTCCTCATAGATTCACAATTCATCTAATTGGTCCATTGATAAAAAAAAGTAGTGGTGGAGAAATAATAATAAAAACATAGTCAATGATGGGGTGGTTGAAGCTAACCATGTTAAACCACAAACTCAACCCTATACAAACCAACAATATCCTATCATCAATATTACCAATGTGAACACTAGACAAAACCCACCCAGATTAGATGATGTTTGTCCATTTTACTAATGCAATCTGGCTACTCCTTCAACATCCAATCAAAAAGTAGCCTATAATCAAGCTCCTACCTAAGAGGATACTAATCTTTAGATATACCTAAAGAATATACACCTGTTGGGGTGTCTTATGAGAGTGCATTGCAAACACTCTTAGTTGATGAACTCATTATACACCTTGAGGCCAAGCCCTATGAAACAAAAGTTAAACCAAAGTGGTGAAGTAACAAGCATATTTGTACCTAACACTAAAATAGGGGGCACTTAACCAACAACTATCATGCCCTTAAAAGGGCTATATAAAAATTGATCAATGGTAGAACTATTGAAGTGAATAATCTCTACAACAATGAAGACTAGATGGCCTTTAAGAACCCTTTCATGAACCATGAGAAGGGTGAATCCTCTAGAAAAAACTAGAACACACCTTCTTGTGAAAAGGTTAATTACACTCACTATTACAATAATACCATCAACATGATCTCTAGATTTGATGACGTTGTAAATGTCATCATAAATAAAGATAAAAATAAGAAACAATCATCAAACATTATTAGCCAAGGTCAAGCCTCTAAAGTCATCCTACTAGGCCCCATGACGAGTTTCAATCAAGCAACTATGAGTTCCATCTTACCCAAATATAGCTTGGTCAACCAATTAATCAAGACTCCCACCCATATCTCTATTTTTGAGTTGTTGCAAATCTCTCCTAAGCATAAAGAGATCCTCACCAAAGCCTTACTGCCAAATGATCTTGATGTTATTAGACTTCAAAACATTGCAAGTAACCTTATTTCTCCTCATTGCATATCATTTTTAGGCCAAGATGATATGTCTATCATCCATCCTCAAAATTCACTACTACGCATTGAAGTCTTTATCCATAGAAATAGAATTAAGAGAGCCTTGGTTGATAGTGGGGTAGGCCTAAACATTTGCACATTGAATTTGGTAAAAGCCCTAGGACATATGGAGGATCTATCCTTCAAAATTCACATCACACAAGAGAACCACTCATAGACACCTCTAATAATAAAGATAATGATGATTCCACCAAGTGTGAATTTGAATCATTATCTGAAGAGTCCATTCATGACAAAGAATGTGATTTTTCTCACATTCTTGCATCCAGTGGTTCTATTGCACAAGAATCCACCTCTCATTTAGAATTTAGTTCACCAAGATCCAACATGCATCAGAACAATGTAGAGGTTGATACAGAATAGACATGTTACATCAAATCATATGAGGATGATAAACCTATTGATGGGTTTCAGTTTCAAACTTTATTTCCTGACTTCTTTCCAGTAGAAGTCAAAGATGAGTACTATGAGCCACTTGTGAGCTCTACTTTTCCTGATACTTTAGAGGAAGCACACGTTATAGACCTAATTGATATGGCATATGAACTGTAAAAAAAGATCATGTCTTTAAACCCTACAAAATCCTATCCATATTAGGAACCACTCTCCTTAGTCCATCCCAATCCCATTAGCTAGGATACAACTAACCATCACCATCTTCCCAATTTTGCTACTGACCACAATGTGTTTGTCTACCTTAACATGGTTGAACCATCTCATTTACAAAGAATAGGAATGTACATAGATGGATCTAATATCAATCATCTTAGTCATACCAGAACTGACCGAGCATATCAAAGCATTAATGGCCAGCATTAGGTTGTAGCTAATCTTAAGAAAAAAATTGAAAAAAATAGAAATGATGCATCCAATTGTGAAAACCCAACCGTGGCACCCGCAGATGAGATGATTGATACCTTACCCAAGCACTCAAAGGAAAGATCATCTATCCTAATTGAACCTACAAAAAAAGTTAACATTGGAACAGAACATGAACCAAGGATAATCCATTTGGCACAATTTTTAAACATAGAAGAAAGAAGCGCATTCATTCGTTTCTTCAAAGAGAGGCAAATAAACTTTGAATGGTCTTACACAGACATGCCCAGGTTAGACCCCACTTTAATCCTTCATCACCTTAATAATTCTCTAGAGGCCAAGATAGTTAAGAAAAAGTTAAGAAAATGCATCCCCACATAGCCCTGCTAGTCAAAAGAAAATTGGAGAAATTGCTCAGCACCAACTGCATCTGACCCTTAGCTTATGTGTCATGGATATTGAATATTATGCCTATATCAAAGAAAGATGGTATCATATGCATTTGTATTGATTTCTAGGATGTAAATAAAGCATGTCCTAAATATAATTTCCACCTTCCCAACATCGACACAATTGTAGGTTTGACAACATGTCATTCCATGCTTTCACTCATGGATTGATTTTCAGGGCACAACCAAATTTGGATAGCACCAGAGGATCAAAAGAAAACTACTTTTATTTGTGCATGGGCCACATTCTATTGGAATTCCATGGCCACCTTGGCCTCCTTACTTTAGTTACCAGATCAGCTTGAGCAGTATGAGTTCTTAGTAGAAGAAGTAGTTTAACCCATGTTTACTCAACCTAATTTCCTTATTATTTACCATTTAGACACCCCGGATTCCATTTGGTATAACTCCATCACCACCTACCTTTGTGATAACACCATTCCCTCTAACCTCTCACAAAACCAAAGGCACAACTTTATTCATAGACTTTGCATTACACTTTGGTGGTTGATACATTGTATAGGAAAGGTCTTGACGGTACTTTGTTTAGATTTCTTGAAAAGGATGAGTTGAGAGTCACTCTACAAGAATTCCATGTAGGAATCTATGGGTCACACTTTAGCGGTTTTATGCTAGCAAAGAAAATTCTTAGGATGGGCTATTTTTGGCCAACCATAGAAAAGGATTCTATCAACTATGTTAAAACTTGCAAAAAGTTTCAAATCCATGGTAACCTTATTCATATGCCAGCCCAAGAGCTCAACCCTTTGGCCACACCATGGCCTTTTTATTAGTGGGGCTTTGATTTGATTGGAGCCATCCACCCACCTTCCTCTACCAAACATAAATGGATTATCACCACAACAAAATATTTCACCAAGTGGGTTGAAGCAACACCACTTGATGACTCTACAAGAAAACAAATATATTCCTTCATTCCAAACCATACTATTTGTAAGTTTGGCATACCTCATGCCATCCTAACAGGAAACTTCTTGTACTTTAAAAATCAAATCATTGACAAATTATGTGAGAAATTCACATTATACACCATTCCTTGTCAATCTATTATGCCCAAGGAAATGGCCAAGCAAAGGCCACCAACAAGACCATTATCAACATTCTTAAGAGAACCATTAATCCTTTTGGTTGAGACTGGCATTTACAACTAAACCCCACCCTCTGGGCCTATAGGACAAGTGTTAGGATGCCTACAGGCACTATACCCTTCTCCTTGGTTTATGGTTGTGAAGTCATGCTTCCTTTAGAGGTTGAGATCCCATCCTTGAGAGTTACTCTTCATGATATCCAATCTGATAACGACTACAGAGTGGCCCGCCTAGAGCAACTAAAACTCTTAGAAGAACATCAATGTACAACACATGAGCATCTCAAGGTGTATTAGAATAGGTTATCCAAACACTACAACAAAAAGTCAAACCTTGTGTCTTTCAAGTTGGAAACTTAGTTCTCTGGGAAAACCCTAAGAATTAGGTAGCTAGAGGAAAAAAAAAAGGAAAATGAGAGGCCGATTAGATTGGTCCTTATATTATCATAGAATCCTTTGGGACTGGCAATTGCAAACTTTTAGATTGTGATGGAGAAGAACTAGTAGAACCCATCAACAACATCCATCTCAAAAGGTTTTATGTCCAAAGTTTTGAGGAAACACCTCATCGCCAAAAATACCAAAAAAAATTTGAAACACCAAAAAACATTAAAAACAAAAAAAAAATTGGTACAAAAGGAATGAGAAATACCTCCTTTGGTTTAAAAGGAGCAAGAGATAGCACCTTCGGGCTTCCCTAAACAACACAAGTCCTTCAATGCAGAAAGACAACCAAGGCATGACTCAAGCACCCCTCTTTGATATAATTTTGCTTGTTTATGTCCTTCTCATAGTTGAGTTGATTTTACACATACCCAATTGAGAAACACTTGTGGGTTATAATTCTGTAGTTTCTAGGCATCAAACATAGTTCACAACAGTAGAGACAACTAGCAAAACAACAAAAAAGGGAATACAAGAAACTCAGAGGAAACATAGAGTTTGATTATGTTCTAAGATATCATAGACATGAATTGCAAGAAAATCAATGCACATCTCAAATATCTGCAATAGTGAATCATTCCCAATATCCATTTTAGCCTTCATAAAATCTATTTGAAGTCCTAAAAATACTTGTTTACCTCCATTGTCTCACATATAGCTCTTTGAGTCCACTTTTAGCCTATTGGCCCATTTTTGGTCTCCTTCACTATTTATGTGCTCCAACAAGGCCCTAGTTATCTCCATATTCCAACAAATCCCACTCTCATCCTCATTCCATGCCCACCAGTTCCAAAATTGTCAAAAACATTAAAAAATTATCAAAAAATTCAAAAATTATAAAAATTTGTCAAAAACATTCAAAAAATATCAAAAACATTCAAAAATTGCCAAAAATTGTCAAAAACATTCAAAATTATCAAAAATTGTCATAAATAGTCAATAAATCTTGAAAATATCAAAAATAGCCCAAAAAATCAAGCCAAAGAATAACAAACTCAACTCAGACAGGTTATTTTATTATGCATAAATTATTTTTATATTTTTCAAACCGATGATCCATTGATTTCATGTTGATCTGGTGTCCATCTATAATTGATGCTCCTTTGAGATAGGTTTATGTACCTCGACTAGTTTTATATGAAATTAATGGTGAGGCCCACTATATTGAAAAATATTTGAATATTTTATGGCATGTTTTAGGGCTCTATTACCTCTAGAAAAACAATAAAAGGTGTCTCAAGTACATTAAGAAGTAGTGTAGTTATGTCTTGAAACATCCTGCTAGGCTTTAGAAAATCTGACACAATGTGAATAGCAGAAAAGGCTCTAGTAGAGTCTTGTTTCTTTCCTCCTATCAAGAACAACAATTCTCGATGGATCAATCTTATTTATGTTGCAGAGCCCATGATTAACCCAACACCCTTTCAACAAATATATCAATGCTATCCTAAAAAGCCCAGATATCTATCAAACCCTTTCATCGTCACCTAACTAGGGGGCACAGAATAAGTGAGCATGCATTTGAGAGATTGTGACGATCTCCTTGCCTTTTCAAACCCCTCAAACACCTTTTTCAAGGCCCTACCTCGCCTTTTCAGGCCCCTCAAGCACCCTTTTAGGCCCAAGCACCTTTTTCAAGTCGTTACGCCTTTTTTAAGGCCCTAATGCCCTTTTTGAGCCCTCAAGCACCTTTTTAGGCCTCCAAAGTGACTTTTTAGGACCTCAAGTGCCTTTTTTGGCCCCATACACTTTTTTCGAGGCCCAAACATTCTTCTCAAACCCCCAAACACCTTTTTCAAGGCCCCTCTTATGCCTCTTTCAACCATCAAAGCCTTCTATAATCTCAAATTCCTTTTCATAGACCTCATGAGCATCTATTGCAGCACAAACCTAGAGAAAATTCCCAACTTTGGTTTTAATCTTGCAAAGGGTATCAATATATACATAATTATGCCTTACGATTCATGGTTTAGAATTTCCTACTTTTTCCACCTTAAACACCACAGCTCTTTAAATCTCACACAAGTTTGTACTCATCTTTCATTGAGCGACCACACCAGCATTTAGTTACCCTACATAAGTGAAGGTCAATTTTCCTTTGATTATTTTGTTGCTCCCATTTTCATGGAAATTACCAACCTTCCAAATAGTTGCAAAAATTCCAAAAACATTCAAATATTCATGAATACATCCAAAAATAGTCAAATATTTATCAAATTTCCAAAAAAATCCACATATTTCCACAAAATTCCAAAAACATCCAAAACATATATAGAAAATAAAAAGAATAGAAATGACATTAATTATTCAATAATTTCAGCATCATCGATCATTAACATGTGCACCGGTCACCCTTTTGATTACCACAAAAACACACTTTTTATTCTATTACAATGAAAACAACAACATTACATTCAATAGCATCTGGTAGATCATTTATTTTGGCCTCCCTTATAGAGTTGGTAGGACAAGGTGTCTAATTAGGGGCATTTACGCAAAACCAATCCTAGAGGATGAGACCGCTAGCATCAATCCTCCTTACACCCACATCACATTAATGGGAATTGGAAATCTCCCACCATGCAATTGAGCATTCAGTAGTTGTGTGAATTCCTTATCTACAAACTGAGTCTCTCATTGCCTCTCGTCAAGGAGTGACTGATGATAAAGATCCATATAATAAGTAGCTTCTTGGTGCACCTTCACAATCTGTTGCATATCCACAAACACATTCTCCACCAGCTTGTTTATTCTTAGTACAGTGATATCTCTTTAGGCCACATCCTACTCTTATTACATTTGATCAGTCGTCATTCTCCAATGCTCCACATTTGCTTTTGCTTCACTCAATCATTATTGTAATTGCCTCACCTTTGACTCGTTCAATGCTAATCGCTCTTGCAATTGTAATGACAAGGTGTTCAATTTTTTGATTGCCTCCCTAAACAACTCAAATTATGCTTGCAATAACACTAGTTCATTCTACATGCTTTCCAAACCCACTTGTGCCATCCTTAGTACCTCTTGCAATCTTTGTGCTAGTGATTGCTCCACCCACAAACTTGCATTATTTTCCTTTGCTCGCGACTATTCCACTCATAGTTCTACTCCCAACAATTACACTCGAGCCCATTCCAAATTCATCACTACCTGGAATTGCTTCACTTTTGTTTGTGCTCCATCCTCATAAGCT
The DNA here is from genome assembly GCA_028749045.1 of Cupressus sempervirens. Taxonomy (NCBI): domain Eukaryota; kingdom Viridiplantae; phylum Streptophyta; class Pinopsida; order Cupressales; family Cupressaceae; genus Cupressus; species Cupressus sempervirens. Next base: position 94,544,671 of record CM053783.1, on the reverse strand, counting down.
TTGTCCATCAATCCCAGCAAAAATGTAACTTATTGGTCCGCATTATTTGCCTAGAGTCTCTCAATGGCCAACATTTTTTGTAAGTCATCTACCTCACTTGTTGCCTGTGTTCCTCCCTCTACCTTTGGTAGTGGCTCCACTGCACCCAATCCGCCCCCCTCCTCTTTCGTTGACTTTTTCCTTGGTGTCCCAAGGGTAATCAACAGATTTATTGCACTTGTTACCTCACCCATGCTAATACCATCTACCTCTCTTAGATATTTCCTTGTAGTCTTCTCCGGCGTATCCATCTCCCCTGCCTCCACTACTACTGCTAACACACGCTTAGTCACCCTAGGTGGACTAGTCTCTGCCTACACCATTGGTTTCTCATCTAATACCAAATCTAATGTCAGCTGTGATACGCTCACTAACAACATCATTAATGCTAACAATGGCATTTCTTCCACTCTAACTCCTAAACCCCCAAGTTGTGTTTGTGTCAATCCTGCATGACTTGATTCACCTCACTCATGAACTAATGCTTGAAGTTTAGATTAATACAAAAATTCACCAAAGGTCTATTGAATGTGATTGGCCCTTTTTCCTTGCCTCACCCATCCTCCCTGGTCCACCTCAACCTCCTATTGTGATTGATCTCATGAGCCCGACATGCTTTCACTAACATACTTCCTCAAACTTCTCAATAAACTCAACTATAGTACTATCCCCTTCACAGTACTTTATTTTTTTTGCATATTATCCACCTATTTATGGCCATCACTTGCCACATCTCACACTTCATTAGACTAGCCACGCATCTACCCCTACACCTTGATGCACCAGTACCAAGTACACTTGCCACTCAACTTTGACACTACGACACCTCAATCCACACTAACACATATCTTCCAATGAAAACACTAGATCTCACTACTAAATCACCACTGACACACCCCGTGCTTTGTTACCAAACTTCTACAACTAGTGCTTCCAAAAAGAATTGAACAAAATTGACACTATTGCATACAACTATCAACACCATTGGTCTGCCAATAATGGTTTTTCTAGTATTATGAACTTCTAGTACCTCAATGATGTACTTGACTAGAGGTACGGGGATGAATTCATGAGATTTTATTTTCCTTTGGTTTTTTACTATTTTGCTCTAGTGACCCTTTAATTTCTTGCATTACTGGTGTCCACTTGTAAGTGCCTCCTCTCATCTGGAAGGCCATGTGTACCTCAACCAATTTTGTATGATATCTTAGGTGAGGTTCCTTATCTAACATGTGACTTTTTGCATGCCTATTTTTATTTATTATGGCTATAACTTTTTTTCTTAATAGTTGTTGTATCTTTCATGTACATTTCCTGTGTTTGGTTGTACTTCTCAGCATGATACAGTATTCATACCACCATAGCTAAGCTAGTGGTGGTTGTACTAGGTCACTTTATACTAAAAATACTCTATGATGACAGTTAATTTGCATCTATTTACAAACAGTGATAATTAATTGCATTCATTTAGTTTACATTTTCATCTCAGGTTCCTTAAAAATAAATGGTTGGCACAACATTACACAAGCAAGCCTACTCAACATCATTTAACAACTCAGAAACATCATTCGACAATGGTTATCACAAGAATGACAACAACATCAATACCATCATGAGATTGTAAAACTTAATTATTGTGGACTTTGTTTCATCACAACATCACCACCATCGTGCATAACATTATTCCATAATGTTCATTCCACCTCTTGCATCATGTGACCTTCGAATCTCAAACAATTCTAGTCATTATTCACTCCCTTATCATGCTACATTCTTCATATCATCCATTGAATTCTATGACCTTCGAATCTCAAACAATTTCATTACATCTCATTTCATTTTTTGCATTTCATTCATTCATTTCTTTTTTTACATTTCATTTCATCACATTTTTATTTATCCATTTCCTTACATTTCATTACATCCCATTTATTTATTTCATTTTTCCATCCCATTTATTCATTTCATTTTTGTCTCCCATTCATTCATTTCATTTCATCACATTTTCACTTATACATTTCCTTACATCTCATTTCATTATAATTCATTTTAGTTCATTTTCATTTATGCATTTCCTTACATTTCATTTCATTACATCCCATTTATTCATTTCATTTTTTGTATTTCATCATTCATTTCATTTCATCACATTTTCATTTATACATTTCATTTCATTACATCTGATTCATTCAATTCATTTCATCATATTTCATTTTATTTCATTTCATCATATTTTCTCATACATTTCATTCCATCACATTTTCATTCATGACTTTTCATACATATCATTTCATTATTCATTTCATTTCGTCACATTTCATCCATACATTTTATTACATCCTATTTTATTTATGCATTTCATTACATCATATTTGTACATTTCATTCATGCATATCATCTATCTACCTCATTTCTACATTTATTATCCACATATCATGTTATTACAATATCCATCTATACACTACATTAACCATATGCATCACTACATTAATCATATGCATCATTACATTATTCCTCCACATTAATTCAACATCAACAACTATCATATAAACTAAATCACAACAACATATACATCCATCCATCCATAACATTAGATCTATCAAGTCCATGATACAACAAGTGCACATGTCCAAACATCAAAAAGATCAAAGTATCATATATCAAAAAGATAGAATCATCAACATCAAAAGGCCCAATGGTCCTCCACATCAAAAGGTCATCATGATAAGCATATAAAATTCAATACAACATGGTACCCAAATCTATCATCTATTTGTGTCTAATCCAAAGGTCCCTACTCACTGGGGGCACTCATTCCATCTTGAACAATCAAACAATGAACAACGACATCTATTTTTCATCACATGTGATCATCCTACATCAATCAAATATCAACATCTAGCTATTCAGCTAATGGTTCTATCTTGAACCTATTACTTGTCCTACTTTGTATCTTGAGATGGACATATTAGTTTTCCCTACTTTGTGTCCTGAGGGGGGCACTATTTTTTATATACCTAACATCACCTAATTGATTTTACAAATCACTTTGTTGAACCTATTCTTTGTTTTGCTCCATATCTGGAGACAAACATTTTAGTTTTCCCTACTTTGTCTCTTGAGAGGGGGCACTTTTTCTATCTATCCAACGTCATCCAATTGACTCTACACATTTCTTTGTGACTACACATTCCCTATCAATTATTCTCATCAACATTTTGAGAAATAAAATTGGAATATCCCTATTTTTGCACATTAATTTTTCCAATTTCATTTCTAAGGGGGCAATATACCAGGGCATCAAAATTTATAAATATAAAGAACATTCTATACCAACCAAAATTTTAACATCAAAACAAATTGGGGCATCCGATCAAGTTATCCTAAACAAAAGATTTTAAAACATCAACATTGAATCAAACATCAAATTGTCAGCAATCAACCATCGAATCATCAACAATAACACAAAAAATTATCAACAAAAAGGTATCATATCAGCCTCAAATCAATCAAACATCATTGATTAGACATTTAGTTGTTAGAATTGGACCTAAAATCAAAAAATCAGACAATCTTTGAACTAATACGCTTCACATATTAGCTCAAAGAGGGGCATTTGTAGACACCCAAAAATTGGCAAAGACCTAAACAATGAAAATTTTGATCAAGTGATGCAAATTAAGGAAAAAATTAGAAAAAAATAATAGACTTTTAAATCAAGGATTACATTAGGTCATTAATCAATCAAATCATCTATCAAATCAAAAAGAACCTAAATCAACTTTAAAAAGGGGGAAAACAATTCACCAAAGTATAAAATGAAATTTAAAAATAAAGGAAAAAGGAAAAGACAAAATTTGAAAATAAATAGAACATTTATTAAATTAATAAAATCCATTTATCCTCACAAAAGTGAAAATCCTCCTTTTTACATTTAAAAGTATTAGAAAATTCTCTTTTATCCTCACAAACTAAGTCTGTTGGACTCTTCCTCTTGGTGCCTTATGAGAAATTTATAGTTTCACCATTACCCTCTAGTCAAAAGTTAAATCCTAATATTTACCCCAACCCCTTCCAAAATCTTATAAATACTAAGGTAATTCAAGAGCAAAGGGACCCAAGTTTTAGGCATCTACACTATAGGCACATTTAGAGTTATCATCTTTTAGCATTGTTATTATAGAAAATTCACGTCATTTTGATAGCATTTTAGCATTCTTTTTACGATATTTAGTATCATTTAGCACATGTTTAGTTTATTGCATGCTCATATCATAACATTCTAGGGTTATCATACTCGTATAATTTGCATTTTCCATACATCTTTGTAGATCTGCATTCATGGCATACTCTTGTTCTAGAACTATCATTGAGATGTTGTTCTAAGAGATATCTTAGTGGTTGTAGTTAGAGAAACATGAGATTTTTGTAGAGACTCTATTCAACAATGATTTCTTGGGTTTAGATGAGTTCATTGTCATTCTATTTGCACTCCACTCTAAGGTCTCATGAATACGTGAATCCGCCATGTAAAATTTTCTTATGAAAAGAGAATCAGAAGGTATGAAAAAATTTCTTTGTTGGCCATGTTGTAGTGCCTACCCTCGTTCACATCTTCTCTGGACATATTATTGCTATTGTTATCAGACTTTGATGGACTAGTTTTATGTAGATGGATTAGTGGTATTGTTTTGACACTATCAGACATTATGTTATGGATTCAGTTATTATATGATGAGATCATTTAGACTTCACATTTCATGTGTGTATGATGATCATTATATTGCTTTCAGTTACTACTGATGATTAGTTAGATGGTTGATTATCTTATGTGTTTTATTATGGATACTTACCCCATACTTGCATGTGTATGGTGCGCGTGTTTTCTTATTGTATGGCATTTCTGATGTGGTTAAGGAAGGGAGTCGTAGTCACCTGCTTAGTCGGGATCTACGCGATGCACCACTTCCTGCCATTGTCTGTTTAGCTTAGCACTATATATATATATATATATATATTGTATGTACATGCATGGCTTTTCTGCAGGTTGCAGGTACCGGGTATCGACTTCCCTGAATTGCCAGGATGAGCGTACCCTATTATACTATCTCAATGATAAGAGAGGGGAGATAAATTCTCAAGTCCAAATCCCAAACCCTAAAACCATTTGTCCTAGTGAGTTAGGACAAGTATCTGAGATGAGTACCCACTGAATGTGTCGGATGACATATTTTGTGATTTTTAATCTTTTAGACTGATTTCGTATGAATTGTCCTATGATGGGTTTTCATATTTTATCATGAAGGTCTATGGTGAATTTTCCCTTAATTAAATTTTAACAAATAGATTTAATTAATAAAATTAATTATTTGAGAAGATTAAATATCATGATTTTGATATTTTGATTATAATTAATTCAAGGAGAATTAATTGAGAGAAAAGAATTAAATTAAAAGAAAATTAGAAATTAAAATAAATAATAATTATAAAATATTAATAAATTAATAAAAAAATATTAATAATAAAAGTTATAAAAATTAAAATAAAAGTTATGAAGATTAAAGTGGGAGTTATAAATATTTAAATGAAAATTAATTTAAAAGTTATTGGAGTTATAAGTTTGCATAGGAAATAATGCAGTTCCCTATTTTTCATGTGTCAACAACACGAGGGTTAGTGCATCAATTAAGCACATGGTGTCTACAACCCTAGGGCTTATCAAAAAGGTTGGAAATAGGTCCATGCTTAGTTGGCGATATCTTCCAGCTGATTCTAGAAGCATTCTAGGGTTATCCGAAAGCTCTTTATATTCGGGCATTCCTTAATAGCTTGGAGAGAGAGCGGGGACATAGCGTGGATAGTATGGTTAGCGTGGAGAATAGTTGAAGCATTGGAGGATTCGGGAAAATTTTGAAGAAGGGGAGCTTGCTCTGCGGGTTGTCTGAGGATAAGCGAGTTAGCATCAGAATCCGGGTAGATTCTTGTGATTTCATTATAATACTTTTGCATCTTGCTTTTCCCCTGTCTTCTTTGTATTTTCCATATGTCTTCATTGTGCATTTTCAATTTGGGCAATTAAGTTTTATTTAAGGATTCTATGTGTTTAGATCTGAAAATAATACGGACTAGGGTTGCAATTCATGGACAAACCCATTAGAATTAGTCATCAGAGAATTTTTAAAAGAACAAGTTGCATAGAGAGGTTCTGAAAATGAAAGCTTGTATTTTTATAAACAATCTGAGATTCTGTATATTATATATATATATACATATATATATATATATATATATATGTATATATACATAAACCTTGTTATATATATATATATATATATATATATATATATATATATATATATAATCACAACCTTATTATGGCAAAATCGCAACTTATTAAATCGCACTGCGATTGTTTGATAAAACAAATACTAATGCATGTTTGGGTGGGGGCGGAATCGCACCTCGTACCCGTGCTTTAAAGGGGCGCGCGGTACCTGCTACGCAGTGTACCCGCGACTGTATTGGTCGCAGGGTACCCGCGACAAATGTCACCACAGTGACAACCGACGGCATATTCGATTCGGCCTTGTTCTAAGGAAACTTTGTTATTCGATTTCCTTTATGAATCGAAATTAATAAAAATTCGGTTCCATTTTTTATAAAATGCAAAATATATATATATTATATTATATATGTACATATGTATATGTTTAAATATATATATATATATGTATATATGTAATATATATATATATATATATATATATATATATATATATATATATATATATATATATATATATATATATATGTTATTAAAAGATTTTAAGTTGATAATAAAAGATTTATAAATTCATCTCTTTTTAATGATGAATAGTTTTGTAATTTTATAGTTTTAACTATTATGAATTAATAGTTTAAGATTATAAGATATATGAAGCATATGAAAATTAAGTTAGTGGAAACGTCTTTTAAATGTTATAATTGGAAATTGAAGTTTAGAGGGAATTTTTAATCCATCCAAAAATTAATACATGGAAAAACGTAGGAAAATGTTCTTCCTCTAAACTTGGAATACAAAAACTGAGATTTTGCATATGAATTCAAATTTGAAAACTTAGCAAAACCAAAACATGTGTTTACATTGTGTATTCATTATGCTAATGTTTTGGGTTTTGGGTTGACTAGTGTTGACCAGTATAGGACGTCTACCAAAGGCTTGGGGGTTATGTGAATTTAATGTCTTGATGATGTTTTAATCTTGATCTTTATAAACCCAACCATGATTATGTGATGGAATGCTCTATGAATTGGTTGTGAATACTGATTGTTATAGTTGAGATTCTTATGTCTGGAACCCTTGACTTAACCATTATTTTTGGTCATCGATCAGTTATCCTTGGTTATATTTTAGTCGCCATGATGGGACTAATATGTGGATTTATTATTGATGATGTCACGATGTGACATGTTTGACTCAACCATTTTGGAGTCTTCGATCAGTATGATTTTGAGATATATTTTGGTTATTGAGAACCAATGGATATTTTGATTATCAGTGATACTTCAATTGCCAATAGAGAGCTGTTGTGTTCATGATTTTCTATGGATGTTGCTCATGGTGATTTGATGCTTTTATGCATATTTAATGATTTTTAATCATGGATATTTGTTGATCCTTATTATGGTGATTTTGTGGACTTTCTTTATGATTATGATACCATGAGCATTAGGGTAGGATATCTGCATGTAGTGTCGAGAAGTGGCTTGCAATGGGGGTCGGGGCCCTAAGAGGCTGCCAGGGTAACTCATTGTAAGTTGGATTAATAAGTGATAACATTCACACACTTAATACTAACTGAATGAACCTAAAAAGATAAGAGTTTTTGGTTCTCGCCCATGCCTTGAGTGCTTGTATAGGCTAGGATGGGAGTAGAGAGAATGCATGGTTGCGACCTTGCATTCCATAGTATGCCTTGTCAGTATGAAAGGATACCAGTGGCCGCATGAGATCTGTATGGACCCATGGAGTTTAGCTAACTGCCAGGGTAACTTGTATGAGATAAATGCAATGACACTTTCCTGCTTGCATAGTAGGTTCCTACATGTCATTGTGTTCCTCTGGGAAGTAGATGTCTGTTTTGTGATTGGAACCTTTGAGTTAGTATACTTTTAGGATTCCTGGACTTTAGAGTCGTGTGCTATGTGGTTTTGATAACCTGTTTGGGACTTGAGATTATCTCCTCAGCACGGTGGGAGTGGACCACTTAGGTACCACGCGGTCGGGTGGTAGTGTATTTTCCACTCTTATCATTTGAGATTCATTGAGACTTTGTGGTTAATGCGTCCTTCGTGATGGTGGATATGTATCCTTTCATTAATGATTAGCATATGTTAGATGATGATATCTTATGCTTTACTTTTTATGTTAGTAGGATGTTTAGGAGTGACATTCCTACTATGATAATACCGATGATCTCTTCGGTGCTTGGAATGTTACGCACGGAGGGATGGCTAGGATCCACGATAGTCTAATGATGCTATTAACAGTTGGGAGGAACCGTGCACTTAGTTTATTTATTTGATCTTTATGATAGATGTAAAAGACTTTTATGATGATGTACCATGAGTATCATGTGATTATCTTTACTTTGATGTATCATGGATTAGAATAGGATGATGTACCTTATTCTACATATGTATATTCTTTTAAGCCTTCATACCCTGTGACATGTACAGTGGATGAATGAGCAGTTGGATATGTAATAATTGAACTTTGGACTTATCATATTATTTTATGTGGACGTTGTACTAGATGGATTCATGTAAGTAATTCACGTTAAGAGGATCTTAAAGAATGTAATCTGTTGTATATGTTAAGTTTACTCTTTAGATGGACATTGCTATTGCTTCCGTTATTGTTCATAAGTTGTATGTGGTATTTGCTTTTTTTTATAAAAAAAATGCTACCAAACTTAGTGAAATACTAGGTTAATTCTTTGGATCCCTTGACGGGGCATTACACATGTAAAGTATTTGGTCATTTTTTGTCTAGATGTCCTAAGAGAGTAAGAAAAACTAGAAAGAATTTTCTTTCTAATGATGATGAAGAATTTAAAGCATGGAAAGATTCTTGAATGATAGTAATGATAATGAGCTTGAATTGATTGAGATAGAAGAAGTTATGAAAATAATAGCTTTACTAACTATTCTTGATGATGAAGATGATAATCCTAAATCTACTAGAGAAAATATTGAAGTTTTCTTTGAGACTAACAATGGCTTGTAGAATAATGTTCAAATTATTGAGCAAAGAGGAGAACTGAAAATTGAACCAAGAGAAGAAATAAAAGTTGAGATAGAAACTCCTACACCAAACATATATTTGGAAAAGAATCACCCCACAGAATAGATTATTGGAAGAAAAGGAAAAGGACTAATGACAAGAAACAGAGTACATGAGGAATCATGTATGATTTCTCAAGTTGAACCTAAAAGCACAGATGAGGCATGTAAGAATGATCATTGGATTCAAGTAATAAAGGAAGAACTAGATCAGATTGTGAAGAATGAGACATGGGAATTGGTTCGTAGACCTAAAGACAAGAATGTTATAGGAATGAAATGCATATTCAGAAAAAAGATGAATGGACAAGGTGAAGTTGTGAGGAACAAAGCTAGATTGGTAAGAAAAGGATATTCATAGCAAGAAGGTATATATTATGAAGAAAATTATGTCCCAATAGCCAAAATGGAAGCAATAAGAATTTTCTTGGCTTATGCAAAAAATAAGAAATTTAAAGTGTATCAGATGGATGTCAATTTATCCTTTTTGAATGGAGAACTTGAAGAAGAAGTTTACATTGAGTAGCCAGAAGGATTTCCTTTAACAAAAGAAACATACATTGCATGTAGATTAAAGGTGTGCATGGTTGAATAAGTATTTGGAAAAACTTGGATATAGTAAAGGTACAAACGATAGTAATCTGTATTTGAAAGAATTTGAGAATGGTTTGTTGATCATTGTGATATTTGTTGATGACATAATCTTTGGAGGTAATGATGAAGCAAGTGATAAGTTTTCTAAAGAGATGAAGAATAAATTTGAGATGTGCATGATAGGTGAGATGAAAATTGTCTTGGGTTTATAGATTGTGCAAATTAGTGATGGTATTTTTATTTCACAAACTAACTATTTGAAAGAGTTGCTGAAAAGATTTGGCTTGGAAAGTTGTAAACTTTTTGGTACACCTATGGTAACTAGTCACAAGTTATCTAGCAAAGATGAGACATCTACAGTTGAAAAGAAAAAGTATAGATCAATGACTGGAGCTTTGCAATATCTAACTCACACCAGACCAGATATAGAAAATGTAGTTGAGATAGTAGAAAGATTTCAAGTTGATCCTAATGAATATCATTATGCATCAGTAAAGAGGATATTTAGATATTTTAAGGGTACACCTGATTATGGATTATGGTAATGTAGATCAAGTGGTTTCACTTTGTGTTCTTATACTGATGCGGATTGGGCATGCAGTGTGGATGATAGAAAAAGCACTAGTGGTAGAGAATTTCTCCTTGGAGGAAGGTTGGTTTCTTGGCTAAGCAATAAACAAGATTATATTTCATAAAGCACAACAAAAGTAGAGTATGTGGTAGCAACAAACAATTGTAATTAGATCATGTAGATGAAGCATATGTTGAAGGATATTGGGATGGAGTTTTTAAAACCTTTTATTATATACATTGTGATAACATAAGTACAATAAGTATGTATAAGAATCATGTATTGCATTCTAAGATTAAGCATATATCCATTAAGTATCATGTTTTGAGAGAGAAAGTTGTAGAGCAAGAAATCATATTGGAGTATGTTAGTACAAAAGATTAGATTGTAGATATCTTTACAAAGCCTTTTCCAAAAGATACATTTGAGCACTTGTGAGGTATGCTTGGGGTTATGCCCCTGCCTACTTCTGAGTAGATGATATAGAAATTACATCAGTCCAATAGCATAGAGCATTATTGTTTGAACAAACTGAATGTTGATGCTTCCTATATGGGGGAGTATCTGAGAAGAGTAGAGTCATCTAGGACTATTGATAGTTGGTCTAGAATAGTTCTATGGAAACTTGAGTTGTTTGAAGATGTGGAATAGATGATTGACATAATGAAGCCTTTGTCATTGATGTCAATTGGGGAGAGAATGGATGAAAAACATCTCCTTAGTTTTATGGAGGGAGAGATTGCATAGAGTAGTGTCATGTATAGGGGAGAAGATCCTCCAATTAGAGAGAGTTTGTCGAATGAGGGAAAGTTATAGATCTCCTATGAATAAGGGAATGAAAGTATAATTGATGTTGATGGGGAGATACATTGAATGGGGGAGAAGTTGAGAGTTTTTCCTGAGAATTAGAGTGTGAAAAACTGATGCTGATCCAAACGGAAGAGATGATGAATAGACCAGTATTCAAAAGGATTTTAGATTTGATTGATGGTGAGGATTTAAAAAGAAGAGAACAACAGTTGCAGCAAAGTGTTTTTTGTATTCTTGGAACTTAGATGTTTTTCATCTATGTTGCCATGAATGCCAAAGAGTAGAGATTGTTAGCATGAATGTTAAAGGTATTCCTTTGTGGGAGTATTCTAAGAATTTGTAGAACATTTGAGAGATTGTTAGCATGATTGAGATGTTGCATTCATGACTGTGTTTTTTTATTGATGTCAACATATTATAGTTCTATGAAGACTTGTAGAGTAGTGGATAGAGAATGAGTTCATATAGATAGATAATTGATGATTTGATCAAGTGTCATTAAGGACATGTTCTATACTATGTCCTGATGATGTGGTTAAGTGCACATGAAGTAAGTCAAAGACATGTAGAAGATATGTTTGACTTATAGAGAGTAGTATACAGACAGAGTATCTAAGAAGCAATTTATGATGATTGATGTGTATCTCTTTGTTGAGATAGAATCATGATATGAAAAGTTAGACAGTGATAGAAGACAAACTAATGATGATGTCAGTGAGTGTGTAAGGTCTGAGGTGACACATGTGAGAAGTTGTAAAGACTGTGAGCTAATAGTATTGTGTAATTGTAATATAATTAATTATCTTGATGTGGTCCTATTATAATTAATTGGGAAAGCCTCAAGGCCAACTCAAGGAAATATTTTGAGGACATGGTATAAAGGAAGGTATTTTCCTTGATTGTAAGTATGCATTGTGATCAAGAAAAAGAAAAAAAGAGCAAAGTATTTGGTAAATGTGAGTAAGTGATCCAAGGGATTATTGGTTGTGGAGTTGGTGATCTGGTATCAAGATCAAAAGTTTGGCTGACATGACAGAGGAAGAGGAAGTACACATATAGTTAAGTTCTATTATTTTGCAAGGAATAATATGAAGATCAGTCGGATAGTGAGTTCATTGATCTTGCCCCTAAAGTTGTTTGGATAGTTGATCCATCTACCTTCTACAACTCCTAATAGGGTTAGCACAAATCCTAATAGGGATTCAAAGTCTCCTAACACAATCTAATATGTACTTGACATAGGGAAGCATGAGATAACCAGGACCAAAGGCACACCCAACTATCCAAACAACCTATAAGAGTAAACACAATAGAAAAAAACACCAAATAACAACAAACTCAGGAGATAGAGGAACAAATGCATTCACAAATTCATCAAATAATCAAATACATTCCCAGTTGTAAGGCCTTCTAGGTTACAACCACATTACAATTCAATATTGATCTATAAAGATCAAATTTCATAATTTAGTATGCTTTTATTCTTTCTACCTTCTTAATCCTAACTTCCATAAACCAAGACTCTACTAAAGACCCTTAAAATACATACACGGACACAAGTCATCCTATTACAAATACCAACAACTAGGTCCTCATATTAAATGCTAAAACAAGCCACAAGTTGGCTCTCAGCAAACACCTATCACCAAATTAAATGAAAAGGTTAGCTCAAACAAGAAACCACACATAGACAACTCGACAAACAAAGGATCAAGAAACAAGCTACAACTCGGCAAACTCGACAACACTTGGCAACCAAATGAAACTTGACATCCAAACAAGCTTGGTAGCTAAAGGAACTTAGTCCCCAAACAAACTTGGTAGCCAAAGGGAACTTGAAAACCAAAGAAGACTCAACAACCAAATGAAACTCAGTAACCAAAGAAGACTCAACAACCAAGGAGAGCTTGGAAACCAAAGAATGCTCAAAAGCCACAAGATAACTCAAAAACAATAGAGAACTTGACAAACATAGAAAAATCATCAATGCAAGACATTGCAACTTAATAGAATAAGAAAGAAGGACAACATGTAGGATAAAAGTACAACCCAGGATGCTTCTGCATCAGACAACCGGGGTTGAAAGAAATGATTCTCCTGAATCATTGAGATGTCACAACCCAAAATGAATCCAACTCATATTAGAAAATCTATGTATTATCTTCAACTGTTCTATTCTTCCGCTTTACCAGATACTCAATAATCTTTTCCTCTTGTGCTCTTACCAACTTTTTGATCCAATACCTATTCAGCTTCTTCGAACTACTTCTTAGGGTAATCATTTGATACAAAAACTTCATCATTTGACTCATGAAATTTGTACAAATCAACAATATTGAATATAGGAGATATGTTCATGTCATCAAGTAACTCAACTTCATAAGCATTTTCACTATCAAACTTCTTCAAATCTTACAAGGACCAAACTTCTTCATTTTCAACTTACTGTATGTTCCAACAAGAAATCTATCTTTCTTCAAATGAACCATCACCTCATCACCAACTTCAAAAACATGATGTCTTCTAGACTTATTAGCATTCTCCTTGTACTTCTAATTACTTTGTTCTAACTTCAAATTTACTTCCTTATGCAAAGACTTCATAAAATCAAAAAACTCTTCTCCTACTTCACTTCTCTTTTCTTCACCAGCAATATCCCTTAAATATGATACTCCTTTAGGCTTTATTCTAGTGTCAATCTCAAAAGGTGTTTTCCCTATACTCCTATTCACAAAATTATTATATGCAAACTCAACTTGTGCTAATACTATCTCCCAATTATGTGGTTTATCCCCAAGTAAACATCTTAGCAAATTACCCAAGCTTCTATTCAAAACTTCTATCTATCCATCTATTTGTGAATGGAAATTAGAACTAGACTTCAACTCAGGACCCATCTTTTTCCATAAAGTCTTCCAAAAATAACCAACAAACTTACTATCTCTATCAAAGATAATACTTCTTGGTAATCCATGCAATCTAACAATCTCTTCGAAGAAAATTTCACCAACATGCCTAGCATTTGATGTCTTCTTACAAGACATAACATGAGCTATCTTAGAAAATCTATCCACAACAACAAATATAGAAGCACACCCTGATGTAGAGGTAAGGGTTTACAACAAAAAACCTTAAAGAAGCCTAGGTTGTACTGATCACCAATCTAACTTGACTAGTAACACACCCAAACTTTTGTGCCTTCAAATAAGAATATGACTAAAGGACCATTGTTAATCCATTCAACTCAATTTTGGCAAAACTTGACCTTTCACCCTCAAATGGTGTATTCACACACTTTTAATCCATCAACATGCTAGGGGTTGAACACATGCTCATAGATTAAGAAATCACTATTTTGCAAAATGTTAGACCCAACTCTTCAATATTCTGTCCTAAATAAGCAGCAAGGCCTAGTAGTCCTCTCAGACCCAAATTGTGCCCTTAATGCAAAACTTTCCAAAGGATCCTAAGAAAAAATCATAGTTTTCAGCACCCTTTATTGAATTGAGTATACGCCCAAGAAGGTAGGTTATGTTACCATATTTCACCCTCTTAAAACAACAATTCATGACAGGCCTAATTGCCCCAATTAGGTCTATTTTACAAAGGACCTACCAAAAATTTAAGGAATAAGACCAAACCAATGCATGGAATAGTTAGATTAGGACATGAAAAGAGGGATTCCAAAGTTTCATGCATTGGCTCAACCCCCAAGACATGCATTCTCAAAAATCACAATAATTAGCAGAGTTGTCACATAGAGATGCCAACTCAATTTTGCTTGTAGTATATGGCCACCAACTGCTCCTACCCTAAAACCTCCAGAATCTAATAGTACACATGCATATCTCCCATTTCCTTGAAAATCAAATTATTCCACTAGTGGGGATGAGAGATATTGTTATTTCAAGCTAAAACCCTAGGTGGCTAGGGTTTGTAAATTGTTTTTACAAAAATTCTTATATCTTCAATCTCCTATCATGTCAAGGGGTTAGAGTAGGCTCAAATGAAAGCTAACTCTTCAAAAATTACTAGAATTTGGTCCTTCAATCACCAATGTTTGTACAATCCGTACAAGAAGTAGAGAAACTGCATTTTTGTAGGAAAATAATAGGTTTGTATTGATTCAAAAGAAAATATTGCATCCATATGTCTTCCACCCACCTATAAGGGATTATGAAGACCTTCCCCCAACTGATCCAACCAAAATTTGAAGGTTGTGACCATTGGAGGGAATTATTACAAACAAAAAGTTACTAATATAATGTAAATGTTGCATTATTGTCATAGTTATGCAACTTATTTTGATCCTATGATTCTAACATGACTTCTAAAGACTCTAACACTTCCTAAGACCTTAAGACATGATGCTAGAAGACCACTAGATCCTTGTGACCTCATGAAACAACTGGTTTACAAAAACACGAAAGGTTGTTCAAGGATCACACAAATAGGATCAACATACAAAGAAAGAGCCTAATTAGCAAATATGCTAGAATCAAGAGGTGTGAAGGCCTAGGAGACCTTATGATCACTTAGTTTTGGTGGGGTGCTCCTGCACCATGCTACCCAAGCTATTGGAAACTCAAGTTCCCACTTGAGGCTAATTGATTCAAATTATAGGCATGCTTGATGATGTCATGCTCAGTCATCCAAGTGGCATCAATGTCAGTAAGACCTTTCCATTTGACAAGGTACTGCAAATAAGTTTTGTGTCTAGTCTTTTTGTAGATTTTTGTGTCAAGGATTTACTCCAACTGAAGGGGTTGGCTTGGTGGAAGTTCTTGTAGCCAATCAACATGTGACTCCTTAGCATCCATGGTACCTGTCATATCTACATTTCCTTTAAAAGGAGTTAGATCAGAAATGTTAAAAATAGGAGAAATGGAAAGGGATGGTGGGAGAGTGATTTCATAAGCATTTTCACCAAACTTATGCAAGATTGTGGATGGTCCTTAAGAATCCTCTCCTTTCTTCGACAAGCCCACACTTTGTCACCCACCTTAAAGTGAACTTCCCTTCTCTTCTTATCTGCCAATGCTTTATACTTTTGAGATGACTATTCCAAATTGTCCTTGACCTGTTCCTACACCTACTTTATCATTTCTACCAGTTCTTCCCCTTTTGCACTAACTTTGAAATTAGTAGGAAGTTCTCTAAGCTCCATAGGTCCTTTAGGACGCATGCCATAGACTATTTGGAAAGGTGTTTTACCTATGGATCTATTCAAGGAGTCATTAAGAGAAAATTCTATCTAAGGTAACAAGAGGTCCCAACTTTGTGTGTACTATTTTGTCAAGCACCTAAAGTGATTACCAAGAGATCCATTTATAACTTCTACCTATCCATCCATTTGTGGATGCTAGGCAAAACTAAATTGCAAATTTGTACCCAACTTTTTATGCAAGGTTCTCCAAAAGTGACCTTGAAACTTGGCATCCCTATTTGACACAATGGACTCAGGAAAACTATGGATTCTAACAATTTTTTTGAAGAATAGTTGTGCAATGTGTGATGCATCATTAGTACTTTTGCAAGGTATAAAGTATGCCATTTTGCTAAAATGGTCAACTACCACAAAAATGTTATCATAGCCATGTTTTGTCCTTAGAAGTCCCATAACAAAGTGCATTGAAATAGCTTTCCATGGTCTAGAAGGTATGGGAAGGGATTGATAAAGACCTTGATTGGTTGATGTACCTTTGGCTTGTTGGCATATGACACAAGTTTCAACAAACTTTCTAACATCATTTTACATTTTTGGCCAGTGGTAGTACCTCTTAACTGCTCCTAATGTCTTATCTAAACCAAAATGGCTGCTCATTCCCCCACAATTATTTTCTTTGATAATGTTATCCCTCATTGAACACTTAGGGATACATAACTAATGTCCTTTAAAAAGTAGGTCATCTTGAATAAGATATTTAGAAAAATCAATGTTATATCTACCCACTAATGCAGTGCATACCTAATAAATGTTTCCAAAATCAGTGTCATCTCTGTAGAGGTCCTTGAGAGCATTTAGCCCAATGCTTTAGAGTTGTATTTTCTACACCAAAGTGATCCTCCTGCTCAATGCATCAGCCACCTTGTTGGCTTCTCCCTTCTTATGTTTAATGTTGAAAGAATATGCCCGCAATTATTTCATCCATTTGAGATGTCTGGCATTCAATTTTGTCTTATGAATTTAGATTTCTCAAGGCATGGTTATCAGTGAAAACTACAAATTCCTTAGGTAGGAGATAATGCCTCCATTTTCTTAGAGCTTGGACCATAGCATAAATCTCTAGGTCATAGGTGGAGTATTTCCTTTTGGCATCATTTGGTTTCACTAAGAAGAATGCAACTGGCTTGCCATCTTGACTTAGGACTGCACCAATAGCTAGGGTGCTAGCATTTGTTTCCACTGTAAAAAATTTATTGAAATCAAGGAGGATTAGTATAGGATATTTTGCAATTCTAGATTTAAGTTATTCAAAGGCATCATTGGCCTATTTTGTCCATGCAAACTAAGGCCAGTTGACTATTGCCTCAAATTTTGAAGGATCCATCTACAAAGTGCCTTGAGAGATCGCAAATCCCAAGAATGTGAGTTCTTTTTTCAAGAAGATGCACTTTTCAAGATTGATAATCAACTTATGTTCCTCCAACCTTTTGAATGCCAAGCTTAAGTGTTTGAGATGTTCTTCCAAACTGCAACTAAATATCAATATATTATAAAGATAAATAACCAAAAAATTTCCATTATAGTCTTGGAAGATCTCATTCATTAACCTCATGAAGGTTGAAGGTACATTACTCAATCCAAATGGCATAACAAACCATTCATACAAACCCTCTGTTGTTTTTAAATGTTGTTTTCTATTCATCACCTGGTTTTGTCCTCATCTGATGATAACCTAATTTTAAATCAATTTTTGAGAAATAGAAAGCACCACCTAGTTGGTCAAGTAGATCTTCTATTCTTGGAATTGGAAATCTATTTTTAATGGTTATTTTGTTGACTACCTTACTGTTAGTACACAATCTCCATTTTCCATCTTTCTTTGGAGCCAAAATAGCAGGCACTACATAGGGACTAAGGCTTTTCTGGATTAGACCCTTTCCTAACAATTCACTGACTTGTTTAGCAATTTTAAAATTTTGTGCAAGTGTCATTTTGTATGGGGCCTTATTGGGCAAACGAGCACCAAGTATAAAGTCTATTTTCTGACTTATATTCCTAATGGGTGGCAAGGAAAAGGTAAATTAGTTGCTACTATCCCATGATACTCCTCAAGAAGTTTCTGCATCTCTTTGGGAATTAGCTTGTCTTTTTCAGACTTTACTTCCTCTCTAGGTTTATGTATCAAAACATATCCCTCATCTATTTCCTTGATTGTTTCTAACATCTCCTTTTCACTAACAACAACAACCAAAGGTTCCTTTTCTTATTTTTGATCAGGCAAAGGTTTCAAGGTGTAAATTTTGCCATCCTTGATTATGGTGTAAGTGTTCTTCTTGCAACTATATGTTGCATCCATGTCATACTACCAGGGTCTTCCAAGTAGCAGATGGTAGGCATCCATCTCTACTATGTCACACAAGATAGTGTCCTTGAAGTCACCCAAGGAGAATTCTACCATTGTTTTCTCAGTCACAAGGGTTTTTTGGCCTTTAGTAAGCCATGAGACATGATAGGGGAAAGGATGGGGGGTCTTGGTTAATTCTAACTTTTGCACCATTTCCTTAGAAACTAGATTCTCTATTGAACCAGAATCGATTAACAAGTTACTTACCTTCCCTTGACATTTAACCCTTATTCTGAACAATTTCTTCCTTTGTGGAGGTTCTTGAATATGTGGTACTTTCAAAAATGCTTGCCTCATCATCAATTCTATGCCTTCTTCTGCTTCAAGGTCTCTTTCCTCACAGACAAGTTGTGCTCTCCTTTCACCTTCATTTTTATTTTCTTTCTCAAGGCATTTGTTGGAATAATGTCCTATTTGGTTGTAGTTATAACATTTTGGAGGCCTATCTAATCTTCCTCTACCCCTACCAAAGGGTCTTCTACCTCTTGCATATCTCCTTGAACTGGATTCTCCTTGTTCCTTGGTCTCTTGATCAAGACACTTGTCTGATTTATCTGATTTCCCTTTGTTCCAAGAATTAGTTCTTGCTCTATCATTCCTTCCTTTGCCTCTTCCACCTTGTTCACTCCTCCTTTTAAACTTATCTTCTACCTTGGAAGCCAACATGAAACATTTTTGGGCAGTAGTTATGGTGGCTAGGCTCAATTCATCTTGAATTGACAATTTAAGTCCTTGCAAGTTTCAAGTTCTATGGTTCTAAAATGCCAGATTTCATCACAAGATTGTGAAATTATTCAGTGTAGGTTGAGACATCCATGTCTTTTTGTCTCAATCCCATCCTCCTTTTGTTGAGTTGTAGCCTTGACTTGGCTATCTCAGCTTTTTGATTTTAAGGGATAATTTCACAATCAAAGAAACTAGTTATGGAATTCACCCAATCCATAGCAGCATCGGGATCCATCTTCCCATCATAAGTGGGAAAATCAAACTTAGCATCCAAAGATCTCCTTTCCATGGACTTTAGAGTCTTCTTAAGTAGCCTCTAATTTGGAGGGCATTCTTCTTCTTCCTCCTCCAAAAGGGGTTCATCATCACTCCCTTGCTCACATTCACCAGAGTTCCCACTACTCTTCCCAAGCTCCGCTTTAAGTCTAATTATCTTATCCCTCATCTACCTTATCTTAGTATTTCTGAGATCATCCCTGCTTCTTTTCTTATTTTCCTTTTGTTTTTTCTCCCTTAGGTACTTCACAATCTCAACATTTGTCATCCTTGATGACAATCCATCTCCCTCTTCCTCAGACATGATGGAATTTTTTTTTTTTAAGCCTTAGAGATCTTAAGGCTCTGATACCACTTGATGCAAAGGTAAGGGTTTACAACAAAAACCCTTAAAGAAGCCTAGATTATACTGATCACCAATCTAACTTGACTAGTAACACACCCAAACTTCTACACCTTTGAATAAGAATATGACTAAAGGACCATTGAGAATCCATTCAACTCAAGTTTGGAAAAACTTGACCTTTCACCCTCAAATGGTGTATTCACACACTTTTAATCCATCAACATGCTAGGGGTTGAACACATGCTCATAGATTAAGAAATCACTATTTGGAAAAAGGTTAGACCCAACTCTTCAATACTCTATCCTAAATATGCAGCAAGGCCTAGTAGTCCTCTCAGACCCAAATTGTGCCCTTAATGAAAAACTTTCCAAAGGACCCTAAGAACAAATCATAGTTTTCAGCACCCTTTATTGAATTGAGTATACTCCCAAGAAAGTGGGTTCTGTTACCATATTTCACCCTCTTAAAATAGCAATTCATGACAGGCCTAATTGCCCCAATTAGGTCTATTTTACAAAGGAAGTACCAAACATTTAAGGAATAAGACCAAACCAATGCATGGAATAGTTATATTAGGACATGAAAAGAGGGATTCCAAAGTTTCATACATTGGCTCAACCCCCAAGGTGTGCATTCTCAAAAATCACAGTAATTAGTAGAGTTGTCACATAGAGATGCCAACTCAATTTTGCTTGTAGTGTATAGCCACCAACTGCTCCTACCCTAAAACCTCTAGAATCTTATAGTACACATGTACATCTCCCGTTTCCTTGGAAATTGGATTTTTCCACTAGTGCGAATGAGAGATATTGTTATTTCAAGCTAAAACCCTAGGTGGCTATGGTTTGTAAATAGTTTTTACAAAAATCTTTATATCTTCAATCTCCTATCATTTCAAGGGCTTAAAGAAGGCTCAAACGAAAATTGACTCTCCAAAAATTACTAGCATCTAGTCCTCCAATCACCAATGTCCATATGATTTGTACAAGAAGCAGAGAAACTGCACTTTTTCAATAAAATAGTAGGTTTTTATTGATTCAAAAGAAAATATTACATCCATATGTCTTCCACCCACCTGTAAGGGCTTATGAAGACCTTCCCCCAACTAATGCAACCAAAATTTGAAGGTTGTGACCATTGAAGGGAATTATTACAAACAAAAACTTACTAATATAATGTAAATGTTGCATTATTGTCATAGTTATGCAACTTATTTTGATCCTATGATTCTAACATGACTTCTAAAGACTCTAACACTTCCTAAGACCTTTAGACATGATCCTAGAAGACCACTATACCCTTGTGACCTCATGAAACAAATAGTTTATACAAACACCAAAGGTTGTTCAAGGATCACAAAAATAGGATCAACATACAAAGAAAGAGCCTGATTAGAAAATATGCTAGAATCAAGAGGTGTGAAGGCCTAGGAGTCCTTCTGATCACTTAGTTTTGGTGGGGTGATCCTACACCATACCTCTTCGCTATTTTAGGCAATCTGAGAACAAAATCCATACGGATGCCACTCCAAGGTTTCTTAGGAATAGAAATAGGTATATACAAACTAGTATTCTAACTTACTCCTTTTGCAACTTGAAAAACTCTATAACTCTTTAAAAACTTTTGAACATCCCTATACATCTTAGGCCAATAATACTTCTCTTTCAACAAACTTAGTGTCTTATCAATTCCAAAATGTCTAGCCAATCCACCACTATACTTTTCCTTAATCAAATTTAACCTCATAGAACACTTAGGAATACACAACTAAATACCCTTAAACAACATACATTCTTTAATAAAATATTCATCAAACTTACTTGGTTGTTTTTTCAAACTAGGTGCTCTGCACTCTCTCCACATCTCAGAAAAATCTAGATCAGTATCATATAACTCCTTCATCTCATCAAAACCAAGAACTTCAACCTTAGTCTCTATTAGCAAAGAACATCTTTTACTCAATGCATCAACAACTCGGTTAGTGACTCCACTTTTATGCTTAATCACAAACATGAAACTCTACAAATTCTCAACCCACTTCATATGTCTTTGATTCAACTTTTGTTGACTTCCCAAGTATTGTAAGGCTTTATGATTAGTATACAACACAAACTCTTTAGGAATAAAATAATGTCTCCACTTCTTCAAGACTTGAACAATAGCATAAAACTCTTGATCATACACATAATACTTCCTTTTCACATCATTCAACTTCTCACTAAAGAAAGCAACGGATTTAGCTTATTGACTTAATACAACTCCTATTAAACTACCACTTGCATCACATTCAACTTGAAATACCTTATTGAAATCAGGCAAAGCTAATATAAGTAACTTAGCAACCTTTTGTTTCAAAGTCTCAAAACTATTATCTGCTCCATATTGTGTCCACTTGAATTCATTTTTGTCTCAATCATAGCATTAAAAATAGAACTCAATTTCCTTATAAACTTCCTATTAAAACTAGCCAAACCATGAAATGATCTTACCTCACCCACATTCTCAAGTGTAGGCCACTCCAAAATTTCTCTAACCTTCTCAAGATCCATCTTCGAACCATCAATTGAAATAAAAAAATCCCAAATACACAATCTCCTCTTGTATAAAAGAACATTTCTTCAGATTAATCATCAACTTTTCCTCTTTCAATCTATGCAATACTTGTCTAACATGGTCAAGATATTCTTCCTTGATCTTACTGAATATCTAAATATCATCCAAATAAACAATCACAAACTTACCCAAGAATTTCTTTAGGACTTCATTCATCAACCTCATGAAAGTACTAGGTGCATTAGTCAAACCAAAAGGCATAACCAACCATTCATATAAACCATCTTTTGTCTTGAAAGTAGTTGTTCATTCTGATAACTCCTATTTTCACTAAA
This sequence comes from Cupressus sempervirens, assembly GCA_028749045.1. Taxonomy (NCBI): domain Eukaryota; kingdom Viridiplantae; phylum Streptophyta; class Pinopsida; order Cupressales; family Cupressaceae; genus Cupressus; species Cupressus sempervirens. Next base: position 94,521,504 of record CM053783.1, on the reverse strand, counting down.
CCTAAATTTGCAAATTTTATTGTGAAAATATTTTAAGAGTCTTGTAATGTTAGGGTTCATGTGTTACTATTTTTCATTTTTAGAAGATAGCCCTAACATGGTATTTTTTCCCTAATCTAGTTATTTGTCCCTTGCCCTAGGGTTATGTTTTCATTTGACCCGACAAGAAATTTCATAAAAAAATCAAAGTCTAGCCCTTATCCTAGGTTTTATATCTAAGTGGGAGTTCATTTGTCTTTCACATCATCTCTTATGATGTTACGACATAAGGGTTAGTAGAGGGTAATGTTTTTAGTTCCCTGATTTTAATACATGCAGTGTATTGTAGTATTATAAATGAAAAATTTTAAGTTCCCTATCTTACGATTTCCTTTGTATTGTATGATCATGTGTCATATTGAAGAGGTTCTAAGTCTAATGTGTGATGTTACAACAAAGAAGCTGACCAAGACCTCAAGAATGTTTTTGAAAAGTTGTAAGATGTTACGATGAAGCCTTGACCATAAGATTGGAAACTAAGATTGAAAGTGCTACAATGCTACAAAGAAATGGGTATTATAAGATCACGAAGAAGATGTTTTGGGCTTATGATGTGATAGGGTACTTATTATTGAAAGATTTTAAGGTGACAAGTGATAGGGAAAAGTGGCAGTATAGTGTCAGACAAGTGATGAATATCTAATCTTGATTGGTTGATTATGAAACGTACACCATATGGATGCTTAGTTGGATCGATGGGGCCAAAAACTTATTTTACATAAGTTATATTTTAATGCAACATATTGTGATCTCTGATCTTACAATAAAAAATGTATCATAAGATCTCAAGCTAGTGGATAAAGTGATATGATACTACGATGAGTGTTGTGTAGTGAGATCATAAAAGTAAAAGATAAAGCTGGTGGTGCTATGGTAAAGAAAGGTAGTATTTTCTCGTAGTATTGTAAGGGTTTGATGGGTAACTAAAGATGTCATGAAGTAATAGATAACTACAATTGTAAGGTCGTAAGGTAAGATGAAGTGAAGTAAGATGCTATGCTATTCAATATAGATCACTTGTCATAAGATCATAGAGATTGATCCCAAGCTTTGCAATAGTTCAATAAGGGTTTTGATCTCATGAGACCGTAGGATCGAAGGGCATTTCTTCCCTACCTAAGATATTATGAGGTTTTTGACTTGTTGGTTGATCAAAAGATCATAAACCCTAAGTTGACATTTAAAATATTGTTTTCCATTTCTAAGCTGGAAATGACAAAGGATTTTTGACCAATGGGATTTGAGTATGTTACAAAAAGGGCATTGTTGGATAATAATGGAAATGCTCCCCTAAGGTGATAAAATAAGCTAATTCTATGGCTTTATCATACTAAGAATCAATGCAAATGTGAAAATTGATAATATACATCAAGCTATAAAAATATTCTATTAATTAGTTATAGTTTACCATTTACAAAGAGAAGAAAATATAAGTAGTTGTAGATTTTTTAGTCCATGCAGATAATTGTTTTCAATGCCTAAGAATAGAATTTATACAGTGTTTTCCAATATAATTTTAGGATGTTTGATAAAGAGGTAGAAGAAATTGAAGTGTCAGACATGGAGGTTGCAAAAACTTTGAATTCTAAGGGAGGGAAAATGTGACAACGAAAACCTAATAGGTTTGTCGAAGAATGGATTAAGCTTTTCCTTGGATCCTCAAATGCTAATGTTATAGATGACCATGCTTTTATCAAGCCATATTATCTTTGCAAAGATGTTGTATGCCCTAGGATCATGGGTTCTAAACTATTCAAATACTTTTATCACAATAGAGAGAAGAAGATCCTAGTATGTAATCCATAGAAGAAGAACCTGGAGAGGTTGATCTTTTCAAAGGTCTTTATGGATGTGGACTTGGTAAAGACCCTAATTCAATCATACAATCTAGCCACTAAATCCTTCCATAGGAGAGATGGAACCATACTATGTACTCTAGATCGAGCCTCATTCATTGAAGCTTTTGGAGTGGTTGCAGCCATGGGACATGGGCTAGTGATGAAGGAAAAAATTGCCCTAGCTCAAAATGGAGAGATGAAAAATTGTAGGTTCCACCACTACTCCTTATTGATGCATCTAATCTTGTACAAAAATGTGAGGGGCATAAGCCCTAATTTCATTGATGATACCACTGATGCAAATGGAGAGCTAGTAGTTCAATTGTGGATACAAGTATGGGACAATGATTACCATTTTCTAATTATGTTTCTTTCTTTATTAATTTTACTGTTGTGATAGTGAGAATGTTAGATCCAGGTTACTTTAGGCACCTGAGATTTTAAAGAGTCTGTTGAGACCAACCCTACTTCCTAAGGGTAAAATATTAGACCATAATTGGGGGGACATTTTCCTATTTCCAACTTTTTCTTTGATGAGAGTCTATGGTTGTCCCCAACCATCCCACATATTACCAAATTTTGTTCCCCCTAGGTTAGGTGTAATGGAATTTATATGGTAGTTGTTTATGGTTAATAGGGAATATCTAGGGCCTCTGTCATGTCCCCTATTCAAATAATTTTTAAAAAAAATAAACTTTGTTAAGGCAGGCAGGCTCCAAAAAGGTGAAATTTCGGAAAAAGGGGTTAATCTTTGGAAACCAATGGACTAATAAATAAAAATTATTATTAAATTATATTTTATTAACCCCTCTTGGACGTGAGTTAGGGTTATGCCCTCTTTAAAAGGGGTTTGGAGGCATTTTGGGCTCATTCTACATCTTGATTCTTGCTAATTTTCTTGTTGTTCTTCAGAGGCTGCCAAACCTGTGGAGAAGGAGACCCAAGAATGGGAGTTTGCAGGTTTCCAGGAAGGCTAAGGACGGGAGTTTGAAGCCATTCCATGTGCATGCTCATACAGAGTTTTCCCTTGTGCTGAATAGTGCCGATTTGGGTGTTTTCGGGGATTGTTTTTGGTTTGAATTTGGGTTTTCAGTTGAGTGTTTCATATCAGTTTGGTTTGCTGTTGTATTTCAGACTTTATGATGTTAAAATAGAGCTGAATATATGTATTGGGTCATGATTAAACTTCTGAGATAATTTATGAGTGTTTTTTGGTGTTTTCGGGCATTTTGGTGTTAATTTCGGGAGCCCGATTGAGCATAGTTTTGCTCTACATTTGTGATCTGTTGTGTAAGGGCTATACAAATCTGGAAATGTCATTTTGTAGGCTGTTATGCTGCTGAAATTTCTGTAAAAATGTCCATTTTCAGATTTATTAACAATTTGTGAAGTTGTGAAGTTTTTTTTGGCACTAATTTGGACATACCTGATTTGGGTTTTATTGGAGAATTGACAGATCTTTGTAATATTGGTTGTTTGATTTTAAAGTTCTGATTTGAGGCTGGAAATATCATAAAAAATTAGTAAAGGGACATTCCAGTGGTATCAGAGCCATGATCTTGCCAGCCTGAGGGTTTGTAGAAGTTGCATGTCAGTTTTAACAACTACCCAGATCTTGCATGTCAAGTTTTGATAACTACCCAGATCTTGCATGTCATATTTTATGATTGCATGCAACTAAGTGAAAGAGAAAAAAGATATTTGCAGCGAGAAAAGAATAAAGAAATTTTGATCAAACCCCCAGTTGAAAGCAAAAGTACAAAATCCAAGGAAGAAAAAAGTATGGCTGATCCAGATGAGATGGCAAAGAAATTCTTCCAAGACATCCAAAATACTCAGAAGCAAACAGTGGATGGTTTGGCGGAAACTAGAGAGGCTTTGCGAATATTGACAGAAAAATTACAAGGAATTGCATCTATTAATGAGAAAGGGAGCACTTCAGAGGAGCCGAGAAATGGGAGATCCACACCATCTAAATCATCCAAATCTATTTTCTTGCCTGCAGATGAGCCACCAGTACCAAATCCAGCCATTAATCCAGTGGAAGAGGTTACAGGTAATTTGATTACATTAAGAGCTACTTACAATGGCTTAGATGATGACTTTCGTAGTTCAGTTCCTTTTAAAGAATATGTGGATATGATGAACGCTTTGATGCCCAAGAAAGAGAATAGGAGGGAGCATGACACAAGTGGAAGAGAGCTCAAAAATAAAATAAGCAAGTTTACAGCGCCTACTTTTGATGGAACAAATAAAATTTCAGCTAGAGCATGGCTACAAAAATTACAAACTTTCTTCACACTCAACCCCATGAAAGAGAGTGATGCTATTCAATTTGCAAGTCTACACTTGGAAGATGCAGCCTATGATTGGTGGTATCATGGAATGACTACTCAAGGTCACGATCAGGTAACTACATTTGAAGATTTCAGTCAAAGGGTGATAGATAGATTTGACCTCAAGGATGATGAAGAGTACTTTAAAGAATTGTCAAAGTTGAAGCAAACCAAATCAGTTAATGAGTATGTAGAAGAATTTCAAAAAGTGGCTGTTATGGTACCTGATATGAGTGAAAAGAGGATCGTTTATCTTTTTCTTGATGGTTTAGAAGATTCTGTTAAGGGTTTGGTTAAGGCTTTCTCACCCTCAACCTTACAAGAAGCTATCAAAAGAAGCTTGCAACTTGAAACGTGCGTGCCTATGAAATCAATCACTAATCAAAAACCCCCAAATCTTTGGCAACATAAGGGAAATTTTCAGAAAAAGACTTTCCCAACACTACCACCAAAAGATGTGACAAATGTGGCAAAAAAGAAGGTAGATGAAGAGACTAGGAGTGAATTACGAAGGAAAAAACTTTGTTTTACTTGTAGAGAACCATGGGTTCCAGGACACAGATGTTTGGGGAAAGGTCAAGTGCACTATATTGAAGTTGCTTCAGAATCTGATTCAGATGAGCATGAGGAATTTCATGATACTAAGGAGGAGGTAGAAGAAGAGAAAGTAAAAGAAATCATCAAGGATGGCACTTTAGCAGCATTATCAGGAGTCCCAAGATACCATCCCTTCCGAATTCGAGGGGTACTAGCAGGGCAAAGGTTGACTGTTCTTCTTGATAGTGGGGCAACTCACAATTTTATTGATGAGGGATTTGTCATGAAAAGAGGGCTTAAAGCAGAAGATTTTGAGGGATTCAATGTTACTGTAGCTGATGGATTCACTATGCCTTGCACACGGGTGGTGAAACAACTCAAGATGACCTTAGGAGATTATGAGTTATGTGATGACTTCTATGTGGTTGGTATTGGGGAGACAGATCTTGTATTGGGTGTTCAATGGTTGCACTCTATCGGAGGCTATTACATGAACCATCAAACTATGGAGTTTAAATTTCATTCCAATGGGAAAGAAGTCATATTGAGAGGGTTATCAAATGGAGCACCTAAGGCGGTCTCTGCAAAGAGGATGGAGAGGACTTTTCGAAGAGGACAAGTAACATGGGCAGCAGGAGTCATAATCCAACCAACAAGCTCTCCCAAGAATCAAGGTAATTTTCATTTTGAAATTCAAAATATTCTTGATAAGCATAGTATAGTTTTCAATGACTTGCCTCCAGGATTACCACCAGATAGAGGTTTTGAGCATGTTATAGAGTTAGAACAGGGTGCCAAACCAGTTATAACAACCCCATACCACCATCCAAGAGGTTATAAGGAAGAAATTGAAAAAACTATTAAAGAACTCCTGGACATGGGATTCATAAGGCCTAGCTCTAGTCCATTTGCATCATCTGTGGTACTTGTCAAGAAAAAGGATGGTACAATGAGAATGTGTATAGACTACAGGGCTCTAAACAAGAAGACCATAAAAAATAGGTATCCCATACCACGCATAGATGAACTCATTGATGAGTTACATGGTGCTGTATACTTCTCAAAAATTGACTTAAGATCAGGCTACCATCAAATCTGAATGAGGAGTGAAGATGTGGAAAAGACTGCTTTCAGATGTCACTATGGGCACTTTGAATTTCTTGTTATGCCATTTGGACTCACTAATGCACCAGCAACATTCCAATCTTGTATGAATAAGGTATTCAGTCAGCATCTTCGAAAATTTGTTTTGGTATTTTTTGATGATATCTTGATATACAGTAAAACATGGGAAGAGCATCTAAAGCACATAGACACTGTTTTGGGAATCTTGAAGCAGCAATCCTTCTATGCTAAGCTATCTAAATGTGAGTTTGGTTTGACAGAGATCCTATATTTGGGACATATTATAAGCTCTAAAGGAGTACAGGTTGATCAACAAAAAATCCAGGCAATTTTGGATTGGCCTCCACCCACTAATCTTACACAGTTGAGAGGTTTCTTCGGGTTGTGTAGCTACTATAGGAGATTTGCCAAGGGATTTTCTCAGCTTGCTGCCCCCTTGACTGATTTGACAAAGAAAGGAGCTTTTGTTTGGACAGAAGAGGCACAAAAAACATTTGATAAGCTTAAGGAGGTAATGAGTTCATGCCCTGTGCTTGCAATTCCAGATTTCTCTTTACCTTTTGTTATTGAATGTGATGCTTCAGGAGAAGGTATAGGGGCTGTCCTAACTCAAAGGGGACATCCAATAGCATTTGAGAGTCGAAAATTAAATCAATCAGAGAAAGGGTACTCCATCTATGATAAGGAAATGTTGGCAATCATGCATGCACTTCATAAGTTTAGACAATATTTGGTATGTGGGAGATTCATTGTAAAGACAGACCATAATAGCCTCAGGTTCTTCTTGAACCAAAGGGATTTGAATGATCGTCAACAAAAATGGGTAAGCAAATTGCAAGCTTATGATTTTGATATTGAATACATGAAAGGAAAGAATAATGTGGTTGCTGATGCTCTCTCAAGAAAGCCCACTTTGTGTTCCTTATCATCTATCTCTGCTGATTGGAAAGTCTCCATAATTTTAGAGTATGCTAAAGATTCATTTGCCACCAAGATTTTGGATAAGTTAGTGGATGATAACAGGTACAAGGTTGTTGATGAATTGATTTATTACAAGAACAGGATCTTCTTAGTACCAGGGTCAAAAACTAAGGAGAGGATATTGAGGGCTTTTCATGACACACCTTTGGCTGGTCACCAGGGATACTTCAAGACATACAGGCAAATTCGAGAGCGGTTTTCATGGAAGGGTATGAAGGAGGATGTCCTTAAACACATTAAGGAATGTATGGTATGCCAACAAAGCAAGAGTGAGCAAAATTTTCCTGCAGGGTTGTTGCAACCACTTCCTATTCCTGAACAAAAATGGGAAAGTATTTCCATGGATTTCATCACTGGGTTGCCCAAGGTTCAAGGTAAGGATTGCATATATGTGGTGGTAGATAGACTAACTAAGTATGCACATTTCTTTCCTATCACATCTGATTTCAAGGCATCACAAGTGGCTGAATTGTTCTTCAAGGAAATTTTTAGATTACATGGTTTGCCTAGAAACATTGTTAGTGACCGGGACAGTAGATTCCTTAGCTCTTTTTGGAAGGAGCTCTTTCATTTGGCAGGAACTGAACTCACTCCCAGTACTAGCTATCACCCTCAAACAGATGGACAAACAGAGATAGTTAATAAATGGATAGAAGGATATTTGAGGAACTATGTTTCAAATCAACAACATGCTTGGGTGAAATGGTTACACCTAGGGGAGTATTGTTACAATACATCTCATCACATGTCTATTGGTATGCCTCCTTTTCGTGCTCTTTATGGTTACGATGCCCTTTCCTTTGTTGATCTAATACTTTCCGATAGCAGAGTACCCGCAGCAAGTGATTTCATCAAGCAAAGCCAAGACATAATAAGGTCCCTCAAGGATAATCTACAACATGCACAAAACCAACAAAAGATATATGCTGACAGGAAAAGGATTGAAAGATCTTTTGAGGTGGGAGATTTGGTATTTGTTAGGTTGCAGCCATATAAGCAAAGCACCTTGAAGAGAAGTGGGGCAGAGAAACTCAAGCCAAGGTTCTATGGGCCTTATAAAATCATCAAGAAGGTAGGAGAGGTAGCTTATGAATTGGAGCTCCCACCAAATAGCAAAATACATAATATTTTTCATGTATCTTGCTTAAAGAAGGTTATAGGCCAGCAAACCATAGTATCTACAGAATTACCACCTCTTGATGATGAAGGGAAATTAGTTTTGATACCAGAAGAAATTTTGGATACAAGAGAGAAAAGGTTGAGAAATAGGAGCATCATAGAGCATTTGGTCAAATGGAAAGGATTACCACTAGAGGATGCAACTTGGGAAGGAGAACATATTCTTGAGAATTCCAACCTTCATTGCTTGAGGACAAGCAATATTTGGGAGGGGAGGACTTGTCATGTCCCCTATTCAAATAATTAAAAAAAAAATAAACTTTGTTAAGGCAGGCAGGCTCCAAAAAGGTGAAATTTCGGAAAAAGGGGTTAATCTTTGGAAACCAATGGACTAATAAATAAAAATTATTATTAAATTATATTTTATTAACCCCTCTTGGACGTGAGTTAGGGTTATGCCCTCTTTAAAAGGGGTTTGGAGGCATTTTGGGCTCATTCTACATCTTGATTCTTGCTAATTTTCTTGTTGTTCTTCAGAGGCTGCCAAACCTGTGGAGAAGGAGACCCAAGAACGGGAGTTTGCAGGTTTCTAGGAAGGCTAAGGACGGGAGTTTGAAGCCATTCCATGTGCATGCTCATACAGAGTTTGCCCTTGTGCTGAATAGTGCCGATTTGGGTGTTTTCGGGGATTGTTTTTGGTTTGAATTTGGGTTTTCAGTTGAGTGTTTCATATCAGTTTGGTTTGGTGTTGTATTTTAGACTTTATGATGTTAAAATAGAGCTGAATATATGTATTGGGTCATGATTAAACTTCTGAGATAATTTATGAGTGTTTTTTGGTGTTTTCGGGCATTTTGGTGTTAATTTCGGGAGCCCGATTGAGCATAGTTTTGCTCTACATTTGTGATCTGTTGTGTAAGGGCTGTACAAATCTGGAAATGTCATTTTTTAGGCTGTTATGCTGCTGAAATTTCTGTAAAAATGTCCATTTTCAGATTTATTAACAATTTGTGAAGTTGTGAAGTTTTTTTTGGCACTAATTTGGACATACCCGATTTGGGTTTTATTGGAGAATTGACAGATCTTTGTAATATTGGTTGTTTGATTTTAAAGTTCTGATTTGAGGCTAGAAATATCATAAAAAATTAGTAAAGGGACATTTCAGCCTCGAGTGCATAAAGGCACTTTCTTATGTAGATGTTTTAGGGTTGAGGACTTTTCAATTGGAAAAGAGGCCCTTGATCAGATCCATTCTTTCCTCCACCACTACAACCTGTCAACTGGTCCCTACAGGATGTATGATCTTGATAATTGGATGAAGAAGACCCTTAAAGAAGTAAAGAACTATGTGCTACCTAGAACCAAGGAGCTACCACATGAGGATGTTATTCCTAATATAGTTGCAAAGGGAGAGGTAGTTGATAAATTGGCTAAATTGGATGATATTTTGAGGGTAGAAAGGGAGATGAAGATAATTGATCCAAATTTCAAGGGATTTTATTTGGATATCCCCTATCCTTGTAGGATTAGGAAGAGGGTCACTGACCATGTTGAAATCATGGCCCAAATGCTAGAGAGACCCATGAGAGAAGATGAGATGGTGTTCCCTAGTAGCCCTGAGCCTAATGTGGTCCTAGAAAGTGAGGAAGATGAGCTTGTTGAGGCATCATGGGTCACTAGAGAAAACAAGAGACAAAAAGTTGTCCATATCCCTACAGAGGTAAAACAAAGGACTCATCAAATTTTACCAAGCAATAGTCATTTTTTTGCTGACTTAAGGCAAAGTTATCTCCAAGATAGAATTAATGTAGTTGAGAGCACACTCACATATTTGGAACTAGAAACAACAAGGTTGGATGATAGGATCATTCAGGCCCAACAATTCATAAAGGATGATGAATTCATCAAATCAACTGAGTTCAAGAGCTTTTTGTATAAGGTAAAACAAAGTGAATTGGTGCTAAAAATGAAACTAGGAGAATTGGATGAGTAGAAATTAAAACTAGTTAAGACACTATAAGCCTATGACCATGAGAGTGAAATCATGACTCTAGAGGAGGTAAGAGACCTTGTGCAAAGGAGTGGTATGTTGTTGGTACCCAAGTGGGATTTGGAGCAAGCATTTATGCTTGATCAAATAAGGAGACAAGAGAATGCCATCTCATATGAGGCATTTTTTACTAATGGACTGCAGAGAGGAACATGTTTCAACATAGATACCAAATCTATGGCAATTTGGAGCATGGCTCCATCATCAAATAAACCAAAGCTGATGGATGTGAAAATTATAGAATAGGGTAACGTGATTGTATGGACTCTACAAGGCACTTCAAGTATAGAAATATCAAAGGCCATGAAGCATTTCTCATTCATGAATGAGGCCAAGGTAGAGGATATTGAGACCAAACTTTCCAAGTACATACATGATTACATTGATGTGAGAAATATCTATGAGGATGAGCTTAGAAAAAGCCATGTTTATAAGGAGAAAATTGAAGAGCTTGAGCCTAAGGTCCAAGCACTAGAGGGTGAGGTTGCATCTCTCAAAGAGAAACTTGTAAATGCAGAGCAAGTGGTTACTATAAAGCAGAGCCAAGAATAGAAAGATCAGGAGCAACCAGCTAGGGACACAATTGAGGCCCCAACACAAACAAATGGTTTGGAGGAAGAGGATACAATAGAACCAAGGAGAATGAGCATTGATGCTCCACCTACTCAACAAGGAGATGAGGTTAGGACAACTATCCTCAAGAATTTTATGAGCCATAGGGTTGAAACTCTAAAGAGTATATCACAACAAGCTCATAATTTTTATGTTTCTTTAAAAAGTGCTAAGCAATTCTACAATGAGGCACTTTCATGGCTATCACCCACATTCAATATATGGGGGCCATATACATAGTTCTTAGAGAGGCTTATTGTATTGATGGCTAAAAAGCTAGATCTACCTAATAATTTAATCACAATGAAGGAGGGCTTAGAGGTAGTCAAAGCACTAATTGGCTTCTTCACTGATAAATTGCAAATTATACAAGGGAAGCTAAAAGTTTTATCTTAGGGAATTCAACCCTGTATACCACCAATTTATTATGCCACTAGTATAGTGAGGGATTAGCAAGAATGGTTTGATTCCTTTAATGTCATTTTGACTCAGGAGGCCACTATGGCAATTTTTGAAGACAGCTCTGACACCCCTTATAATAAGCTAATTGACTCCCTATTCAAAGTAGAAATAGATTTGAATAGATTTTTTGTTAAGTCTAAAGCCATTAGGAATGTTAAAGCCACACATGACCTAGAAGAGGTTCAAGCTACAGTGTGGTCCACCAAAAGGGAGATCTATGTTTGGGAAGCAGTAGGAGAAATCAATGCCCTGTCGATGGGAGTTTCTTGAGATATTTTGCTAAAGACAGTAAAGGACAAAGGGGAGTAAAGTGAAATGGCATGACATAAATTTTACCTACTGACTCTTTCAACTACTTCCTATTTTTGGATCTAACACTAAGGAAGATCTTTCATATCTTTTGTTTATGTCTTGCCATCTTTTTTTATCCATCCAAATTTTGACATGTGTCCTCCTCCCATCTATAGCTTGTTGCAATCCTATATAAGGATTTCCAGAATGTGGAGTAGAGGTCAACTATATGTAGAATTTTCCTATGTTCTTATGTCTTTTTTATAGTCCATCCATTTTTCTATAACTATATGATCGAAATTAGTTTTTATACACTTGAATATATGCATTGAACATTGATTATTAGTGGTTAAGTTTTGAGTTATTCTCGAGTCTCTATCAGTATTGTAAGCATTCTCAAAGGAAATAAATATAAGAAGAAACTTCTCTATATATCTGTGTTTTTGAGTTTTGTCTCCTTTTTTATATATCTATAATCTTGAGATTGAAATGAACAAGTTTCATTTAGTTCAATGTCATTTATACAAATTCTATATCTCTTACTAATTGCTACTAATTCAAAGAATTAGATAACTGCTCTCTATAATTGATAGGGTTTAGGGTTTATAAGAAGGATATGGTAAGAATTAAATTCAGAGCTCACTATTGACAAATTTAATTACAAGTTCATTTAACAAGTCCAAGTTTTTTGGTTTCTGACTCTATATATCAATGGATAAGACACTGGTCAATTAAGTTCATGAACAAGTTGATAATTCACCTAATTGCAGAATATAACAAACAAATCAATTTACTATTTTATGTAATGATGAACTAGAAGTCTTGTTTGTTACTTGTTTTCTTTTCCTTTCCCTTTGATTATAGTTAGCTATTGTGATCAAGAAGTTTATAAGCAAATCATAGAAAAACATTGACCATTTCTACTATAAGGGATAGTATTGAGGAGAAGAGTATCAAGTTAGTTAGATCAACCCCTAAGGTTTTCTTGCCTTGGCCCAGCATAGCCTAAAGTGAAGTGAGTCCTGATGACTCTATTAATGTTGGCCCAAAACTAAGATTTATCCTTACTGAATATAGGATTTAGTTGATCCTTAGGCTTGTCCCTACCTTATGCTTCTTGGTATTAGGTTTAAACCAACCTGATATGTTCCTTACCCAAAAATAACTCCAACACATTCGTCACCTTCTCTAATTTTGATCATAGATGATAGCCACTCTTCAAATCAATCTTGTTAAAATACTTTTCTACACTCAAATAATCCATTATGTTATCCATCCTTGGCATAAGAAACCTATATTTCACTATGATCTTGTTAATAGCTCTGGAATCAATACACATTCTTCATTCTTCATTCTTCTTAGGTGCTAATACCATAGGTACAACATGTGGACTCAAAATTTCTCTGATCAAACCTTTCTACAACAAATTATGCACTTGTCTATCAAGTTCTTCATTCTCAACAATTGTCAATCTATATGGTACTTTATTTGGAAAAATAGCTTTAGGAATTAGATCCATGCAATGACTTATACTCCTTACTGGTGGTAAACCATCAAGTATATCCTCTACAACAATATATTTATACTCCTTCAGTAATTCTATAATTTCCACTTGCACTTGGTCAATACTACCAATTTCTATTGTCAATCAATTACCATTGGCTTCTATTACTCGGTCACTACTAACTAGTACTTGATTAACATTATTTTTTGATACTTGATTTCTATTGACACAACTCGATCTCCTAGGGATTATGGAAAAACAAATTTGATTCTTCTTCATTTCCTTTTCAAATTCTCATAGTAGATACACTTAACCTCATCTAGACTTTCAATCAAAGGAAACAATATTTTCTTTTTCACATTCACCCAAAGAGTATATTTATTCAATCTTCCATCATGTATAGAATATATCATATTGCCAAGGTCTACCCAATAGAATATGACAACAATCCATAGGCATAATATCACACAAAAATTTATCAAAATAATGTCCAATCTTGAACTTCATAATACATTGTTCACTCACCAATATCTTATGCTTATCTTTGATCCATGAAACATGATAAGGTTTAGGATACTCCAACCTTTGCAACTACAAATTTATAAATAATTCTTTTGATGACAAACTTGTAGAACTTCCACTATCAATGATCACCTTGCAACTTTGCCTAGCGATCTTAAATCTGATCTTGAAAAGACTTCTCTTTAGGACAGGTTCCTTATCACTCCCCTTATTACATAAGGTTCTTCTCACCATTAGATTTTCTCTAGCCTTAAGTCCACTAGGTGAACCCTCAGTGTCTCCTTGAACCACAACATTTCTATTACCTTGCCCACTTTCAGATGATCGACATTCAAAATATGTATGCCCTTCTTTACAACATGTGAAACAATTAGCATGAAAATCACCTCTAGAATAAGAATTACCTCTTCCTCGATAAGAACCAGTACCCCCTTGGTAAGGATAACCACCTTTCCACTCAATCTTGCCTTTATCACCATTCTTCGATTCAGGTTTTCCCTTATCTTGGATAGAACTGTCAAATCTACCACCTTCTCCATAAGATCTACCTTTTCCTCTCTAGAATCCCTCTGCGTCTTTGTCTTTGTTCATGCTTCTTTGTCAAGGTCTCCTCAACTTTTAGGCCATATTGATATGCTTCCTCCACACTTTCCAATTTCACAAAACTTATCTTATCTTGAATTCTAGATCTCAATCCATTTATGTACCTTACAATTTTCTCAACATCATCATCCACATGTCTAGATATGATGTCCAATCTATGGAATTCCTTAGTATACTCCCTCATAGTCATGTCTCTTTATCTCAAATTTTGTATCTTTCTCAACAAGCTCACTTGGTAATCAATAGGAAGGAACTTGTCCTTTACCTTGTTCACCATCTTTGACCAAGTCTAATCTTTTCCTTTCCTCTCCTTTGTCTATCAAGTTGCAAATTCTTCCATCATAGTGAGGTGTGTCCTTTTAACCTTGTAACTACAATCTTCACCATCCTATTATTAGGAGCATTTTCATAGTCAAAGAACTTCTCTATTTCAAAGAACCAATCCAACACAACATTGATATCCAATTTTCCATCATAAGGAACAACTTCAACACCAGATTTTGAATGTTCCCTAGACAATACTCTCAATAATCTTGCTTCATCTTGATCTTCTTTAAGTTCTAGATTAGGGTTTGGTGTTGGTTCTTCATCATCACTCACATCATCAAGATACACTCCTCTTCTCTGAGTTGTTTCTACAACATCTAATGGTTGCAATTTGTCTTAATGTATCCAACACAATATTGTCAACATTTCCTCTACCTTGAACCATCTTTATAATTAGGTTCTTGCAAGATTGTAACCCTCTGCAAGTTATAGGTCAAATCTGTAGATCTACAACCCTACAAACCAAATTCACTTAGGATAATCCTACACAATCCAATCTCCACAAGGATGAACCTAGCTCTGATACCACCTGACACAGGGAAGTATGAGATAGCCAGGGCCAAAGACACACCCAACTATCCAAACTGCCTACAAGAGTAAACACAACAGAAAATAAACACCAAATAACAAGAAACTCAAGAGATAGAGGAACAAATGCATTCACAGATTCATCAAATAATCAAATACATGCCCAGTTGTAAGGCCTTTTGTATTATGACCACATTACAATTCAATCTCAATCCACAAAGATCAAATTTTGCAATTCACCATGCTTTTTTTCTTTCCACCTTCTTACTCCTAACTTCCATACCCCAAGAATCTACTAAAGACCCTTTAAATACATGCATAGCCATAAGTTGGCCTATTTCAAATACCAAAAATTAGGTCCTTATATTAAACGCTAAAACAAGCCACAAGTTGGCTCTCAACAAACACCTATCACTAAATTAAATACAAAGGTCATTTCCAATAAGAAACTGCACATAGATAACTCAACAAAGAAAGGATCAAGAAACAAGCTTCAACTTAGCGAACTCAGCAACACTCAGCAACCAGATGAAACTTTGGCATCCAAACAAGCTTGGTAGCTAAAGGAACTCAGTACCCAAATGAACTTGGTAGCCAAAGGGAACTCGACAACCAAATGAAACTCAGTAACCAAAGAATACTCACAACCAAGGAGAGCTTGATAACCAAAGAACACTCGGCAACCATAAGATTACTCGGTAGCAAATGAGAACTTGGTAAATATAGAAAACTTTGCAATGCAAGACATTGCAACTCAACAGAACAAGAAAGAAGGAAAACATGCAAGGTAGTAGTACAACCCAGGATGCTCCTGCATCAACAATGAATGTATTTCATTGACTCCTAATAGGGTCCATCATCTAACAAGGAATATTTATATTAGTACATCATTTTGTGGGTACCATCCCCACTGGGGTTTCCCTAGTTAACATATATGGTGTTATTGTGTATGAGTATCTTGTTATGGTTGTTGATTATATTATTCATTTGGTTAAGGATCAAAAAGGTTGATAATTATTATAATAGTTGGATAACTTATTCCACCCCCCCCCCCCCCCTCTCATTTATATTGGTGGACTTTACTTTTTAAAAACACATTATTCTCAAACATCATAGCTCTAGCTCCCTCTCTAATTGATATGTTCCTCCTCCTTTCTATCCCATTCTTGTTAACCACAACTAATAATACTAACAATGTTTTTAGAAGAGTCATATCGATTATTATGTTTTCATTGATATCAAGCTTTAATTGGTGAGACATTATGCCAATCCAGTAGAGTTCCATATCATTTGATTGATGAAGAGGATTTGAAGAAAGTATAACAATAATATAAGTGTTGATAAGTGTATGGTATTCAATGGGAACTTGAATGAATTAAACTATGATAGTATAGTGTAAGTTTAATTAATTTATATGATTTGATTAACTATTGAGATAATTTATATGTTAAGATGAATGCTGATGATATTCCTATGGGAGAGTATCCTAGCATTGTTGGATCATTTGGGAGATTGTTAGTATGACCATATGTTGCATACATGACAATGTTTTCCATTGATGTCAACATACTAGTAATTATATGAAGAGTGACATAGAAGAAGTCATAGATTGAGATCGTGAGGTTCAAGGATTGAAGATAAGGTCAAGTACAGTTGACGAAACATTCTATAATTGTCCTGATGTTGTGGTTAAGTGTGCATGCAAAAATTCAAAGACTAGTGACAATTATTCGATATTTACGGAAGACAATATACATATAGAGTTCCTAAGAAGAATTTTCTAGTAATTATAATATATCTCCTAACAAGGATAGAATTTGGTTGAGTGCACTTAGACATAGGAAGAAGACTTCATAGTGATGATGTGGTTGAGCATGCGAATTTCAAATTTGCACATGTGAAGATTTGTGAAGACTTTGAGCTGACAATGTTATGTAATTATGAAAAGATATAATGTAATATGTAATGTTTTATCTTAATGTGGTCCTATTGTGATTTTAAATTGAAAAGTCTCAAGGATGAATCAATAAATAAATTTGAGGACTTGGTATAAAGGAAAGTTATTTTCCTTGTAGATAAAGTGTGTTAGTGTGGTAAAACGTGAATGTAAGAAAATTGTAAGTGTGAATTACATGCGAGTGAGAACTCTAAGGGATTTTTTTGATGTAGGTATATGGATTGGATATTGAGATCTAAGAAATTTTTGGCGAAGTAGAGGCATAGTGAAAGATTAAGCTAGTTATATTTGGCAAAGAGTGCTAGCGGACAGTTGATCATTTGGTATTATTATGAAAGGAATAATAGAAAGGCTAGTTAGAAAGTGATTTTGGTGATCTTTCCATTGAAGCTATTTGGAAAGTGGGTCCATCTACCTTCCACAACTCCTAACACGGGTGGCACAACTTCAAATGGGATTGGAAGGGATTGATTATGAACTAAAAAGTATAAGTGACACTTCATTGAGAATTTATGATCTCGGGGTTTTACACATGAGACTAAGATCTGAGCCCCTGCATCTAATTACTTAGAAGCTGAAAGATAGTAGTCAAGTGGAGGCTACAGGGTTCCCATTAGTTGTTCAAGCTCTAGAGTTGATACTAGAATGCATCTCCCACTATGACTAGTCAACACATTAGATCAAATTACCCAACAATGATGTATTACTCACTACAGATAAAAACACTATGCGAAATTTCTTTTGGCTACTTATTTGTGAAGTGTTTAATGAAATGGATTTTGGAACTCCACATCTAGTTATAATAAGAATAAGCATGTGAACAAAGGAAACCTATTATCAACATGGTCCCAAATTTCCAGGGATAGCAAAAGAAAATAATTTGAAGCAGGATATCATAGACATCTTAGTATTGTTGCATCGGCTAAAGGGTAATGAAGATGCCTTAAATTTTTTTGAACATTACTATTATTAAGTACAAGTGGTGTGTGTAGACAATGAATATATAGATTGGTCTTATATCATGAGCAACCAATTAACCTCATGGTTGTAGAATGCTAAGGTCCAAATGCAATTCTTCATGTCAACATTCTTAGTCTATGCCTTGGGCATTGTTCAAATGTTGGCATGGGCTCCCTTATGTTGAAGAGATTGATGAACATATCTAGGTGTACAATTTCTATCCCTGTCTCCAACTACATAAAAGCAATGCAAAATTTTCAAAGGTGAGCAATGCCTTCACCATGAGATTGTGTCAAGAATTACAAACTTCCCAGAGAGGAGATTATCCCCCAAAGTCATTTCCATTTTCACCTAATTTGGCGGCTATTTCATATAGTTTCCTTCCTTCTCATACATTAGAATAGTTGGATTTGATGAATTCCCATGGAAATTAACAAGGTTCCCGAATGATAAGATCATCCTAGTGGATCTCTACCAGCAAATCCTACAAGTAAAAACTCTTTGTGCTAATGCATAAAAGGAAGGCATCCATTTTCCCATTGTTGTTGAAGCCTATTCATGTGCCTCAAGGTTGAATGTCAAGAACATGTTAAAAGCATTTGGGGAGAAACATAAGATAGAGTCTTATCAAGTATTGAGGCTCAAGTTTGACCCCGTGAACTACATTAGAGAAAACCTACAACTGGGTCTAAGCTTTAAGCATGTCCTTGAGCTCAAAGGTTATTGGGCTAATTGTGCAAGAGAGCTAGATAGTAGAGAGAGATTTTACTCAAGGCTGAAAGTTTGACAAATAAAAACGTGTAGGGTGAATATTGATGTAGAAGGAATTGAAGATGATGAATAACATATGCATCCATCAACATACATAATAGAAATCAAGGGCACCCCCATCAATTCTACCCCAACTCTGGTGTCTACAGCTCAAACCCTAGATGAGTTAATGGCTGGTATCATCAAAAGAACAAACAAGTGGGTAGAATGGACCAAGGCAAGGAAGAAAAGAACAAGAGAATTTCTTTAGCTTCCAATCCCACATAGGCCTCTCCCTCCACTGCCACCACTAGCTCCAACAATCACCTCATCTCTCACATGGGGTCCTACACAAACCACTAGTGGAGGTGATCAACCTCTAAAGAAGCACATTCCCATCTAGCCTACATGAAAAGGTGGCTTGGCCCTAAATATCAAAGCTATCGGGGAATAAGGGAAGGATAATTAAAAGAAAAGGAACATGGAGTGAAAACAAAGATGGGTGCCACTATGGAGGTAATTAATCTTGATAGCTTGTATGGGAACCACCTAGATGATTGATGTGATGAAAACTTACAACTGCTAGAGAACCCATAAGCCTCAGGAGGCTGAAGTAAAGTTCCTATTGTTAGTACTTCTACTAACCCTATTGTGTTCCCCTTATCTTCCAAGAAAAATAAAACTCCTCCAATGGTGAGGAAGCTCTTTGATGCTAGTTCTCTCTAGTCCTCACTAAATGTCTTGGCAGTTGAGTTGTGGTTGGAGAACACATTGGAAAAGAAAAGAAAATGATCAGAAGAAAGCGCTCCCACCAAGGATCTAATTCCTTAGACAACACATCCATCTGTTCCAATTCAGAAGAAGAAGAAGTTGCATACCTTAGCTACTCTTGGGAGAGATACCAACAATAGCCATATTGTTATGGAAATATCTCTAGCCCAATGTGAAGGAGATTTGACATCCCTCTCCCCCACGGATTTCAGTGTACAGGTGCATGACATGGGTCTTGTCTGGCATGACACTATGGTTGGAATGTGGAAGTTCACTAATCAGCATATAGAGGAGGAGCTCAAGGAGCTAACAATATCTAAAGACTACTTGAAGGCTTCCAATAAAGAGCTTTCAAAATATATTAAGCAGTTGTTCACCCCACTGGCGTTTCTCCTAGTAGATTCCTCTAGTGTCAAGTCCTTTGATCCATCTGCAGAGGAGAACAAAGCTTTGATTTCCAAATTGCAAGAAGAAATGCATTTTGGCCAAATTGGACATGGATGGGTCAAGGATATGAAAACCATGGGCTTACTCTTAGTTGAGAAGTTGGGCAACCTTTACAAAAGGTTCATGAAATTGTATGAGATTGTGTTCACCAGTCTTGAATCCCTCAATAAAGACATGGACAAATACAAAGATTGCATGTATTACTACATGAAATTATGAGCTTGAATGTTGAAAATGCCATCCACTTGGGAATCTTGAAGACCAGTGATGAATCCATATTACATTGGATGTGATCCCTCAAATTCAAAAGGTAGATTATGGTCAAGGCTAAGAAGCAGTCAAAGAAGATGCTTGAGTTGGTGAAAAAGGTAGAGGGGACCATTTTTGGGTACCTCTGGGAGTTGCAGGAAGATTATCACATTGGAAAAGATGGTGAGGTGTTCAACATTGAATATATGAAGACTACATATTAAGATTTCATTGATGAGTTGGTCCACCTTGCCAACTTTCAAATCTTTGAATTTCATAAGTTGACCACTCTTGATGGGATGCTGACAAAGGTTTTGGAGAAACTAAAAACATGAGCTGACATTGTTGAAGGGTTAGCCGCAGACCATGACTTCTAGATGATTCATTTAGACAATGTGCAGATTCCCAATGTTGAGTATCTTTTAGTCATCTTAGGGGCTATGAAAAATTTTAAGGTGAGTTAATAAAGTGCCAAGTCGATTGATGATGGAAGCTGAAATGTTTTAGCTCCCCAAACTTAATTATTGCTCTACTCTAAAATGAAAAATGTCATTCCCCTCCCATTTTGGGCTTCTCTTCTATCTTCCCGAAGATGAAGTTAAAGCTCTTATGTTTAATGTTTTCAAAATTAATAAAAAGGATCGACAAATTTTGGTGTGAATTCTTGCCCTACAGCTGAGACAACTAAGTGAGTCTCCAGAGTTTTTACCATAATTTGTTGTTTAATTAGTTGTCTTTCTACATGTGATGAATGAATGTCAATTGAATTGAATCACTTTGAATTCAAAATAGAGTTGAATCTTTCTTTCAATTAGAAGTTAATAGTTATCTTATTGTTACTACAATTCAATTTCCTTTATTTCATCATTCAATTGCATGTTTAGAATTTAATCAATCATGTTAAATGAGGCCATGTGCATATAGAAGCATAGTCATTGCATGTTAAATTAGGGAGGAATTTTGAAGATTAAATTCATTCATAGTTGTCGATGAGATTGAATTCAATTGCAGACCAATTTTTTCCCTGAGTCTTTTATGAATATGGAAGACTCGATTATCACCTCTTATGCTCTCGGGTTAAGAGCACAACTCTGTTAGATAGGAAACATTAACAATGCTCATTGCATATCATTCACTACAAGGGAGTTTTAACTTTCAATTCGTAGGGAAGTCTTAATGGCTCAATTAAAGTTTTCCAATGGTTGGGAGCAATCATTCTCCATTAATTGGGTGTTGAAGTGGAATGCAAAGAAATATCTAAAGGAGACAATCTGTTAATCGACACATAGTTGATCCTTACAATCTTTTTATTCACACAAGAATAGAGATAAGCATAACAAAAATAAGATGTAGTACAATTTAAGTCTCAAATTTTATAAATACCACAAGCATTACAAGCATATATGAGAATGAAGGAGATTCCATTTGCAGTCCCTCTTAGTTCTCAAGCTTCCCTCGGAATCTAAAATCTCCCTCTTAATCATTGTTTTTCTAATTGCATCTTGCAATGAAGGGAGATAAACTTATCATCAATATTAATGCTTAAAGCACACTATTTACAGTCAAATTCAAAATTTATTTCTATATTGGTAATAATCAACAATGTTTGTAGCCATCTTAGCTACAATAATTGGTGTCTCATGATATATCCATTAATACTTATCACACCATGCATACAAATATATACGCCAAAGAGATTTTGATATGTGTATATGCTATTTTAGTATGTTAGAAACACTAAATTAAAACAATCAAAAAGCATTTGCATACTAATTTAACATAACTTCATGAGAGACAAAGTGAAGTCCTCAAATGAGAATATGAGCCATGCATAGGCTCTCTCAATGAAGATGATCACTTGATGTAGAGGTGTGTCTAATAGCTAAGATGGCTCGATTATGTATGTATGCTCAAATGCTCAAATGGGCTTCAATAGAGGATTTTTGATAGATTTTGGTGGATGGATTTGATGTAAAAATGGATTCTCAAAATGGCATTATGGCTTTACTTTCTACATTGTGTTAAAATGGCCTTGGAGAGGATTCCTTAAATAGGCAAAGGGCTTGAGGGATCAAGGGCTAGGATGCAAGGATGAGAGAAAGCTTATGGAAGGTTTAGATTGAATGAGAGGAGAGCACATGGATTGTGCTTCCTTACAGCCAATCAGAGAGTGACACATGTCACAAAGTCATTGGTTAGAGCAAGAGGGGTTGAGGGGTCAACAAAGGAGGCTCAAAGCTCATAAAGACCCTCATAATGGCTTGTAAGAGCAATGAATGGGCTTGTAAGAGTCATTTATGGCTTTGTGGGCTTCATAAAATTTTATGGTTGGGATATTTGTGAGAGAGTTGAGATATTTTGACTTGGGTTGGATTAAGAAAGTCTTAAGCTTGACTTAGGAATGTGCAAATGATTAAGGCATGGATTAGGCTTGGGTTAAGATTAGATTAGGCTTGTTAGAGATGGGCAAGTGGATGGCATTTAATGAGGGTGGGTGAAGGAGGAGATATTTGTTGGCTTTGGCTTGGGTTAGCAAGTCTTAACCCATGTTTAGGGAATGTGACAAAGTTGGGAGGGGATTAGAATTAGGGTGAGTCTAGGCTTTGGATGAGGATGAAGACTTTCTAGAAGAGTCTAGAACTTCCTAGGATGAGGATAAATAAAGTTTTTAGGAAATAAATAAAGTTTTATTTATTTCAAGGGTTTCGGTTGAGGAGATATTTATTAAAATATTTTTAATAAACATGAAAATTAATATTTAATCTTAATTAAATATTTTGAGTTGGGATTAGGGGTAGGAAATGATGGGATTAGCTTTTAATCAAAATTAAAGAAGGATTAGAAGATTTGGGAAGAGGTTAGTGGTCTTAAAAAAATTGGCCAAATTTTGGGCAAAAAATAAATTAATTATTTATTTTGATACTTTTGTTCAATTTATTAATTAAATAATTAATAAATAAGAAAATAATTTTTAAATAAGATTTAAACATTTTTGGGAGGGATTTCTTAATTAAATATTTTTAATTAAGATAAAGGGATTTAATGGCATAAAAATAAATTAATTAATTAAATAATTAATTAATGATGATGTCATCAAAGGCTTTTTCAAAAAATAAAAATACTTTATTTTCTAAAATATTTTTAGGTGTCTACATTTTGCCCCTCTTTGATGTGATGCTGCAAGTGGCATGGCATCAAAGATAAGAAAATAAGATGCCCAAGGCTAGAGCAGAAGAGGAGAGAATGGACTGCGAGATGCCCCCTCAAGAAGGCGGTAGGGAGAGAAAGCGAGGCTCGACGGCTTCTTAAAAAGTACAAGAATCTTGGCAAGCGGGAGGACAAAGAGTGGCTTAAGAGAAGAGGTTTAGTTAGCTCAAACTCTCACTATGGGAGAATGATAAAGGGGAAAATTAGAGGCACAAGAGTAAATAAGCTTAAGACTTTCAAGATTGGGGGGAGGATGAAGGAGCAAAGCACTATAAAAAGGAATCTAGGATAGGGAGATGGATGATGGGATGATAAAGCTGATGCAATAGGATTTCAAAGAGCTAGATTAGTGAGAGATGGGTTTCAGAGATCCCTAGGACTAGGATTGTAGATCTTGAAAGATGAGGCTTGGTGGATTGATTTGATTGGTGGATCCTAAGACTAGGATTGTGGATCCCTAAAGCTAAGAGTGATGACTGATTCAAAGAGATACTGATGCATAAGCTGGAGTAGGAGAGACAGATGCTGGATATGGATGGGGAATAATGGAGATGAAGGGACTCCATTGAAGCCTTTTGAGCGGGGTGATACTTCAAAGAGAAGTACCACCATGTAGTTGAGCACTAGATTTGCTATAGGACTGTTGGTTAATCACCAAGGTTACCAAGAACATCAAGGCCTTTTCACCAACCATCTAGAGGACTGACGGACTTGACTGAAAAAAAATACGCAAGGATTGCCCCAGTAGCACACATGAATCCTAGAGGAAGCAACGTGGAACTGACACTGGGTAACCCACAAGCAGAAAAAAAAAAAACAAACAAAAGACCTGATCAAAACCTTATGCTCAGATTGCCCCATTTGCAGTATACCATGATATGGAAGTCATGGCAACCTTGAGGAGGGAACAAAAATATTGCGTGGAAAAGATACTTCAAGAGCCAAAGGGAAGATTTCAAATCAAAAGAAAGCGAAAATCCAAAAGAGAACCATTTGCCAACGAGATGGGTAGGATGAGGTACTAACGGACCAAGATCAGACATGAGGAAAGCTATATCCTACAAGGATCTATCGGAGAGCACATAAGCTGAACTAAGAAGAATAACACTTTGGTGACAAGAGATCTAGCTAAAGGATGCATTGGAATAGCTAACCAAGGGTTGTGCGATGTGTGCCAGATGCTGATCAAGGATGAATTGACACGAAAGTAGGATAGATACAATGGTACTAAGCTAAAGAGGATGTACAAACTGACAAACCAAGATATGTTACAAATGTACAAGTTGTTCATGTGTTTGTTTTGTGAGATGGAAATGTTTTAGAGTGTGTTGGATGATTGCAATGTGTGATAGATGGATAGTTGGATAATTTGAGGGTTTTGTGAAAAGCTTAAGTGAAGTAGGATTTGTATGTGCATCTGATAGGGTACAAACTAGGAGACAAGATTATTTACAAGCTGTACAGAAGCTCCAGATGATAAGATAGCGGGATGGCTCAAGTTGGTGCAAGATGCAGAAGCTAAGGATGAGGTGATAGTAGAAGATATGGATTTTGCAGGATGCATCCAATGATGATGATAGATGTACGACCAAGGATGGGGACAATGCTAAGGTTGGTGGTAGCTAAGCTGATAGATGGTGCTAGAGTGAATGGCTAATGAGAGGATGACATTGGATTTGCATGAGGATAGCCTAGAGCGAGATACCAATGACAAGGGAAGATGGACAAGAAAAGATCTCCAAGGAATACAATGCCCCCAGTTAGAAGATAACATGCGAAAGGAGGTCTTATGATGGATGTGATAGGATTGAAGCTAGGATGGAAAATTTGAAGGTGCTAGGGAGATAGATGATAGTTGGGATGATGGGGTGAGGTTGCAGAAGATAAGTGGATAGTGATAGATAAAAGATGGAGGATGAAAGATAGGTGGATAAATTGGAAGATGGAGCTAGATGACAAGATGTGACCAAAAGCATGAGGATGATAGGCTAAGCTGGGGATGGCTGGATTACACATGACGCTTGTTTGCCAAGTTTTCATCATGGTACTTGTCCAAGGTGCTTGAATTGCCAAGTTTTCACCAGTGCACGCTTTATTTTTCTTTTTTCTTTTTTTGACTTTTTTGACTTTGGACTTAGCTGGAATGATTTTGGCTTTCTTCAGCTATTTTTGGCTTTTTTGGGATTTTCACTGGCTATTGGAATGTTCAATTTTGTTGCTAGCTGTTGGTACACCGGATGTGTGATTTATGCAATAGATCGTATTAGATGGGATTAATGGTAGGAGATGGAGGGATGAAAAGGTTGGAAAGGAGCATGACATGGGGATGCTTGCAGGATCAACATTGGCACATGTTGGGATGGGTCTGAAAAGAGCATATGGGGGATAGATGGTAGATGCAGGCTTGACGAAGGGATTTTGGAAGCGCACTTGGGGATATAGGCACCCAAGATGGGGTTAGGAGATGGGGGACATGAATCATTGGATGGGGGATTAGCAATGGTGGATGCCATTATGCATTGGGTTTCAACTTTTTTCTTTGGGATCCACATGGTTTTGGATTTTCTTTTCATAGGCATTTGCATTGTTTTGCATTATTTGATTGGACTTTTCCTTTTTGGAGTATGTCTTTTAGAATAGACATATGATTGCCTAGGATGTGGATTTTTAGCTTTATGCATTTTGAAGTTGGCATTCACATTGTTGTGGTAAGCTTTGGGAAGATGGTTAGGAGAAGCTTTATGAGATGGAGAGGATATGGAAGAGCATGTAGGGGGATGATGATGGATGATGTGCCCTGATATGTGCCTTTGTTGATCTTGCGTAGGAATGGAGGGAATAGGATTTTTATGATGGCTGATAGGAGGATGGAGGATGGTAGATTTTGGGACATGGGGACCCAAAATGGATTTAGCAGATGAAGGGGGGATATGGTAGGTTGTTTTGGGTTGCAAAGATGGGGGGGGGGGGGGGGGATGACATAAGATTTCTTGAAGGAGTGATGGGAGGTTGGCATGGTGGGCCTAGAGATAGGCTTGGTTTGGGGATGGCATGTACCAACACTTTTAGATGGTGAGCCTCTGGATACATATCCAAGACCATGAAATCTTGGATTTTTTTGTGCAATAATAGGCTTTCTGATTCCTTGCTCTTGTGGTCCTAAACTTTGACCTTGGTAATGCCATCGATTGAGCATTTGAATGAGCTGAGGAAACTTTTTGATTGTAGAAAATGGTAGAAGTGCTTTATTAGATGTACTACAACGAGGAGATATTGTTCTTAATTCGTTTGCTGAGCGAGGGCCACCATGGATGAATGTAAGTGAACCAAGAGGGTAGATTATAGATGGTGGAATAGCTTGGATAGGTGGTAAGATCGAAGCATGGAGCGGGGGAGATGGTAGGATAAGATCTTGATGTAGCTGATGGGATGAAAAGATATCCTACAGTAGAGGAGGTATGGCTTGAGGTTTTGGAGATGGAGGGGATGGTGACTGCATTATGGCTGGAAGACATGGTATGATGATATCTTCGTTTATGCTTTGGGGGATGTCAACATGCTTTTGCGTAGGATCTTGATAGGATTGGATTGGAGAGGATGGTGTGATAGGAGGTGAAGGGATGGATTCTTCAAAGGCAGCGGATGGATAGATGGGAGATTTGATAGTGGAGATGGGTGAGTAGAAGATGGATGCATAAGGGTCATTACAGGAGATTTGGTAAATTCTTGGAGGTGATGTGGATAGGATTTGGAGGGATTTGACAAGTGGTGGGATTTTGATGCTTGCGGGAAGTGGAAGGATTTTAAGCAATTTGATGGATGGTATGGGGATGATAGCTATGGGAGATGGAGGTGATATTATACATGGGGAAGCTTCATCACTGACTACTTCACATGGTTGGATTAGATGACATGGCTTATCGACTGTTGGAGGCAGCTTTTCTTGTATTTCCTCTAGGAGATTCCTGGGAGACTCGTGTGTCATAGGTGGAGGTGGTGGATTGATAGGAATAGCTGGTGTGATGGGGGTGGAAGATTGGAAGCTTAGTTGATTGGGTGATGGAGGAGAAGCTAGGATATGAGATGGCATGAATAGATAGTTTGGAGGAATGCTTGGATTTTGGGTGATGGTTGGAGGAAGGCATCTAAGGCTCTCCAGATACCCATCATTGTCAACAAGATTTTCATCATCATTGGTATAGGATGTAGCAAGAGAAAGGACAATGCAACCAAACTCATCATGATAGAGTTGGGATTTCATGTTTTGATGATGAGTTGGATGGGGATGGGGTCTTGCATATGGATGAACACGGAAGCTCATGGTTGGATTTGGATTAAGCACGGATTTTGGATTGGCTGATGAAATATTTCCTAGGGAGAGTCAAAGCTACATGATAGACCTAAGGAGGATTGGCTAGAGATTTTTGGCTTTCCTGTGGATGGAAGACTTCAAGGGTATGCTGTCAAAAAGTGAGAGTTTTTCTTTCCTATGTGTAGGATTGGTTGCTTTTGGTGTCAACTTGAGGATAGACAAATGATCCTATGGTCATGACACGAGATTGACCACTTGTGGATCCCAACCTTTAGCTTAAGGTGATGAGGGATGACAAGTGACAAGGTTAAATTACCCTAGACAAAGCTCTGTCAAAGGGATAACTTTGGGGAGATTGAGGTATTTGGATAGATTGATTGGATAGCAAACAACAATTCCTTAAAGGGTTGGGTGATTTTGGATTGGGTTGCTAGCTGGATGGGGGGATGATTTGGATGGACTTTGGATTTGGGATTGCTCTAAAGCAAAGAACTAGATAGATTTGGTTGCAACGGGAGAGCTTGGATGATTTTCTGATGAGGTAGTGACTATGCTAAGTGTGCCTTGAGTTAGGAGATTTTTTCTTTTCTATAATTTTGACCAAAGTTGGAAAACATTCATTCAAAAGCTATGAACAAACAAGCAGAAAAAATTTTAGAGCAAGCACGTCAAACACACCAAAATCCTAGGAAGCTGTCTACAAGGATGAAATTTGGTTTAGCTAGGGAATCCTCGATATATGCAAGGTATGTGAGGCCCAAATCTATAGATGAAACCAAAAAGATGTCACACAGCCAAGAGGAGCGGTAACCCACTTCTCCTCTTTCACTTCTCAAGGGTATAAAGTTTCTTGAGGCTTAGCTCAAGTGACAGAATTTTGATCCCATGAGAGGTGTCTTTGGATTCACCTCCTGATCTTTATACTCTGCCGAAATGCTGGAGTTGAGGTCATCCCTTGAGGTGATAAAATCCCCAAGCAAGTCTCCTAAAAGCTAAGAAAAGATTTTGGATCCTAATCTTATGCACCCAAGATGGCCTCGAAAAATGACAAGGGGAGAGAAGACTTGGATGATCTTGGGCTAAAAGACAGAGTTCTTTTCCAACTGACACTTAAGTTTTCTGATCTAGACTTTTTGAAAACACACGTGATTAAGATGCAAAGGTTCAATTCCAATTTGAAATGTGCAAACAAAAGAGAAGTGATCAAAGAATGAATACACCAAGAAGACTTAGGATCAGCAAAAAGTAAACTCACACTCGGAGGCCCTCCATGTCAAGTATCAATTGATTTTCTTTAAGGCATTCAAGATTGAGTGTGAGTTTGTTTTAAGTCCAAAACAAAGATATGTGTAAAGCTTGATTTCAAGCCTGCGCCCGGAGGCCCTCCACGTCAAGATTTGTTCAATTTTTATGCCCAAATGAAGTGTTAGCAAGACTAATGTGCATTCAAAAAATTTTCTATCTTAGAAAAACTAATAAAAACTCAAGTGAGTGGAATTTGATTTTTGTGGAGCACTTAACACCTTCTTAGGTAGACCCATCCCCATATATGGCACTGATATTGAAACCAATGGCTAGAATGATAGGTGATTAAAGAGGGTGAGTCCAACAACAAATTCACTCAAAGTGTCTTTATTTATTTTTATAACTTAGAAAGTTTCTAAAATGTAGATTGTTTTTATGCCCCAAAAGATGATTATTTGATCTATGGCATTCAAGATTGGATTTTTTGTTTTAATCATGCATTCATAAAATAAAAATAAAACTTGATTTTAATCCATGGCACTCAAGAGTGATTTTAGCAATATGCATTCAAAGACAAGTGATTAAACATTCAAGTTTTTTCTTTTGAGCATTCAAGATTGAGATTTTGCATGTTGTTTTAAGAACTTTGAAGTGCTTTGTTTTAACCTTAGATCATTCAAGATTGTTTTGGACTCAAAAGTGAAAATGACTCTTTGGACTTTGGTTTTCATTCAAGATTTTGTGTTCTAGTTTGCATGTTTTAAGCCTAAAAAAAAATGATATTCCTAGATTGTTTTGATGCATGAAAAACTTAGGAAACATTCAAGATTTTGCAACAAGACATTTGTTTGGAACAAATAACAAAGCTTTTAGGAAAATTTTGGCAACCATTTAGGACTCTTAGTTTTCATGAGATTTTTAAAAAAACTTTAAAATGTTTGCAAATGAGGTTCATTTTATCTTTGACTGATGCTTTGAGTTTGATTTAGATTTTAGTGTGCACTTAGTGTTGATTTTGAACCTTTTGAAATGGAAACTTGAAGTTCTTTTTAAATTTTCAAAAATGAAGTGTTCCTAACTTTGCATGAATGCATCTAAAACCTTGATGTTGCAAGGATGCAAATGATTGGATTGGTTTAGTTTCACTTGTTAAAAGATGTTTTTTTTTTTTTTGCAAATTTTTAGTTTTTAATGGATTTAAGTATGATTTGGGAGTTCATTTTAAGCACTTAAAAAAAAGTGTGTATGATTTTGCTTCCTTAAAAAAAAAGGCCAAGATCCCTCAACAAGAAGAAGAAGAAGTAGATGGAATAGAAGAAGAATATAGACAAGAAGAGGAAGAAGAATTCCAAGTGCTTCGTCCACCTATAAGCTTGAAAATTTTGCAAACACTATGAGATTGACTATGAGTTCATTTGTCTTCTTCATGCTCATGTGGACCTGCAAAACCAATTTATACAATCCTACCAATCACAAAAACAAGCAAAATTAGCCAAAATTAACAAATGACATACAAAACTTGACTAAAAAAGCTAATGAAGATGACCCATGCGGAGTCCCACCGAGCGTGCCAAAATGTATGTGCTACTTTAGTATTTAAGAAACACTAAATTAAAACAATCAAAAAGCATTTGCATACTAATTTAACATAACTTCATGAGAGAAAAAGTGAACTCTACATGAGAATATGAGCAATGGATAGGCTCTTTCAATGAGGATGATCACTTGATGTAGAGGTGTGTCTAATATCTAAGATGGCTTGATTATGTATGTATGCTCAAATGCTCAAATGGGCTTCAATAGAGGATTTTTGATAGATTTTGGTGGATGGATTTGATGTAAAAATGGCTTCTCAAAATGGCATTATGGCTTTACTTTCTGGATTGTGTTAAAATGGCTTGGGAGAGGATTCCTTAAATAGGCAAAGGGCTTGAGAGATCAAGGGCTAGGATGCAAGGATGGGAGAAAGCTTATGGAAGGTTTAGATTGAATGAGAGGAGAGCACATGGATTGTGCTTTTTTACAGCCAATCAGGGAGTGACACATGTCACAAGGTCATTGGTTAAAAAAAAGGAGTTGAGGGGTCAACAAAGGAGGCTCAAAGCTCATAAAGACCCTCATAATGACTTGTAAGAGCAATGAATGGGCTTGTAAGAATCATTTATGGCTTTGTGGGCTTCATAAAATTTTATGGTTGGGATATTTGTGAGAGAGTTGAGATATTTTGACTTGGGTTGGATTAAGAAAGTCTTAAGCTTGACTTAGGAATGTGCAAATGATTAAGGCATGGATTAGGCTTGGGTTAAGATTAGATTAGGCTTGTTAGAGATGGGCAAGTGGATGGCATTTAATGAGGGTGGGTGAAGGAAAAGATATTTGTTGACTTTGGCTCTGGTTAGCAAGTCTTAACCCATGTTTAGGGAATGTGACAAGGTTAGGGGGGGATTAAAATTAGGGTCAAAGATAAGGATTGACATCTTCTAGAATAGTCTAGGCTTTGGATGAGGATGAAGACTTTTTAGAAGAGTCTAGAACTTCCTACGATGAGGATAAATAAAGTTTTTAGGAAATAAAGAAAGTTTTATTTATTTCAAGGGTTTGGGTTGAGGAGATATTTATTAAAATATTTTTAATAAACATGAGGATTAATATTTAATCTTAATTAAATATTTTGAGTTAGGATTAGGGGTAGGAAATGATGGGATTAGCCTTTAATCAAAATTAAAGAAGGATTAGAAGATTTTGGAAGAGGTTAGTGGTCTTAAAGAAATTGGCCAAGTTTTGGGCAAAAAATAAATTATTTATTTATTTTAAAATTTTTGATCAATTTATTAATTAAATAATTAATAAATAAGGAAATAATGTTTAAATAAGATTTAAACATTTTTTAGAAGGATTCTTTAATTAAATATTTTTAATTAAGATAAAGAGATTTAATGACATAAAAATAAATTAATTAATTAATTAATTAATGATGATGTAATCAGAAACTTTTTTTTAAAATAAAAATACTTTATTTTTAAAAAGATTTTTAGGTGTCTACAATATGTGCCTCTGTAATGACTCAAAAACTAACACATGAATAATAAAAGCAAAATTATACTTATCTTCAAGTCTTGGCGATAAGTAGAAGGAATATGCAAAATCGTATTCTCTATTATAGATTCTTTTGCTTACATAATACCATCCAATGCTACTTCCTCTATACACAACAATTACACACTTCAAATTGTATTCTCCATGCAATCACCTTGAATAGAGCAATTGCTCACTCTGATTTGTTTTCCTCGCACGAGCAAGCAACAGCTTGGCAAAGACAATGACAACTTGCCTTTCCTCCCAACAGGCCTGCCACACACGTTTTATCCATATGCTTTTCCTAACATAGAAGTAAATTATTTTGAAAAAACTATCATGAGGAATTAAAGCGCCAAAAAAATATCTAATGAATCGTGTCTTTAACCTCTGAAAAAAAAAAAGATAGGACATCAAAAATAATGTCAATACAAGTAGAATAATAACCAGTCAAAAACTTGAAAGAAATCGTCAAGAAAAAAGAATAATAACTCCTGAAAGCATGAACCTCAAATAGTAAATATAGAGAAAACCAAGGCACAGTCTCAAGCCCATAATGGCACGACACCAATGCAATTGGGCAAGGTATTTATGCTCGTGAAAATCCATTGAGATAGAATGCCCCTGCATTCCATAATGAAAATAATGGAAGCCAATTTTTCAAGAGATATTAACTTCTCGATGACTCTGATCCACCTTCAAGTCAATTTCACTATTCTCGAGCAGGGACGATGATGCTAATGAATAGAGACCAAACAGGTTTCAGTTATGGTAAAGAAACAAATGTTGATGATATCATCTAGACTCCGATTAGAAACAAAAGGCTAGCATGCATCTCTTCTTAAAAACATGTCTATGTGAGCTTTTAGGCTTAACTCTCCCGCGAAGACTATCATTACCAAGGGAGGCATACACTTCTCTATAGAAGAAGTCGCTTATGCCAAAACAAGGGAGAGAACATGGAAACTGAAACATACCAACAAGAATAATAAAAATGCATGATGCTAGGAACACATTACTAGCAAGAATTACGTTATCGTGCTACCAAGAAAAAACATCCAGCTCTCCATACATAACATATACACATACATGATACCAAAAAAAGACTTCATTATACAGTATAGAGGATGTCAAAAAACATTCGAGAGCCTCTTCAATCCCGACAGTTCAAGTCTGCAACATTGCACGAATTGTAGCAAGGAATGTGCTAAGATGATGCATACGTACTCAAGCCTTCACGCCCGTTGTGTTAATCCATTTGAAGGATTCCACAATTGTGTCAAAAGCTAGCAATGCCTCTTCGTGTGTTGGAAATTTAAACCTTAAACGCCTGTAGGTTGTCCTTGAGCCCCACACCCATCTACCCTGTCAGTCTCCCCGCAGGCATTTATTTTTGATAGGTAAGTTTGAAATTTGAACTTTGAGAAGGAAAGGAGAAATGTGAAAAAAAGGAATGTTTATTCATTCATTTGATGAGTTCAAGCAAATCAAGCAAATCAGTAGTTGCAGAGCAGAACAGAAGAAGGAAGAAGAAAAGAAGTTTGTGCCTACAGTTGCACGTGTTTCCCCTGTTCTCTCTGTAAGTTTGTTATTGTTGAACTTGTCCTATTGAAGCAGTGATTGCTCTAGGAACCATTGTATGCAGCCATTAGAGTTACAGGTTTAAAGGTTTTTTGAAGTATTAAAGTTGTTTGAAGTTTTACAATTTTAGAGTTATTTTTAGGGTTTTCTGGTTGAAGCCAAATGCTCCCAGATTTTGTAATAGTTTAATGAAAGATTGAATAGAAAGAAAGTAGACATACTTGAATCTATCTTCCTCTTCTATTCATTGCATTCAAAAAATTTGGTTGAAAGCTTAAAGCTTTGGCTCTCTGGTTTTAATGGTGAAAGCATTCACGTTGGAATTTCTTAAGTTATAATTTTTTAGTTGAACAGAACACTCGGCATCCTCTTTCTCAGATGGAGCAGAGCTCACTCGGCATCTATTGTTGCCAAGCATTTCTTTTGGAGCTAAGCTTACTCGACATCCATTGTTGTCAAGTATTAATTCTTTGAGTGCCGATCTCACTCGGCACCTGTTGCCTATCACTCGACACCTTCAAGTGCCGAGCAACCTATCACTCGGCACCTTCAAATGCTGAGAAAAATTGGCACTCGACACCTTCATGTGCCGAGCAATTTTTAAGTACCAAGCAAAATTTTAGGTTTAGGGTTGTGAGTGTAAGTTTGATTTTATAATATTTATCACATGGTATCAGAGTTTTGAGGCCCCACATCCACAGTGAGTTAGGGCATTTGTTTTCTTGGGATATTTGACATGGCAGGAGATGTAGGAAAGATATGGCAGCAGCCACCATCCTTTAATGGAAAAAATTATGATACATGGGCAAAGAAGATGAAGACCATAATGGTTGCAAATAATTTGTGGGAGTTTTTTTTTAATGATTTCGATGATGTGATAGACCCAACTCAGTATGTTGCTCTCACAAATGCATAGAAGACTCATTTGAAAGAGTCAAGGAGGAAGGATGCTAAGGCATTAAGTCTTATTGAAGTAGTAATGATAGAGATAGTATTCCCAAAGATTGCAGCAGCAAATTATGTAAAGGAAGAATGGGATATCCTTGAGATGAACTTCAAGGGGACTGATAAAGTCTGTACAGTAAAGCTACAGAATATAAGGAAGGAATTTGAGAACATTTAGATGAAGGAGAATGAATTAGTTGCAGACTTCAGTTCAAGAACTTCCAATGTGATTAACCAACTGAAGTCAAATGGAGAAGATATTGAGGAGTTTACCTCATAAATATGACAATTTGGTCATGACCATAGAAGAGGCAAAAGACCTCACTGTTTTGACAATGGATGAGTTGATGGGTACACTTCAAACCCATGAGCATAGGATCAACAGATCTACTTCTTCATCTTCCCAAGAGAAAGCATTTAAGGCTCAGACAAATTCAAGAGGAAGGGGGAGAGGAAGAAATGGCTCAGGCAAAAACTCTAGAGGTAGAGGCTGAGGAAATGGAGGACAAAGAAATGCTACAACAGAAAACTCAGGAAGAGCAAATGGAGCAAGTAGCTCGCAAAATACCTCAAGAGGAGGTAAGAAAAACTACAACTCAAATAAGAGTAATGTAGAATGCTACTACTGTCATAAATATGGGCATTATGCAAATGAATGCTGGAAGAAGCAAAATGATCAGTCAGGACAAGCAAATGTGGCTGATGTGAATATGGGAAGTGGAAATAATGTCATTGCCTTCATCATGTGTAATGTTGGTGAAGAAGGAAACCTTGAGGTTTGGTACCTTGACAGTGGATGTAGCAACCACATGAGTGGCAATGAGACCTTGTTTTCATTCATTGACAAGAGTTTCAAATCATAAATTAAGATGGGTAACAATGGAACCCTACTAGTTGTGCACAAAGGATCTATTATGGTTCGCACCAAAGAAAGAAATACAAAATGTGTATTTCGCCCCTGGTATGAAACACAATTTGATGAGCATTGGTCAGCTCATTTAAAATGGATACAAAGTGTTGATGGAGAATGACACGTGTATCATTCATGAAAAGGATGGGAGCAAGAACTTACTTGCAGCAGTTCAAACGACAAAGAATAGAATATTTCTCTTGAGGATTGAGACATGTTTCTCATCTCAAGTTGGTGTCGCACCTCCCACACAATCAGCTCTAAGGAGTGTGATTGAAGACCCCTCATGGCTATGGCACCTCAGGTATGGTCATCTTGGCTATGCTAGTTTAAATTTGTTGTCAAATAAAAGAATGGTAGAAGGTTTGCCAAGTATAGGAAATTCATGTGACAAGTGTGAGGCTTGTATTCTGGGTAAGCAACATAGGCTTCCCTTTAATTCTGGAAATTCTAGGAGGGCTAGATATCCATTAGAATTAGTGCATACTAACCTAGTCGGTCCTATGCAAGTTACTTCCATTGAGGGGAGTACTTATTTCATGACATTCATTGATGATTTCAATCATAAGACATGGGTGTATTTCTTAAAGAATAAATCTGAAACATTTGATAAATTTGTAGAATTTAAAGCCCGGGCTAAAAGAGAATGTGGACACTTTATCAAGGTCCTTAGATTAGATAGAGGAGGGGAGTATACCTCCAATTATTTTGTAAGCTTTTGCAGAAAACATGGCATAAAGAAAGAACTCACAGCCAGCTATACACCACAGCAAAATGGAGTGGTTGAAAGAAAAAACAAGACCATTGTTGAAATGGCAAGGAGTATGATGAAAGAGAAAAGTCTCCCAACTAAATTTTGGGGAGAGGTTGTGGCAACAGCAGTTTACCTAATTAATAGGTGTCCCACAAAGGCAGTCCGTGACAGAATTCCAATGGAAGCATGGTCATGAGGAAGATGGACAGTTGAACACCTAAGGGTGTTTAGATGTGTTGCATATGCACATGTGCCTAAAGAAAGGCAAAAATTGGATGACAAAGGTGTGAAGTGCATCTTCACAGGGTATAGCTCAGAATCAAAGGCATATAGATTGTATGACCCATTGATCAACAAGATAACTCTTTCAAGAGATGTGGAATTTCTTGAAAATTAGTCTTGGTATGGTTTAATTAATGAGTCACCAAGCACTTCTAGTAAAGTGCCAATTATGAGTGAAGAAGATGCTGATGAACAGCAAGAAGGAGTAAGTAGAAGAAAAAGCAAGAAGATTCAGACATTACTGAGCTCCTCTAGGCATGACCGAGTGTTAGTACCGAGTACTAGTGAAGATCGAGCTAGTCGGCAATGCAGCAACAGTGAATATTTTGATCCCACACTCTCCTCCCTGTTACCAAGAAAGACCAAAATTCTTAGGGAGATATACCAAGATGAAAGGTATGAAGATTATGGTGAGAGTGTTAATTTTTCATTATTTTCTCATAGTGATCCAATATATTTTGAAGAAGCAATCAAAGAGAAAAAATGGTGTAAAGCCATGGATGAGGAGATAGATGCTATAGAAAGGAATGAGACATGGGAACTAACTGAATTGCCTCCCAAGAAGTAAGTGATTGGAGTGAAATGGGTCTATAAGACCAAATGCAATGCTGAAGGCAAGATTGATAGGCATAAGGCAAGGCTAGTAGTCAAGGGCTACAAACAGCAGTATGGAAGAGACTATGATGAGAGCTATGCCCCGGTTGCAAGAATGGAAACCATGTGTGTTGTCATAGCAATTGCAGCTCAGCACAAGTGGAAGGTATTTCAAATGGATGTGAAGTCCGCCTTCCTAAATGGTGTATTGAAAGAAGAAGTGTATGTGGAGCAGCCACTTGGTTATGAATTTGTAGGTGAAGAGAATAAAGTATATAGATTGAAGAGAGCTCTTTATGGGCTCAAGCAAGCTCCAAGGGCATGGTACAGTAGGATTGACTCATATTTGATGAGCAATGGCTTTAGTAAAAGAAATGGTGAGCCCACTCTTTACATCAAGGCAATAGATGGTAATGTATTGATTGTTGTCTTGTATGTAGATGACTTGATTTTTACTGGTAATGATAAGGCTCTAATTGGTGAGTTTAAAGAGGCCATGAAAAGTGAATTTGAAATGACAGACCTAGGTCTCTTGAAATACTTTCTAGGCATAGAAGTAAAACAAATGCATAATGGCATTTTCATCTCTCAAAAAAAAATGCAAGGCAGATCTTGGAGAGATTTAAAATGCAGAATAGTAAGGCAACCCCCGCACCAACAGTAGTAGGTCTAAAGTTGAACAAGGAAGACTCTAGCAAGAGAGTGGATCCAACACTATACAAGAGTATGGTTGGAAGTCTAATGTATTTGACTGCAACTCGGCCAGACCTAATGCATGTAGTAAGTCTGATTTTTAGATTTATAGAAACACCAAAGGATTCTCATTGGCAAGTGGGAAAAAGGATCCTAAGGTATGTGAAAGGTACCAAGGGATTTGGGATTTTGTATACTGCAAATGACGATTTCAAGTTGGTTGGTTACACGAATAGTGATTGGGATGGAAGTATAGATGATAAGAAGAGCACTTTCGGATACATATTTCATATGGGATCGAGTGCAATTTCATGGGCATCCAAGAAGCAACCTATTGTTGCTCAATCCACAGCAGAGGCTGAATACATAGCAAAAAATGTAGCAACATGTCAAGAAATTTGGCTAAGGAGGATCTTGATAGATTTGAATAAAAGGCAAGAGGTTGGAACCACAATTTATTGTGACAACATCTCATCAATTGCATTGTCCAAGAATCCAGTCTTCCATGGGAGAAGAAAACAAATAGAAATTAGATATCACTTCATTAGAGAGTTGGTGGAGAATGGGGATATCATTATGGAATTTTGCAAGTCAGAGCAGTAGCTAGCAAATATTTTCACCAAGCCATTAAGCATTGGAACTTTTGTACACTTAAAAGAGAGTCTTGGTGTAGTTGATTTGGATCATTTGTGATCCTTTCTTGTTTGGCTCGGGACAAAAGGGGAGTGTTGGAAATTTAAACGTCAAATGTCTGCAGGTTGTCCTCGAGCCCCACGCCCATCTACCCTGTCAATCTCCCCGCAGGCATTTATTTTTGGTAGGTAAGTTTGAAATTTGAACATTGAGAGGGAAAGGAAAAATGTGAAAAAAGAAATGTTTATTCATTCATTCAGTGAGTTCAAGCAGCTCAAGCAGATCAGTAGTTGCAGAGCAGAGCAGAAGAAGGAAGAAGAAAAGAAGTTTGTGCCTGCAGTTGCACGTGTTTCCCCTTTTCTCTCTATAAGTTTGTTATTTCTGAACTTTTCCTGTTGAAGCAGTGATTGCTCCAGGCACCATTGTATGCAGCCATTAGAGTTGCAAGTTTAAAGGTTTTTTGAAGTATTAAAGTTGCTTGAAGTTTTACAAGTTTAGGGTTATTTTTAAGGTTTTCTGGTTGAAGCCAAATACTCCCATATTTTGTAATAGTTTAATGAAAGATTGAATAGAAAGCAAGAAAGCATACTTGAATCTATCTTCCTCTTCTATTCATTGCATTCGAAAAGTTTGGTTGAAAGCTTAAAGCTTTGGCTCTCTAGTTTTAATGGTGAAAGCATTCACGTTGGAATTTCTTAAGTTATAATTTTTTAGTTGAACAGAACACTCGGCATCCTCTTTCTCAGTTGGAGTCGAGCTCACTCGGCATCTATTATTGCCGAGCATTTCCTTTGGAGCCAAGCTTACTCGACATCCATTGTTTCCAAGTATTAATTCTTTGAGTGTCAAGCTCACTCGGCACCTTCAAGTGCCGAGCAAAACTGGCACTCGACACCTTCATGTGTTGAGCAATTTTTAAGTACCGAGCAAAATTTTAGGTTTAGGGTTGTGAGTGTAAGTTTGATTTTATAATATTTCTCACATCGTGATCACCATTTCTTAAATCTTCTTTAGACCAACACTTCTCTAGCAGCCCATAGATATTTACTCTTTTCAGAATCTACAATGTATACTCTGCTACTTGCCAAAGTAGACTTGAAGGGTTGCATCTATCACAGCCTTCAGAAGACGAAATCTAGGAAGGAAATTTTGGGTCACCAATATTGTTATTAATTGATCCAAAATACACATCATTCGCTCAATGCCCCTTTACCATTGTCTAAACTAAGAACCCTCCTACATCAAAATTGCAAACATAATATTCAAATCAATAAGAAATAAATGTATAGCTCTTTGTAAGTATGCTTTTATACCGTGTAAGATTTTAGCCCAGAAATCAAATAAAAAACAATAACAAATAACTTGAAAAGATGGAAGAGATGCACAAGAGTATACTAGGAAAACTATTCGATAATGAAGGGAAAAATCTAGCCACACAACAGAAGATTGTTTTATTAATAATGAAATTCAAGTGTACAATGTCTTTCATTTTAAGCTATATATACAACCTAAGGAGAGACCCTTCACATTTCAACTAAAGTTCTCTTCAATTTCCAAAGCATAACTCTTTATTACAAATACAACCTTTCTATTAACATGCCTTGACACATAATGAATGACACGTCATTATATTTAATATTACAATTACCCTTTTCAGCTGAAGGTGACTATAATGGAATTAACGCCCAAAGATAAAGATTTATATCACAACTACAAACTCCAATAGAAAGCATGTCTCACAATAACTTGAATGTCCCTTGATATTCATGGATGTCAAAATGAGGTGCCTAGGCTTCCTTTTATACTAGTTTTCAGGAACAAAAACAAAGCAAGTTGACAGTCAATTTTACAATTTACAACCCTGAGACAAAATTGGCTCCAGGATTTAGAATCCCTAAGGAACAAGTTGACCTATTCCAAAAGAGGTCAGCCTATTCCAGGGTTGACCCATAGGGAACCAACACTGAAGTCTCAAAAATTGCAAGGTGGAAGTGAAACATATGGGGCAAAATAGGAGAAAGAGATAATTGAGCACAAATCCATTCATGGTGATGGTCTGATTTTTCACTTAGTTTAAATTTGTGATGTCTTATGAAAATCATAAAGAAATTGTGTTCCAATTGCTTAGGATTTCTAAATTTTTGTCACTCCTTAGGAAAAAACCCTAGAGAAATGGTCATACCTTATATTTTGATGAATTATTCATAGGTTGGTGTGCAAGTATGAAATAGGGATGTATTAAAACTTTGGTTATACGTCTAATTTTTATATCCCTAAGATCGTTGGTCATTTTTCATATTATAAGTCTTTCCTCTAACATATTCTAAGTTGCAAGGTGATCAATTCAAAGGGTTTTTCTACTTCACAGGCTTGAAGTGACAATTAAGAATGTGAGTAGTAGTGTGGAGATAAGTGGTTTCACGTCGTTGCAAGTATGAAGCCATGGTTAAATTTTCAAGAACGATGTTGTGATAAGATGTCAAGTAGTTGTTTCGCTAGGTCACTATGGTTAAAGAAATAAAAAGCTAAAAGGTCATGAAGCTACAAAATGGTCAAGCTCAATGCATTTTGCCACTTCGCAAGGTATTCACAGACAATTCATTTCAGCGTTGTGATGCACCGATAAGGTCAGTTTGATGGTTATCGCCACATCTCTACAGTTAGTAAAGTGAAATGATAAATAGTTGCAAGGAGGCGATAAAGAGTTAAATGAAGTTTTTGTTGCTTCATGGATCCACATGGTAAATAGGAAGATATAGTTGTGAATTGGAGAATGGCTTGAAGCATGACATCGCATTGTTAACCTGGCAGTTAAAGAATTAAGTAGTGAAGCTACAAAATAGTTAGAATACCCCTTTTCACATGGTCGTGGCTGGAAACAAAGAAAAGAAAGGAATCACGGAGAAGTAGAGATAGAGGGTTAATCATTGCTTCACTACCCACAATTTTGAAGGCATAAAATAAAGATAAAAGTACATGTCTGAGCTGGAAAAAGAGAAATGAGCTAGAGGTACGAATAGTGTAAAAACTAAAGACAACGCAGCTTTTCAAGGACTAAAAGGATTTCAAGCATGTTAGTTTAATGTCACTAATGTCACGCTCCATTTTTCAAAAATGGATAAAAATAAAAAGAACAAGGATTTTCATTATCAGTTGCACAGTCTTTGAAGTTCCAGAGTAGAATCCAAATTGTAGAGAAAATTTCAACATATAGAGTTTGAAACTGTTGTGATATTTGAAGCTATGGCACAAAAGGAAGGAGATTTGATAGCACAAGCACAAATTGAGGAGTCTACGTCGAAAGCAAAAAGCCCTAGCCCTTTTACAAATGAATGGTTGCATGTTTTACCAGGGTCATCTAATCTCCAATCATCTAATGATCATGCATTCATGGACCCCTACCTTTTTTGTAGAGATGCAGAGGTACCTAACAAAAATGGAAGTGAACTCTTTTGGTACTTCTACAAGAATAGGGTGGAAAAGGTTCCTATTTCCAACCCTTGGACTAGGAATTTGCAGAAGTTGATCATGCCTGAGGTCTTCATAGATGTTGATTTAGTCAAGGCACTAATAAAATCATACAACCCAGTTAGCAAAGCATTCCACAAAAGAGACAAAAGTATACTTTGTGCACTGAACAAAGAAACATTCATTGAAGCTTTTGACTTGGGAGGATCTATGTTATTACACAATTGACATTGATAAATTCAATGAGAATTTTAGAAATCATAAGAAATTCTACACGATAGAGCTATGACCATGTTGGGACTTAAAATTGAAGCCCCAATTTTGAGTACCATTAAAAAAATTAAACCCTCTAAGTGCTTTTTGAGGCATGTATACCCAGCTATTCATTTGAGGCCTAAGAGGTGCTTAATGTTTCTAACACTGTGCATTTAGTATGCCTATGTGTTCCATGATAATAAATTGTCATTCTGAGCTATTTTGGGAAGCCCTATTTGACTTGTTATAATTTTGACCCAGTTGACTGAAATGAGAAAATTCCTTTTGTGTTGCATTTTAGAGGTTAGGTACTTGCTATGTTTCAATTTTGAGCAAACGCAATTCCAAATGCAACTTGTAACTTTTCACTGGTGTCAATAATTGTAGATTTGTCGGGTGATGGCATATCTCTGCATCTGTGATAGGTGAGATCAAATGGATTATACCACTATGTTGTACTCTAAAAATACTTTGAGCATGCCAATTTTCCAGTCTTGACAAATCCGTCTGAATACTTTCCCAGGTCATTTTCATTTGCAAAAACTACTTTTCTAACATTGTTTCCAATCAGCAAATTCTGAGTAGCCCACTTTGACCATTCTCCAAATGCATCCTATTATTCTTCATGAGCCCTAATCATAGATTCATGTTTTCCTCATAACAGTGAACCAATGCACCACTTTTTGTGCCCCCAAGTATCAATTTACTCATTTTTTGAAGCCAAATCCAAATGTGATTTATTGTTTTCTGACATGTTTTCTTGCAGGCAATTCTAAGGGGGCAACTTTGACAGTCAATATCTTTTGACTGAGAATTCTTCATGAGACAAGATACGATAGGTGCAAATATGTGGAAAGAGAATTAGTATGTTTGATTTCAGAGCCCGATTAGGTGTTTGGATCAATTTTTAAGGCCAATCAAAGGACCTCTTGGCATGAAGTTGGCAGTTTGTAGGAAAGGTTGAAAATCAGTTTTAAGTCATATGACAGTGATTGGATTTTGGTCAAATCAATGTCAAATGACTAATGGATCAATTTAATAGCTCAGGTGTTCGAAAATTTTAAAAAAAATAGCTGAACCACTTTGGGGCCCGACTAATCCGGTCAAATTGATAAGGTGATAAAATAAGGTGGAGAGATTTAATATGTTAAAGGATAGACCTTATTATATGCCCTAAGTACACTCTAATTCATAATGGAAGAAAACTCAAAGGTTTTGTTGATCCTGACGACTGTTGGGAGTTGTGGCATCCAGTTTTTGTATGGGTCTGCACTGAATTTGAATGGTTGACTATTGTCACCAAGGGAGGAGACTATAGTTTGGAGCCACCGCTTGTCTAGG
The DNA here is from genome assembly GCA_028749045.1 of Cupressus sempervirens. Taxonomy (NCBI): domain Eukaryota; kingdom Viridiplantae; phylum Streptophyta; class Pinopsida; order Cupressales; family Cupressaceae; genus Cupressus; species Cupressus sempervirens. The sequence continues at coordinate 94,478,201 of CM053783.1, read as the reverse complement.
AAAGAGAGATAAGTGATACCTTGAGTAGGATGGTGTTGAAAATCCATAATTATATGCATTTTGGTAGACAAGTAGTCACTGTGTGGGGCATTGTAAATCACGAAAGAGACAAAAGGACATGAAGCCTATTTCTTGTTAACAAAATGTGGAGATCACCATAAAAAGAGGGATCTGGAATAGCCCATGCATAGGCGGTAGAGGAGAAAAATGTGGAAGGAAGAGCAAGAAGAGTGGCAAGGGAGACTAGGAAGTCGTGAGCAGATTCAACGAAGACAATTTGCAAGCAACAAGAAGCCGCTTGACCAAGAAGGATGCCCACATGAAGAGTAAAAGCTCTCATGGCACGAGTTATGGTGCTCTGAACAAACTTGCTTGCCTGACTCCATCATGGATCTGAAAGGCATCAACCCATCAGAGGAGTTGAGGAATGCTATAAAGGTTACAGAAGAGGCATGAGATTGTGCAATAAAAGAGTATGAACATATCAAGGTTGAGTCACTGGTAAAATCTCAGCAAGAGATTGGAGAAACACTGGGAGAGCTTGTGCTAGCATTTATTAAAATGTTGAAGTCTAAAGGTGCAGAAGCCATTTCAAATACTCATACAGTTTATGTAAGGAATACAAAACATATTGGTACTGTAGCTATAAAACACAGTAGATTCATTTGAGAGGCAAATGCACATGCAGTACACAAGTTGGATCAGCTACACGAGTACCTTGGCTTGATGCAAGCTGTACATACAGCATCATCTAATCGATCTAATGCCTTATTAACTATACAAACATTGATGTCTAAACTTTCTACTATAACTGCTCGGGTTGAAAATCTTGTAGTTGCGTCCTCAAAAGTATTTGGTGGTGATAAAAATAGGACTCACAAAGTAGAGCAGGAGTTTTTAGAAGTTTCTAGAAAGGCCATAGCAGAGGAACACATGCATAAAAGACAAAATGGTAGCATGAAAGAGAGAGGAAGCCACCGTGTAAAGCAGGGGAGATGCCCACCATAGAAGAAGCCACTGGGGGTAGAATGGAGGAGAAAGTTTGTTTTGAGAAGGACGGCATTTGCAAGGGAGCCACAGCATCTTACAAGGTAGAGGCTTTAAGATGGACACCAACAAAATAGAGGAAGACCACGTGATGGAATATAGGAAATGGCATTTGAAAAAATCTACATATAACTTGAAAACCAACATATAAAAAAAGAGAGCAAACGTGTGCAAAAAAGAAGCCATCCATGCATTAGAGAGAAAGCGTTGGAAAGGCATGAATAGGGGATGCCCAAGTGAGTTGTACGGGAAGACCACTGAGCCCATACCAGAAGAAAGCAGCGTCAGAGTAGAGGAAGATATTGAAGGCTTCCCATGAGCAAGGGAGCTCACAGACCACAAGGAAGAACTGCAGTCAAAGTCAGAAGAACCCCCAAGCAAGGAAGGTTGACCTGGCAAGGAGGTGACAAAACACCGATGACATATAAAGAGGAGATCCACGTGAATGGAGGAATTCTTCTATTCCATTAATCCCACATTCGCCAAAGGAAGGAGTTTTAAAATGTTTAAATATAAACCAACACACAATGCATAATGTCTAAAAAGACATGTGTTTTTGAAAGCCAAGACTCGCAAGTGGGGCCTGTGGACAGCCAGTTAGGACAAGTGAAGTGATATTTTGACCAACCATGCAGATGAAAGATGATGATGTCATCAAGACACATAGACAAGCAGCAGCAAATCTCAGACCAAAATCATAGGATGGCGACACGTGGATGATCCTGTGGTGGTCGCTATGTCACCAAGCAAAGTTGCTCATAGGATAAGCATAGAGACATAACGACCAGCTGAGGTGGACTAGTGAAGTGGCAACTAGGTGATGTGGCGGTGACTTGTCAGGCTGAGGTGGATGGTGACTAGACAATAGCTGGCAATGAGGTGGACGAGTCTGAAAGTGACATGTAGCAGAGGCTTTAGATGTTGATGATGATGTGGCAAAATGTTGACTAGGATAGCGACATGGCGACTGATGAGATGTCATGATGACATGGCAAAGCAGAGGACGAATGAAATTATGCCACATGGCACCTAGTTGGAGGGGTCGAATGACAAAAAAAAAATGAGTCAATCAAATGTTGCCATGTGGCAGCCCAGTCAAACTTAGTTGACCTGAGTGGCATGGCTGAGCCTGAATTTCAAAATGATAGAAATTTGATTTTTTTAAATCATTTTTTCAAAAGGGAGCATGTACATGGTTTTAAATTCAAAGAAGCATATATTCTAAAGTTTAAACTTTAGGATATTTTAAATTTTTGAAAATTCAAACTGCAGACCAGAGTTTTATAGCAGAGAGGTAGATTTTTTTTAAATAACATTCTAGGCATTCCTGATAGGCTAATATAGGCATATTATATATCGTCGAAACTGGGAGAAGATGAACTTTCCTATTATGGAATTTATTTTCACACAGGAATTCACAGGTTCAAGTTATAGGTAGAAATGTAAAATTTTGGCCTTCTCAGTGAAATTGGCAAAAACTGAAAATGCAATTATAGGCTTGGTAAATCCTGGTAAAAATGTAGTTAGGGTCGAATTTGGTTACCTTCAATTAGTTTAAACTCAAAGTTTTATGAGCATTTCATGAGGCTTTCATATTTTTGGCAAAAAAAATGGTTTTCATCATTGAACAGGAGATATTTCAAGTCAATTACAAATATTTATGAGAACTAAATCAAATCAAATAGGTAGAAAGATGAAATATGTTTTGTAACTGTAGGGGATGAAATTTCAAGTGGACACATGTCGTCTTCAAATCAGATCCGAGAATTCACTCACTTCTATATCTTTCTTTCTTTAATCCATTGTAGGGGTTCTAGTTTTGGAGAGAAAAAGATTCACTGTTGTGATACCATTTGGAGTTCTAGTTTTTCACTGTGAGACCATTGGCTCCAATTTTTGATATGTTCTCACTACTATGATACCATTCCCTTCAGCAATTTCTCTTATGAGCAACACTAAGTTTTATACAGATAATTCTTGTTTGTTAGGTGATTTGTGAGTCATTTATGTCCATCTTTCATGTATTCATTTTCAAGGAAAATGAATAAAACATAGCAAAGGGTTTACATTCATTTTGAATCTTGTCTCCTATTCATAGATTTGTAATTTTTTCTAATTTGTGAACCAAGAGCATAAATTAGGTTGCATTTTGTTCAAAAGTGCATGTGATTGAAGTATTTTGCTTATGGAACAAAGGGCCATGTAACTACTTGATATTTATCACAGTGTTTGCAGATTTCATGATGGGATAGTTCGAAGTGTGAGATTCATTTTGATGCAGATGTCTATTCACAAGGTGAAAGATAGATCAGGGATCTTGAAGTAGGAGTTATGTCAAAGATTTCCAAAAGATGTATGGTTGTAATTCATGTAATTGCCCAATAGATAAGGCACTGATTAGTTGCAGGATCATTCAGTTCCATTGCTCATATCTAGGTCTTGTTGCTATCAACATATTAAATCATTTTTTCCCTTTATGTTGAAAGTTATTCAAAGTCTAACCCGCACTCAACTTATGAATTGCATCGTCTTGTATTTAGCTATTGCAAATCTATGTTATTGCATAAGTATAGGAAATTAAGGGTTTTATTTGTTTTAATAGATTCAGGAGTATGTTTTAGCATTGGTACCATATAGATAGAATCTGAGGTCCACTTGCCTAGGTTTTGCAGAGCCTAAAGTAGAAGAAGGGTCAAGCCTTATAGTTGGCTTGGTGTCTGAAAGGACATGTTAAGGAAGGGGAAACGAGAGATACCAAAGAAGACAGAGGTGGGAGACTTTATGCCTCTTGAATATTTTTAGAGATATATTTAGAACACAGTGTTTAGACTAAACAAAGTCCTAGGTTCAGATGGAACCATGAATGCTACCGATGCACACTATATCATGGCATTGAACATTCAAGACCTGCACACTAATGTAGGGTATGATTATGTTACATACATAGCTAGAAAAATTCACGATGAGATTGTTGCAGCATAGGAAGGATCAAAATTTTCAAATTTTGTCACTACTCGTTGCTCATGCACTTGATTATGTACAAGAATGTACAATTCATCAATCAAAGCTTCTTTGAGAGCACAGAGGAATGAGGAGAGAGGTTGCTTGTGCAACAGTGGACAAGGGTATGGCAAAGATTCTACCCTTATTCTAACACACTTTCTTTCTACAATGATTTTGTATACCCTGTTATGAACATGTTAGGGGTCGTAGTAGAAAGAATACCTAGGAGTGTTAGGGAATTGGTTAAGCCCAATCTGTGTTATGATGAGGAAAAGCAATTAGGGCATGACTGGGGATATGTTTTTCTTATACAATCATTAAGTTTATGGATGCCCTCAGCCACTCCATCTTCTCCCAAAATATGCTCTAGAAAGATTAGGAATTGTAGAATTTTTTGGTAATTAATTTCATTGAATACAAAGTACTTAGGTTGAAATGTCAAGAAAGGCACATTCTTGTCTAAATGCTCCAAAGTTGGAGATTTTGATGTTGGCAAAAACGCAATCAAGGAAACTAATACCTTCCTAAGAGATTATAAATTGCCAACTGCCCCTACTAGAACATATGACCCTTATGGTGTGGTTAGGACTGCATTGAAACAAATGAGGGGATACAATCTTCCTCCAACCAAGGGCTTATGGGAAGAGGATGTAACTGCAAATTTTTTAGATGATAATGTGTGTACAGAGAGGATGATCAAATTCAGGGATGTAATGAGTTTTGAGAAAGAAATGAAAAAGGTTGATCCATCCTTGAATGGATTTTATCATGAGGTGGATTACTGGTCTAGATTCAACAAATGCATTGAGAATTTTGTTGAAGTTACATCTCAAGTTCCTGAAGAGATCAAGAGGAAAGTAGATCCTGAGTCTGTTGATCAGGATATTATTGTTGAAGTTAGTGATGATGAGGATCAACCGAAAATCTCAGAATGGGCTCATCAAAAGAGAAAGAAGCAAAAAATGGTCGAGATTCCACATAAGGCCAAAGAAAAAGCCTTGCATATTTTACCAAGGAGCAGTCAGTATTTTGATAATGCAAGGAGAAACTACTTGATGGCTCAAGCCACTAATGATGAGCAAAGGGCCAAAAAGTTGGAGCTTCAAGCTCAAATGATTGATGACGGAATCATTGAGGATAGTTCATGAGTGATGAAAACTTCATCAAAACAAAAGAATTCAAAAGTTCCTATTTAAATTGAAGGAAAATGAATTGTCATTGCAGATGACGCCATGTGACTCTAATGAGGTAGTAGTTGAAATGGTCAAAAAGCTACAAGAGTATGATCCTACAAGTGAGACTCTAACTATTGAAGAGGCAAGAGAGCTTATACAAAGGAGTGGAATGATTGTCTTCCTAGATTGGGCTATTAGTTCTTCATTCCTACAAGATCAAATGAGGAGATAAGAAAGAACAATCTCATTTGAAGATGAGAATCAGCAAGGGCAGTTGAGAGGGTCTGGATATAACATTGATGCCCAAACCATGGCAATATGGAGTTTAGCTCTAGAAAACCAAAAGCCAACCCTCATGGAAATTAAAGAGTCCCCTAGGGGAAACGTGATATTTTGGAATTTTCATTCCACATCAGGCAGCCAGATATGTGGGTTGTTAACTTCAGCATCACTCTTAGGTAACAATAGAATTAATGTCTTAGAAGAGTAGTTAGAAGGAGCCTATGAGAGGTACATCAAGACTAGGAGGCACTATGAGGAGGGAATGAAGAAAACCTATATGTTGGAACGAAAGAATCTCCAATTGGAAAATGAGATAGTGGTTAAAGAACACCGTTAGATCTATCACTAAGATTGAGGATAAAGGTGTGCAAACAGAGGGCTACAAACCTAAAGCAAAGGATATTATAGGACAGGCCATGGCCATTAATGAAGAGGAACTAGAATCTAGCAAAGAGATAGAAATCAGAACCATAAGAACATGTTTATCCACAAATAAGTTCCTTGAAATTTGCCTCATAGAATGTGCACAATAATTATATTGTTGTGCAAGGGGCAGAGTATCATTGCTCTGATGCAATTATCATTTTGTCTCCTTTATTCACTACATGGGGCCCTTACACCCAATTGTTTGAGAGCCTTGTGCCCATGTTGACACAAAAGAAAGACTTGCCAAAAGGATTAATTATTTCTGTCAGGAAATTAATTCATAGAGTGGAGTTAAATGGATTCTTTGTGGGAAAATTGCAATTGATTCAAAACAAAATGAAAAAAATTGCCACAAGAACCAAAATTTTGTACATAGCATTTTGGATAATGATGAAGGAGTCAAGGAATGGCAAGAATGGTAATTCTCTTTTGATGATAATTTGAATCACTTCAAGTTTATAACATACTACAATGGTGAGGCAGATATTGTAGTAGTTTATGATTTAATTGATATGTTGTATAAACTAGAGTCAGAGATGGGTAAAGTGACTGCTGAGGTCAAGGCCATTACAGATGCCAAATGGAATAAGTGCCTTGAAGAGTTGAATGGTATCAGAGATGCCACCTAGCCCGACATTGAAATTGACATAGAAATTTGTGAGGTAATATTGCTGCCATAAAAGCTCTACCATCAGGGGACAGTGATTAAGCAGTTAGAATTGCAACGAGATGGTAGAAAAGACAAAACAGAGATAAAGAGCAGTCAAAATGATGGGTTGCTAAAGTACAAACAAATTCATGTTGAAAACACCTGAAGAAAGTGCCACCTACCAAATTCAGAACTATTTCCCCAATTTTGTCAAGATACAAAGAATGTTTTGTAAAGTAACACTGTAAAAAATATCTTTGTATTTGCTTTCAAATCAATTTTTGAAATGTGTCCTCCCATCTGAAGCTTGTTGCAATGCTTATCTATAAAAGGATTTCCAAGATGTGGAGTGAGGATCTGAGCCCTATATAATTATAGTGTTTATACTATTGCAGTTGGTCCAGTATTTGTGTAAATTGTATGTTGTTTCAAATTTGCAAATCTGAGAATACAGTGAATATTGAGTGACAAAGTTTGTTATATTTTGAGTTATGTCTTGAGTTTCATATCAGTATTGTATTATTTTCAAGGAAGAATAATACAAAGGGAAAGTTCTAAACACCTGTGTCTTTGATTTTTGTCTCCATTATTATGTGCTTGTTACTTTGAGATTGAATGAGCAAAGTTCTTTCAATTTAATGCAGCTAAGATAGGTTGTATGTCGGTTTGTTGTTGCTTTTAATTCAAAGAATTAAGTAAATGCTTCCATGAATTGATAGGGTTTCTAAGTGTGTTGTAGGGATATCATAAGAATAGAATTTAGGGTTAATAGTTGATAAGTTTAATTGCAAGTCAATTAAAATAGATCAAAGATTATTGGATTGACTCTGTGTAACAATGGATAAGGCATTGGTCATTAATTCAAATGCAAATTGATACTATCATTTGGTTGCGTAATACACATTTTAAAATCCAAATCAATTGTTTAATTTTTTGTAACAAAGAACTACATTGTGGATCATTTACTTATTTGTAATAGTTTTCCTCTAAGTTATAGTTGGTTGTTGTAAACCAAGAAGTTATTTACAAATTCAAGAATATTGTTGACCAGTTTTCTACTATAAGGGATAGATATAAGATGGAGAAGATCAGAGAATAGATAGGTTATTAATCCCTAGGTGCACCCGCCTTGGCCTTGCAGAGCCTAAAGAGTAGAAAGCCCTTGTGTGCTTTGTTGAAGTTGGTCCAAATCTAAGTGAGTTCATGCTAAATATAGGACATAGATGACCCCTAGGCATCCATCTTCATTATGTATCTTGGTACTAGTTGTTGGAACTTTTAGTTTTACTACACCAACACATGGTCCATAAGGTCACTAAAGGACAAGAGCCAAAAGGTCTTAAATGGCGGATGCTTCCATTTTAAGACGATACAAGCACATTCAACATGCTCAACAAGTGCAAAACCATTATGTAGAAGTTTGACATCCAATAAAAGTAATCATGTTATCAACAAATACCACACATTTCAAATTTAGTGAGAATATGACTTGATTTGTAAAGACAACTTAATAGTATTGTATGATATGGACTATAAATTATCTTTTACACTATTAGGGAAACATGGTTAGAACTCAATCCTCCAAATTATTATAGTCTGTAAATTTTTTAATAGACACTACTACATTATTACTTTCCAGTTTGCTAGTTGCAATAAAGGCCTAACCAGCATATAGTTAGCATGCTAGAGATTTTAGAACTTCAACTTATGGAGTCCAAATCCTAATTGCAACATTTTAATCTAACTGGAGCATGTCATCGGCTTATTTACAATAAGGTCAACCATTGCTAAAATCAAGATATATGTTTATAATAGATCATTGATTCACAAGTATCACCCCAAGGGATATAGTTCACAAAATCCCTTATTGTAAACAATTATCAATATTTACAATTTTTGTTATTCAAAAGCATAGCTTCTTAACAAGGTTCACTAATCTAAGAGGAGCTAAGACTTTGATTGACTTGCACAACATTTATTATTAGTTATTCCATTTTGAACTAAGGTTAATCGAACACTTTAAGGTTAATCGAACACTTTCAAATTTTGATTCTAGAATTGAGTCTTCTTGTTCATAAATTTTCATTATGGTAGTAATCAAATAAATATTTAGACTCTTAAATTTACTTGCTTATAACATGTTTAAATTCATTTAAGTTGTTTGTTGTTCCATAAGGACGCCTAGACCTCATATCACTTGTTTAACAATTGAGACCGCAAATTAAAAAGATATGAGAAATTTGAAGAGACATTTGATATATCCTACTACTATTTATAGACTTCCACCTTTACTTATTATTCCACTTATTGTTGCACTCTAACAACTTTTCCTTCCCCCGCTACAACCAAAAGAATTAGTTTTGACTTAATGTCTAAAGTTGAAAAAATAGTATCAAAATGTTTGACCATTTGTAGATATCCTTCCTAGAAGAATTTGAACCTTTAGTAGGTAAAATATATTGATTAGTTAAATATTCCCAATAATAATTTAAGATAAAAGTGTAGTATAAGATATGCATAACCACCTCCATACAATAAGGGCCAAACAAGGTAAAGATGAGTTAACTAACTTTTTAATATTGCATGAGAAATGGGTTTTCCCTCCTTTTGCTCTTTTTCAACTATGACCTCCGTCATTATGTATTATTCCGCTCTGTCAAGCTTTATCCTTGTACCCTCTACCAACATAACAAGAAGAGTTGTTTTGCAAACCATGAAAAGAAAATTGTGCAAAGAAGCTCCTCTTTCTTACATTAAATGTCTACTAGGGAAAATCAATGTACTAGAATTTAGATATGCTTATATATTGTTGACTATATAGGATTTCAACAATCTTAAATAAATAATTTAATGGAGAAATAAGGTTCCTAGTTCTTCAGAATGCCCATTAAATGGATTCTCAAATGATTGTGAATGTTGACTAGAGGATAAATGTAAACACATTTGGTGGATGAAAATGACCTTTCAAGTAATGTATGGGGATCTTCACCTCATGATGCAAACCTATCAAACTAAGATACTTCCCTCTCAAACTAATATACTTCAATTTGTGGAGATACATAGCAATTTATTGCCTATTGTAAATGATAGCAATAAAGATTGGCTATTACAAGTAGATAACAACTCATTTATTTGACTTCTATAACTTCCACCTCCATTTGATCTTCCACTCGATTACACTCAACCAAATATTATTTCTATCACAACTAGAAGTCACTTGGTCATCCATTAGAAAAATCATTATGTAAGGCTACTCGCCTTTCTTGATTTCCCTTTTTCATTTGGTCTTTCAAACTCATAGGATTTGGATATCCTTATATAGTGTTACCATGTTGTTCAAACTCAAAGTTTGTGGTTGGTTGTCAATCGGACTTTATACAATCTTAAATATTTAACTACATGGAAATAAAATAGTTTATCAATTTAAAGGACTGCATGTTAAGTGGATTCTTAAATTATTGTGGACTTTTTGGAAGGCTCAAACATAAAGAAATGATTTAAGACAACAATTACATTTTCAATAATGTCAGAGATTTAAATTCACCATATGAACTAGATTGAACTAATGATATTCAATTTTGTGAACATACATAGCAATGTGTTACATTTGCATATGACAGTTATAAATGTTTATCATTGTATAGCTAGTTAGTATTATATTCATATTGAATATGTAAAACCCAACCACTTATCATAACAACCCTTCTTGCAGTTTCTCACTTGATTCCATTTATATTATGAAGAGTTGTTTATACAAAATAGTAGTGATAAAATAGTCACAGTTTAGTTTATTGCTACTAATGTAGTGAAATTCAATGTCTATCAATGTACCAACTTGAGACATTAATACACGTCTACATTCCCAATCACAACATACGATAGGCAAAAAGCATTATTGATTGAACATCTACCTCAAGCACTATTTAGTGAAAGTCGTTTGCATCTTTTGAATGGTGTAGATTGTTTTTCAATAATGGAGAATGGTTCCTGATATGTGTGCGCATACACACACACACACAATCTTGTATGCAATATGGTAGGCGCACATGTGCATGCACAGTCAAGGGCACAAACACACACACAATGAGGGTGGTCTCCTAATTATGTATGGCCTTTAATGTCAACCATAAAAGGAAAGAGGGTAAAACTTTTCTAACGAATGTTGTTTTTTGCTCTTACAAGTTGTCACAACTAAAAAGGCTTATATAACATCAATACGATATTTCACATGTGCATATGCTTGCCACATGCATGCACGCATGCAGATTTGATGTTTTATTTATTCATCACTCAACTACTATGGAACCATTACAAAAGATTAATGTTTTACCTTTAAAAGAACGAAAAAACCAACTCTAAGCTCTTTATTTAACAAATATACTCCTCAAACTTAAGGGCATAAAAGTGCAACCAAGTCCAAAGCCACACCACACTAAATAGTGCAAATCTCATTTTAAATTACCATGTTAAGCTTTGAAAGCACTCAAACTTGTCCATTGCATCTATAACTTAAGACAACTAGAAGACCCAAAATTGATAGTTCTACAGTCATATTCATGCATATATATCTCATAAAATACAATCAAATTTAGGGAAGAGTTTAGTTACAAATGAAAATAATATATTGAGCCTATTAAATTTTCTTTAAGTGTACTTCAACATTTGAATGATAGCTTTGAATGGAAAACCATCATGAAAAAAATTCTTCACAAGAAGGGCTGATTGTCAAATTTAGACCCTCCTAATGACTTGCAAAAATGAGAATTGCCTTAATTGATTAAAATCTCAAGTGAGAGCAATCTATATACACCAAAAAAAATGACTGGATTTTACATGCAGAAATTTGTACAATCCTCTATCCAGCAATTGATAACAAGATATGATAGTGTGATCATAATCATGCCAACTACTTTATTTTAATAGCATATCACTCAATGTATGGAGTTAAGCGTGCAAGCCTCATATCCTGTAACAGCATCCTTGTATAAAAGGCCGTCTCATCTGGATTCGCTACCCATCTGCAATTCCATCTCATTTAGGGTTTGAAATTATCAACTTCCAATGTATAAAAGGAAAATTACAAAAAATAAGTTAGACCAAACATTATTCAGAAAGAAACACAACAGTTCTAGGTGCTTTGGTCATGAAATACAAAATTAAAAATGTAACTTGGAAACATATACTGAAAAAACTAGAACTCTTTTGATATCACAATTATAAAAAATGGCAACTTTTGATATCATAACCACTTTAGTGAATGTCTAATTTCAAAACTTCTTGCATCTATTGCATTTGTAGGAACATGAATAAGTGATTGTTATGCTACCATCTAGTTCTGTGTTTTTCTGTTACAATTACGAGAGCTTTGGGATGGACTAGCCCAACTTATCAGTAAAGACTGGAGAAATATTAGCTATTTTTGGACAGGTAAAGTTGTGTTTGAAGGAGTCAACAAAAGCTATCTACTTCTATAACAAATTACAGGAACATGCTATTCCATCCAACAAATTGGAATATTAATTTTTACAGCCACCAACACCTCTATATCATTATGAAAATGTTAAAATGAAGGATGCAGCTAGGATAAAATTTCTCATGATTTGGGTTAATGAAAATCAGTCAAATGTATCTTCCACTCATCACTTTCTTTCAATTAGCTCTTGTAATGAAATGTTTGGGAACATTTTGAATTTGATTATGCATACTATAACTTCTAAAACTCGGACTAGGTAGATGATCAGTCTCACATGCATTTGGGAATATTCCACATAAAAACATAGGATGAATGGAAAATTCAAGGATGCATGCGAGTACCATGTGCAGATTTCTATGCCTTTTAAAATTGAATATTGTTTAGACATTTCTTATATCTGATTTTAAGAAGAAAATTATGCAAATAACTTCAAATCTGATCTAGCTTATTCAAATAAGCAAAGAAACACAGAAAAACAAAATAATCATGAAACCATAACATAGAGATTAATGTAGGAAAAATCTTTTTGAGACAAAAACCCCACTCCAAAACGTACACGGTGTATTATAAATTTGATCAATAATACAATACACTTTGGTGCAAGTCTTCACAAGAGTATCATCTCAACAATCTTTTAAGAGTAACCTGGCAACAGCCTTATGGGCAACACACTCCATACACTAATCTTAAGGGTAAGATGTCTTCTCAACAATCTTCCAAGAATAACCTCACAGAAGTCTTATGGGGAATACACCTCCTACACTAATCTTAAGGCAAAGATTATGTGAATAACTTCAAATCTAATCTAACTTACTAAAGTAGAAAAGCACAGAAAATTAATATAAACATTAGCAGATTGTCTAGCCAAATGGGCTTCTGCAAGGTTGGAATATTGTTGATAGGGGACAATTATCTTTGGGATTGTCACACATGTTGGATCACTTCTCTTTGTTTTGAATATGTACCCCACTTCATTTAAGATAGAGATTTATGTGAAGAAAACATTTTTTGTGAGTAAAACCCCACTCTCCAAATTCAAGACAACATAATATAAATTTGATAGAGAATTACAACACAATTGCAATCCAAGTCTTCACAAGAGTGTGATCTCAACAATCTTCAAAGAGTAACCTAGCAATGGTCTTATGGGGAATACAATTCCTACGCCAATCATAAGGGGAAGATTATGTAAATAACTTCAAATCTGATCTAATATATTAAAGTAAGCAGAGAAACACAGAAAATTAAAATAATCATGAAACCATAAATTTATGTGGAGAAAACTTTTTCATGAGGAAAACCTCACTCCATGACCTTAACGATATATTATACATTTTGTTAAGAATTACAGTATACTTGCAATGCAAATCTTCAAAAGAGTATCATCTCAATAATCTTCAAAAAGTGACCTGGCAAGTCTTATGGGGAAACACTAATCTTAAGGGTAAGATTATGTGAATACTTCAAACCTGATCTAACTTACTAAAGCAGGCAGAGAACACAGAAAATTAAAATAATCAAGAAACTATAACATAGAGATTTACATTGAAAAATGCTTTTTGTGAGGAAATTCCAAGCTCCAAAATGTACACAATATATTATAAATTTGATATTATCAATGCATTATGCAAGTCTTTGCAAGAGCATCATCTCAACAATCTTCAAAGAGTAACTTCGCAACATTATGGTAGCATTTATGTACCTACAAACTCAAACTTAATAAACTACTACCCAGCAACCTCACTAAATGAGTAAAAACAAGACAAGATACCAAAAATGGTATTATATACCAAGTTCTAATACCATAGGCTAAACTAGTTGCCAAAAATGGTCATCCAGTCCCAAAAAAAGGCTCCTAAAAGTGGTGGCACAAATTCTCTCACCTCTCACATGTGAAAACCTACAGAAATAGTTTCTAACTCTTACCCTGTATTGTGCAGGAAACCCCCTAGCACACCCAAAACACATGCTCTTTTACACTATATGAGCATTACCCCACCAAGATTCATGTGTAGTATAACAAACAAATTTGCATAGAAATTGCATGGTAGATATAATCGATTTTCTATTACTTCAATATTCTGAAAAACAAATACTCTAAAATTACAATGCTTAGCCTCGTGGGCTTTACCAATCTTGCAAGGAAAAGTACAACTCAACTCTCAAATAAAGGATAATTCCTCTCAACTTTGAATCATTGTTGCACTTTGAATGATCCACTCAACTTTGGATCAACTCTATATGATTAAACAACTAACCTAAGCCTCTCGTTGATAGTATTCTCATGATTTGTGAAAATCTCACTCCCCATCTTTATGAACGACATGAGGCTACGAAGTAAAGCAATACATAGCTGATAGATTACCTTTCAACTTCTTCCCCAAAAGGGCACCCAAAAAGGTGTCTTTTCAATTTTCCAAAGCGATTGCCTAAAAAGGTAGTTTTTTCCCATTTTTTATGTAAATATGGGTGTGTGACTGTTCCCACATCAAGAACATTTTTTTTTGTGATTTTAGCATTATAGACTAAGACTTGGGTTTATCTCGGATCTAGATCTTTATTCGATTCGCCTATAGTCAAAAATCAAATTCTTTAGTTTGCCTAAAGGTTCGTATGAAAAGAATCCTAACAAATTCTTGGTGTTTTTGAAGCCTATTCTGCCTTCTGTTGAGAATTTTGAAATTTTTCGCCTATTTTTTCTACCACGATTGGAAAATTTCACCTATTCTTGTTGACCTGACTAGAAAATTTCACCATTTGATTAAGTTTACTCCCTTATTATTTTTATAAAAAAAATTGGCTTGTTGCACTACCTTTCAAACAAACACTAAATATTGTCTGCCATTAGGCAACCCTTGCTTTCCTTTAGCTCAAGCCTTGTTAGCTAGGTTGATAAGATTAAATGAGATCTACTCCTAACAATGATAGGGCTATATGATTAATATTTGTATGTTTCATATTTCTTTAATGTAAACTATAGTTATTACACATGTTAACATATTTTGTGATTTTGATTTAAAATCAATATAGGTTAAGTGAAGTCGTGTTTCCAATGCTTATTTTATATTTGTACATATGCTAATCTATTTTAATAAATATATATTTCATATTTTATATTTACATATTATTATTAATAGATTATATTAATAATAAATGTATTATATTAGTAATATCAATAAATTATATATATATATATATATATATACACACACACACATGGACAAACTCAAAATGAACCTGAACCCACCCTAAACAAATATTAATAAAACCCGCAAACCCAAATCTCGAACCTAAATCCAAATCTGAACCAGGACCAACAACTTAGATTATGAAAGATAGACAAAGATGTCATTTCTTGAAAATTACAATTTCCAGTGAACATTGGCCACGAATATTAAATAATTTCAACCTCCTCTATCCTCTTGGGAACTTTCCAACGAACATGGAGACCTATATATGCTTGCATTCATTTTTAAACACCCAACAATAACAGAAAATAGAAATATCAACATTTTTTGGAGATGTAGGATTGCCCTACACCCCTGGATGCGCCTGCATATTTGTCATCATTCATTATAAATAATCTGTTAAAGATAATTCTTATGTCAAATTACTTTCCCCTATTTTTAGCCCTTATAGTTGTCAAGGAATCTATTATAATATCCTTAAAAATAGGCTTCACAAAATATACGACTCAGAGAGCATCTTTTGACAGCTTATAAACCAATTTTCAAAGCACCAATAAACCCTTTAGTGGAGCATGACTATTTAACACCATGCATTGTAAGTTATGTCAGATAACTATGGGAATAAGTTAAATAATAAATACATAAACCATAGGAAACTTATGAGGTTAAGACACATAATTTCCCAACATTCTCCCGCTTGTCAAATATCTTAGAGGAGCCACGTGAACCATGCCATCATGGAACCAATTACAAGAGCCCACGAGGCTCACAAACTCCAAACATCATCTAAACTTACATTTGCTTGAAAGCTCGGTTAATAAATGTGCAATATTCATCAAGGTCTCTACCTTAAATGGCTTCATTGTACCATGTTTAACCATATCTCTCACAAAATTATTATTTACCTCGATATTCTTGGTGAATTGTAGGGTTCTAACATGCTGACAATATTGTAAGGAAAGCAAAGTGCAGAAACACCATCCTGCATATTTAATTCTTGGGAAGAAATTCAAAGACGATTTTCAATTCCATTTACAGTCATTAGACTGCACAAAGTTTAAACAAAGTAAACACAGAGAATTTATCCTCGGAAAACCCCTATAGGTAAAAAAACCCCACACCAAAGTCAAGCCCTCTTGTATTACAGTAAAAAAAATTTACATAAAATTCATTAACTCCTCTTATGCTTTACAGTCTCTATTTGCTACACAATCAACTCAACAAAAAAGCTCTAAGTAGCTAACTGCAACCATTCATTATTCATCCATCTGCATCTCATTTCAGAACCAATTTTGCAACAAATCTTATTCCCTTTGTGTGGTGATTTGTTTCAGTTCCTAGTAGATCAACTGTCACAGACAAAGAATTTTGAACAGACATGGTATACTTCCATCTCAGCACAGAACTAAAAATTCAGCCAATCACTGAAATACATCTTAGAAGGATCAACTATTGTCAACTTGTGGCTCCCACGTGTGTCTCATCAATCTTTCAATGAGGTCTTTAAGTCCATCGGAGAAGCTACACCAACAAAGATCATCAAAGCGGTGCATGCTATCGGAAATGCCTTCAACCACCATTATGATACCCCGATCACTGCATGCTACAGAAGTTCCATCACAACATTGTTGTATCGATCAAACTGTTCTAAGGTGATACGGATGAGCGTCATCGAAGAAACATGCCTTGTTGTTGATGTTTTTAGACACTCCTTTGAACACACAAGTTACACCAATTGAAAGCATTATGTCAATAACCAAAAGCTTATTCCAATGAAAACTCCAATCAATGTAGATTTCACTTTGGTATATCTTCAACCCATTATGTTGAGCACCAAAGCTTCTACAACAAATTGGTATCGATAGAACCTCTATTATGTTGCACTAAAAATTGTTTCATAGATAAGAATGATTGCACATAAGTAAAACAGTATGCTGCTTATAACAAAACTATGACCATTGCATTGTCGTCAATATAACCCAAAACAATTACACCGAAAAATGCCCATTGCTAAGGACACTCACCAGTAAGTATGAGATAAGAGTTGTCATATAATATATCTTTGTAGTGGAAAATGCATCCACAACATATCACTTAATCATATATCTTATTGCACCACCAAATGAAGTAAACAGATAAGCATTGGCGGATCTTCTACTATCACCTACCCAATCTAAATCCACAAACCAACATATATCAAAAGAATGTTGGCCTCCTATCAAGTTATCATGATAACATGGAACAATCAAAAGGTAACCCACGAATATCTAGAGACTTTTCTAACCACATTCTAACAACCTCTAACAAGATTAGACATAGCAAGAAAAGAACTTACATTGCTTGGACCCTAGTCTTGTATATACCAGCCATACATTAAACTTCCAATTGCACTCTAATAAGATACAATGCTCATGCCTTCCATCTCGAATGGGAATATAAGACATTGTGAAAAAGATTACTTCATTCTAATAAAAAAGAGAGAACACAATGCTCTCCAATATTGTATGTTAAACCTCTCCAATATTGTATGTTAAACCTCTACAATATTGAACTCACATTCTTACTCTAACCAAGTGATAGCTTTTTATTCTATTTGTCTCTTCAAATATCTATTCCAAGAATGGGTCTTCTAGCACCAAAATCTTCTATAATAAAATTGTGCTAAGAGTTGAGATTTAATCTCTAAAATCAAAGCTTTCCCTTTTCCAATGAACAACATTTCAACTTATGCCAATAACCAAGAAACAATGACCATTAGTTTAATATAAACACGATAACTGATTTTGAATGCTCAAAACCCAAACTCAACACATATGTATCAAACTTGGACAACAACAGCTTGGGACTTTGTTTGAGGCCATACAAAAAAATATTTCATTTACAAACGAAATTATTTTTTACCTTTCAAAACGTAGTTCTCTAGCTGCATTGTATAAAAATCTTCCTCTGAAGAATCGCGAAGGTAAGTTGCTTCACATTCATGTACTCAATCTCTAAATCATAAGTTTCTGTAATAGAAAGCAAGACTCTAATGGATGTCATTTTAGCAGAAGGAGAAAATATCTTGCTGTAATCAACATCCTCGCGTGAGAGTAATCTTTTGCTGCCAATCATTCTTTGCATTTCTCAAGACTTTTTTTCAGAAACAATCATTTTCTTGAACGTCCATTTACATTCAAAACAATAACATCTTTCAAGTGATGGTACAACGTGCCATGTATCATTGTCTTTAAAAGCTATCAAATCTTCTTCCAAGACTCAACATCATTATTATGACTACTTATTTTGCATATCTCAGTTCATCAATGGAAGTGTCCAAAGAAACTATAAAATCTCCAATAATCAAGAGAATAGCCATATTTCTTAGGTGCTTGTCTATGCCTCGTAGACCTTTGAACAATATGAGGTGAATGTTATTCCCCCCTTCTAAAAGATCAAAGCTTGGTGAGCTCTCCTAACTTATTTTCTAGCTTGGAGCCTTTGTTCAACTTTCTCAAGCAAAAGAGGAAGTTGAATCGCCTCTTTCTTTTCACTTTATTATAGTCGTAATGTAACAAAAGGCTTATTTCCTCTAAAAATGACACTTCTAGAAAAACATATTTTGTTTTACAAGCACCTGTTGATGTGGGTTTTGTTCCACTACAACATGTAGAATCAAATACTCAATGTTTTAGAGTGGAACATCAAACACTCAATCCTCTTTTGATATAAGGGCATCTCTCATGCAATGCTTGCAAATAAGATCATGAAATTGACTTCAAGGTTCCAACCATTGTGAATACTTACTCAATGAAATAATGTGATTTGTTGGTAATAACTTGAAGGACTTACACTATTCATTCAATGGATATCAACTCTTGCACTTCTAACAATTTCACTTTACATTGTGCAATGAAAATATAATTTGATTTATCAATCCTCTTCTTCAACTTAAACTTAACTCCTACTTCTACTTCAAACCATGAATGCAAGGAATCATGGATGGACTTGGACTCTACTAGATGTAGCTTGATCAATGACTCCACCCACTTAGTGCAAGCTTCTAAAGAATACTCAAACGGTTTTCACATCAATATCTTCGCTCAAATGGATGCAAACTAAAGATTGAATATCAATTGATGTTATATGCTTTAAATCATCAACTAACCACACTAGGCACACTTACAATTATGAAGAAGCTAGTGGCCTGGATTTGTCGAGTCAATCAAGTAAACATCCACAATCAATTTCATTCAACTAACTACTTCAACATGAAAAGAAACCTAAGTGAAGTGAAAGATTGAGGAAACCATGGAACACTTCAAAGCAACATTAAGTAATCCACCATGCAAAACCAACAATGAATTGTCAATTACTTTGATAGCATCATAGAAGCAATTTGATCAAGTCTCTCCCTTAGCTAGCCTAATATAATCTCCCATTCTAATGTTTCTCCTCTAATCTAATGAATGTAACTTTCCAACCCTTTACAAATGAGAAGGCCTTGACCTTTTACAAATGTTCAATTACAAATGAAGGGCCAAGATTGATCCAAGATCAAGGGTCAAGATTCCTTCCTAAAAACCCTAATTAGGCTTGCCAAATTTGCAACTAATTACATAAAGACACAATTTCATGGGCATAAGAAAATTACAATGATTTTTCCAACCAATGAGAAAATAGAACACTTGGCATAATGTGCTTGAGTATGCTTGAATCTAGAATTTTCTGACTGGAGAAGATAGCTAGGTGCCACCTCATCGTCATTATCATGTAGATCTATTTAATCGTATGCTTTGAATCCTAACTTGCAAACGACATCTCTTAAAAATGCAAATATTTCTTGCTCGGTTGTTAGAAAGTCGTTACCCCTGTTATGCTCCATACCCTCATTACCAACCTTTTTTGTACACCTAAAATTTGACCCTTAAAAGTTTCCAAAGCAAAGTGATGTAGGGGCGTCTTGGGTTCACTGGAAATCTTGCATCAACCAAAAAGATTTGCTTTGTTTTATGTTTCTAGTATGTTGATCGTGTGAACGGTCTCGATGTTCTTGTTTTGTTTCATCTGCAAGCATGGGTTCTTAGAGTGGACTATCAGAATAATAGAAAATACAACTCATACTCTTGCTCTGTCTTCTTATCCTTCCTCTTCCACAGCAAACACTTCTCAGATCTCAATACCAAATCCACAAACTCACATCACAATAATCCCTTAGGTTGCTTATTCACATTATACTTTGCATCTACATACACAAATCCGCTTAATGCTTCTTACAATCAAGGAAACAATCCTTCCTTTATACCAAGTCCTCAAAACAATTCATTGAGTCGGCCTTGAGGCTTTCCCAATTATAATTACAATAGGACTTCATTAAGATAAAACAATACACACTTCATTACATCTTTTCATAATTACATAGCACTATTGGCTCACGTCTTTACAAATCCTTCATACATGCAACCTCGGACTTCATGCACTCATTGATGTCATCATCAGGACGTCTTCTACCTTTGTCTAACTTCGCTCATTCAGATTCTATCGTTATTAGGAGATATAATCCAATGACTAGAAACCACTTCTCAAGAACTTTGTCTACAAACTATCTTCTGTAAATCGCAAATAACTGCTAGCAGTCTTCGACTTTCTGCATGCACTCTTCACCACATCATCAGGACACTCTTTCCAACATGTCCTCAACTATGTTTGACCTTATCCTCAATCTTTGAACCATAGGGTCTCAAACACTGTCTACTACTATGTCAATCCTCTCAATATGTTGACATCAATGACAAACATAGTCATGAGCGCAACACTCAATCATGCTAACAATCTCCCCAATGCTCCAGCAATTCTAATATACTCCCCCATAGGAATATCATCAACATTCATGCTAACAATTTCCCCCTTTGGCATTAATGGCAACATAGATGAAAAACATCCAACTTCCATGAATACCAAATCCAACTCTATTGTTGTTGCTGCTCTCATCTTTTTAATTCCTCTTCATTAATCAAATTTGAATCTCTCACGAACAACTCTTTATCAATGTTGTTGCTCCTCCATTGATATACTTCCATCAATATTTTCTCCATCTCATGAACAACTCTCCCCTATTCACAAGAGATACTTCTCTCCCCATTCTCAGTAGATATTTTTCATGCATTCTCTCCCCCATTGACATCAATGACAAAGGCATCATTATGCCAATCTGCTATTCAATATCTTCAATCAGCTCAAGTGTCCAAAGACACTATTCTATACCAACTACCAAGAGTCCTTCATGACTCTGCTCAACTATAGATACTCCCCCATAAAGTAAGCATCAGCACTCAGTCCAGACAAACAATAGTGCTATGTACCACAAGACTGCTGCAATCTCTGCATCATCTATTCTGAAGTAGGCAGGGGCATAACCCCAAGCATGCCTCGCAAATACTCAAATGTATCCTTAGGTACAGGCTTCATAAAAATCTCTGCAATATGCTCCTTTGTACTAACACAGTCTGATCTCTTTCTTTTCAACTTTCTCTCTAAAAACATGATCATAGATATGTGCTTCGTCGTGAATGTAATACAAGATTCTTAGAAATACTTATTGTACTTGTGTTATCACAATGTACGACAAGAAGTTCAGTAAACTCAACTCCAATATCCTTCAACATTTGTTTCATCCACATGATCTGATTGCAATTGTTCACTGCTGCTACATATTCTGCTTTAGTTTTGCTTTGTGATATACAATCTTGTTTCTTACTTAGCCAAGAAACCAACCTTCCTCCTGAGAAGAATGCTCTACCACTAGTACTCTTTCTGTCATCCATACTACCTGCACAATCTGCATCAATATATGCACATAGAGTAAAGTCATTTGATCTATTATAGCACAACCCAAAATCAAGTGTACCTTTAAATATGTGAAAATCCTATTTACGGCCACATAACGTGCTTTCTTAGGATCAGCTTGAGATCTTGCAACAATGCCAACTGCATTAGCTATGTCTAGTATTGTATAAGTCAAATATTGCAAACCTCCAATCATAGATCTGTACTTCTTCTGCTCAACGGTAGGTGTCTCATCTTTGCTAGATAACTTATGACCAATTACCATAGGTGTACCAACAAGCTTACAACTCTCTAAACCAAATCTTTTCGATAAGTCTTTCAAATACTTAGTCTGAGAAATGAAAATACCTTCATTGTTCTACACAATGTGCAAACCCAAGAAGTACTTCATCTCACCAATCATGCTCATCTCAAATTCTTTCTTCATCTCATTAGCGGATGCTTCACTTGCTTCATCATTTTCTCCAAAGATTATATCATCCACAAATACTTCAATAATCAGCAAACCATTCTCTATTACTTTCAACTACAAGTTACTATTTGCAGTACCTTTAGCAAATCCCAATTTTGCCAAATATTTATCCAACCTTACATACCAAACTCTAGGTGCTTTCTTCAAACCATTCAGTGCTTTCTTCAACTCTCAGACCATATCTCCTTTTGTCAAAGGCAATCCTTCAGACTGCTCAAAATAGACTTCTTCAAGTTCCCCATTCAGAAATGTTAACTTCACATCCATCTGATACACTTTGAATTTCTTGTTAGCTGCATAAGCCAAAAACATTCTTCCTGCTTCAATTCTGGCAATGGGTGCAAATGTCTCTTCATAATTCTATACCTTCTTGCTGTGAATATCCTTTGCATACCAGCCTACATTTGTTTCTCACAACCTCTCCTTGTTTACTCATTTTATTTCTGAAAACTTATTTAGTTCCTATAATGTTCTTGTCCTTAGGTCTAGGAACTAATTCCTATGTCTCATACTTCTCAATCTGATCTAATTCCTCTCTCATTGTCATGCGCCCAAATTAATGTTTAATAAGATATATATTTTAGCACTCAAATCCCTAACATAATATATCAAGGACTAAGTCAAGAATATAAGGTGTATTACGAATTAATTAAGGGTTGATATTATCCATATCAAATGATTATAAGTGACAAAGAAGCCATTCAATAAACTATCATGATACTTGATCAAATAAATAAATTAAATCGATTAACAATTACTATAGCCCTTGCACACATTATTATCATTATACAAATAACATAGACACAAACAACCATTCAACAAATATTAATATTAATAGGTCAAAATAATGCCAAGTCAAAGGGGACCCCGTACACTTTGAAAAGACGTGTCGCCCAAGACCCACTCATATAAATGAGGGGGAGGGCACCACGATTAAACAGAGGACAAGCGGAGGACGTGCGAATCTCATCGTGCAAGAGGACTGTATCAAAATCTGTGGCGAGGAATACCGACCAGAGTCCATACAAGGAAGGAGTTCACGTCACCACCAAATATCAACAAGTAGACTTATTCCAAGTGTCCACCACCTTGTGGTTGCAACTAATTCATTCAAACTATAAAAGCAAGAAAGGACAACAACGTAGACAAGTGGGACAGTACACAACAAAAGAAAACAACGTGGGAGATAATAAGGACACACTTGTTGGTAGAGACAAGGGATAGTGACAAGACACCACGTTAGCAGGAGATCTCAATATTCAATGCACAAGGGTAAAGTAAGACCATCGATGTGAGATATGGAGTGCAGATTATTTGGCAAATGAGACCCCAAACTAGTGGCCAAATAGGTGAGAAGACCGCCTACATAGAACGAAGTGTCTGACTGACTAAAGGTAAACTTAGGTAATATATTTCCTTTATTAAGGCAACATACATATATAAGTTCTATTAAGACATCAAGAATATATATATATATATATATATATAACACTAAAGGTATTAATTAATGTAATAAACAATTATTATTTGTGAATTATAAATAAAATATAACACTTTTATTCAAGACTAATCTTGGAGGACATTTGTCTTGAATGTCCAAGTACGATCCAAGTATAATTCTTGGTGGAGAATGATCCAAGTGTAACTTGGTGGAGGGCATTCATTACAAATGTCATAAATTGATCCTGGTATAATCTGGTGGAGGGCATTCATTACGAATGTCATAATTTTTGATCTAGATATAACCTAGTGAAGGGCATTCATTACGAATGTCATAATTTGATCCAGGTATAACCTAGTGGAGGGCATTCCATATAATGCCATAATATAATCCAAGGCAATTTGGTGGACAATATTCGAATGTTAAAATATGAAATATCTAAGTAGATTTATTGTGATCTTTACTATTATTAGGTGTCCCATTCTAACTCAAATAGTGGGGACATTACACTCACAGCTTGAATCCAAAAGTCATCTTTGCTAGCTTCATCTGCACTTTTCAGTTCTACTTCAAAAATCAAACATAACTCTTCATGTACTCTGTTTCTTATCATAACTCCTCTGTCTTTGCTTCCAATAATCTAATAAGCAAGGCAATTCTTTATCAAATTCTTATTTGGTGTCACTGTCTCAACTCTTACTTCTGCTCTAGGTTTAGATCTTGGTTCCTCTCTCTATTCCACAACTTGAATCTCATTTTGCAAATCATTGCTAATTTCAAAAAATAGTTCAATATTTTCTTGGCTGGCCTTATAATTAGTTTTTCAACAAAATCGTAATCAAGTATTCTTTCTCGAATTCCAATTTTTTCATCCATTTTCACATTTGCGCTCTCAACAATAGTCTTAGTCCTCTAATTAAAACATCTATAAGCTTTTCTTTTTAATGAATAACCAGGGAACATACCTTCGTCGCTTCTTGAATCAAACTTACCAATATCATCATCTCTCTTGATATAACATTTGCTTCCAAAAATTCTGAAATACTTCACTGATGGTGAATGTCCAAACCATAATTCATAAGGAGTCTTGTTTTTACTTTTTTTAATCTGCACTTTGTTCATTGTATATATTGTTGTATTAACTGCTTCTCTCCAGAATGTCTTTGATACATCACTTTGAAACATCATAGCTCTTGTTGTTTCTATTACAAACCTGTTTCTTCTCTCAGCTATACCATTTTGCTCAAGTGTTTTAGGGGTTGAAAGTTGTCTTTTAATACCATTCACTTCACAAAAACTATTAAACTCATTTGAGGTAAACTTTCCACCTGTATCAGATCTGAAACACTTAATCTTTAATCCAGATTCATTTTCAAATTTGTTCTTCAACACTTTAAACTTCTCAAATGCTTCAAACTTTTCCTTAAGAAATGCTACCCACATCATCTTAGTAAAATCATCAACAAGAATCATAAAGTACCTTTCACTATAGAATCCTCTTGTCTTTGTAGGACCACTCAAATCTGTGTGAACAATCTCCAGCTATGTTGTTGTAGTGAACTTCTTGCTAGGAAAGGAGTTTTTCTTTTGTTTAGCCATAACACATTCCTTGCATGCAACATTAGTAGGCTTTACAATTTTAGGCAAATCCCTAACAGCAAATATACTACTTGCTTCCACAATATTATCAAAATTTATATGACAAAACCATTTATTCCACAACCAATTGTTATCAACTTTAGCAACGAAGCATGTCATCTCTATAGGATTCAGCTAAGAAACATTACCTCTGGATCTTGTGTCAGTGCCAATCATCTTACCATTCTTATCCTTGATGATACATGTCTTTTCTATTAATTGTAATTGATATCCCATGTCAACCAATTGTACAACACTTAGAAGACTATGGTTCAGTCCATCAACAAAATAAACATCATCTGTGTTAGTTCTACCATCAAAAGTAATATATCCTATTCCCTTAATATGACAAGTTGCATTGTTCCCAACTCTAACAATTCCTCCATCACAACTATTGAACTGAACAAATTTATTCATATCACCAGTCATATGATGTTGTATGATCCAATCAGTTTTCTTCTCAACTTGTGACTCTTAAGGCTTTTTCTTCTCTATCTTCTTGTTCAAGACTTTCTTCTTTTATAGCAACAAATCCTAACTCATCGTCACTTTCACTCTAGACTCTTTCATTCAGCTCATCATCATCATTTGCATACAAACATTCTCTAGGCTTTCCAGACTTGAAATTATTTTTGTACTTCACTCTTTTAGGATATGTAGAAGAATAATGACCAAATTCATCACAAGTCCAACATTTAAAGATTTTCTTACCATCCGGTTCTCTTCTTACAAGCAGGGCAATTCCTTCTTCAATATTCTATCTTCCTCAAATCTTGAACTACTGCTGCTAGCATAATCTCCATTGGTGCTTGCACTCCTAGATAGAGTAGGTCGAACACTCAGTGTGCTAAAGGCAGTCTCCACTCTAGGCAAATCTCCAGACCATTTCAAACTTATTTATGTTGCTTCCAATCTTCCAAGAAGAGTCTCTCTAGAGAACTTCTCTGTACAAGGTATTACTTGCCCAATCATCTACATTGTCTGCTTGAATGGTGGTGTCAAAGTTTTCAAGATTTTCAATATGATCTCATCTTCTTCTTTAGTTCCTTCACAAGCCTTGATTCTTACAACAATTTCCAATATTCTGCCAATATAGCTTCTTACAAATTCACTTTCCATAATTTTAGCTTCTTCAAATAGACATCCAATTTTGTAATCTAACTCTTTTAGCATGTTCATCACCTTCAAAAGTAGATTCCAAAGCTTTCCAAATTTCACTAGATGTCCTCAGAGATTTTACCTGATTGTACTCATTTTCAGGAAGAGCTAACAAAAGTGCTTCTTTGGCAAGCATATTACACATGAACAAATCTCTTTTAACTTCAATACACTCTTCAAGTTTACTTACTTCAACCACGGTCTTCACATTCTTAAATATCAGCCAATATCCTCGACCCATGCATAGGAGATGCGTCTTCATCTTCTCTTTCCAGTGTCATAGTTAACTCCATCAAACTTAGGACTTTCTTTTCTGAAATGACCCGCCATTGATCTCCTTAAGTTGTTAAGCTTTCCCTTTGAGAACTTGATGCTCTGATACAAATTGTTAGAAAGTATGGTCCACCAAGATAGGGGGGTGAATCAGTTATCTGATCAATACAACTTTTATTAACCTTATTAATTCTCAAACATGTGATCAATATAAACACAAACCATAAAAAGATATACATACACAATAACACCAGATATGTTAACTAAGAAAACCCTTGATCAAAGGGAAAACCCCAGTGGGGATGGTACCCACAAAATGATGTACTAATATATAAGCTCATTGTAAGAAGATAGATACTGTTTGGAGCTAATGTAATACATTCAGTACATATCAGTCCCTGTTAAAAGGCTTTGAATCCCTAAGAGGAGATTCCAACCCTGTTAGGAGTTGTATAAGGCAGAAGGACACACTGTCCAAACAGTTTCAGGGGCAAGACCACCGAACTTACTATCCAACTAGCCTTTGTATTATTTCTTTCAGAATAATAGAAAATACAATTGATCTCAGCAACTCATACTTTTGCTATGTCTTCTTACAGTGCCTCTTCCACACCGAACACTTCTCAGATCTCAATACCAGATCTGCAAACTCACATCACAATAATCCCTTAGATTGCTTACTCGCATTATACTTCGCATCTACACACACAAATTCACTTGATACTTCTTACAATCAAGGAAAAAATCCTTCTTTTATACCAAGTCCTCAAAACAATTCATTGAGTTGGCCTTGAGGCTTTCCAATTATAATTAATTTACAACTTCATTAAGATAAAACAATACACGCTTCATTACAACTTTTCATAATTGCATAACACTATTGGCTCACAGTCTTTACAAATCTTTCACATGTGCAACCTCGAACTTCTCGCACTCGTTGACGTCATCATCAGGATGTCTTCTACCTCTATCTAACTTCGCTCATTTAGATTCTATCCCTATTAGGAGATACAATCCAATTACCAAAAACCACTTCTCAGGAACTTTGTCTGCAAACTGTCTTCTAAAAATTGCGAATAACTGATACTAGTCTTCGACTTTCTACATGCGCTCTTAGCCACATCATTAGGACACTCTATGCAACATGTCCTCAAGTGCGCTTGACCTCATCTTCAATCTTCGAACCATACGATCTCACACTGTCTGCTACTCTGTCAATCTTCTCAATATGTTGACATCAATGACAAACAGTCATGGATGCAACACACGATCATGCTAGGATATTGCACCATAAGAATATCATCAACATTCATGCTAACAATATATACATATACATATATATGCATATATTTATTTATTTATTTATTTATTTATTTATTTATTTTATATGAGATACATATATATATCTGAGTATTATTATGCGAGAAATTAATATAATAATGATTCATGGAAATTATATATATTATTAAATTTATTATTATATTAATTACCTAATAACAAATAGACATGTTCCATGAAGGAACATGTCTCTTCTTAGCTTATTTTTAATATAAATCCAAAGGTTTGTTGCCTTTGGAAAACACATACCAAAATAGCAATGCTAATACATTTGCAACAATCCTAATAACTCAACATGGTATCAGAGTCAAGCTTCAAATGTAAGGAAGAAAGCAATACTAGCATGGAAGCATGAAAAATGATTGAACGTGAGACATATAGAAAAGGAAATAAATAATATGAATTATCTTATGGAAAGGAGGAAACTTAGTCTGATGGAAAGGAATTAGATACGTCTAATGGTCAAAACTTCTAGTGGAGTGGTTGTTGATCTGAGTAGTTGTAATTTATCTAGGTCATTTCCCAGTGTAGTTTGTCAACTGTCCCATCTCACGAATTTATCTCTAGCGTATAATAACATTGGGGGAAGTTGTCTCCTAACCTTTCCATGTGCCAGAGACTTGAACATTTGGGTTTATCACAAAATCTCTTTGTTGGAGACCTACCTGATTTATATCAGATCTGTTTGATTTGAAATATTTGGACTTGTCCTATAACAACTTCACCAGTTCAATTCTTTCAGGGTTTGGCAAACCTTGAAGGTTTGAGATTCTAGACTTGTGTTGCAATTTTCTAGAGGGAACTATTCCGAGCTTCCTAATGAATATGAGCAGCCTTGTGGAGTTAAAGTTGGCAAACAATCCATTTTCTCCTTGGAATCTGACAAAGAATTTATGGTTGCCCAATAGTCGTCTAATGGGTAAAATTCTACAGTTTGTAGGAAACCTGTTATCTTTGACAAAACTTGGACCTGTCGCAGAATCAATCGCCGTTAATGAAAATACATAGGGGTTGATGGAGTTTACTACTATGAACTGAAGAAACCTTCGAGTCATCAATAATATTAAGGTATTGATCATATAAAACAAAAATAATTTATCTCAGACATAACACTTTTACCTCATTAGCGAAACCCAAGGTCAGCTATACAGGCATGGAAATTGGTGACAAGTGGCAGGATTGATTGGATGGGAGTTAGGTCAATAATCAAGTCAATTAGTATAAGCAATTGTAGGAAGTTGGATTAACAATAAGGAAACATTGACCACATGGAGATAGTGATCACGAGTAAGGGGTGCACTATCGACGCCAACATAAAAGGTAAGTAAGAAAGTAGGTCGTGGGTACGAAAGGGACCCGCCTAGTAAGGTAGGTTATTTTTATTTTGTTATTATGGTTATGGTTTTTTAATGTTATGATTATTAGTAAATTAATATAAATATAAGTGAATATAGAGTGGGGAAATTAGTCACCTTAGATTATTATATGTGGCATTAATTAGGAAATAATATGTTAAAATATATAGATTAAAGTATTTATATAGAAGATGGAATATATGCTTATATGTACAAAGTATATATTTAACTTAGATATTTATCTATATTATATTGGAATGATTTTATATCATTATGCATAATCATTTATTATCATTGAGTATTATATTAGTCTCTCTTATTTATTTTTATTTCTACACATACTATAAGAGCTAGTTGCCTTGATCTTTTCCTTTCTCTCCAAGTATGTTCTTACAGGAACAGGAAGGTTGATATCTGATTCGAAGGGAGTCTGACACTTCATCTGAGGCAACATTGGATGAGGAGCTCACAAGATTGATATTCGGAGGGATTTTTAAAATCCATTAGTGTGACTGCATGATTTTGATGGGCCTACCCCCTATATACATTATGAGGAAGTGACAGCTTCCAAATGATTATCACTTGTAAAAGTTATTGGAAGGTGACGATCGTCCAATTACTTAACCTTTTATTGTAATGGACATCTTATGGTGTCTAAGCAGATTATGAAAGATAAAAACTTGCATGGTGGATTAAGTTCCTTAACAAACCATGGCCTTCTATTGTGATGAACACCTTATGGTGTCTAAGTAGATCACGACAGATGATAACTTGCATGGTAGATTAAGTTCCTTAGACAGACCATGGTCGTTCATAAGGTAGGCATTATTGAGAATGTGTGTGCGCATATCTTTTGAATATTTTGAGTACTTGGTGAATGTTATGCAAATTGATGTTCAGGAGGCCATTACTCAAAGTACTTGGTGAATATCATGCAACTTGATGTTCAAGCGGCCATTACTCATAGTACTTGGTGAATATCTTGCAACTTGAGGTTCAGGAGGCCATTACTCAAAGAGTACTTGGTGAATGTCATGTGACTTGACATTCAAGAGGCCATTACTCTTGATATCATGAGATGATATCTAAATGGGGGTATCTTCTGATCAAAGATATTAACAAAATTGTCATTTGTAATATTACATTGAGGTAATATTATATCTTGTGTTTATCCTTCCTAGCTAAGAGGGAGTGTTGATGCCTGGTATCTTCACTCAAATAAACCTGTGGGACAATACTTTTGTAGATATATATAAACATTTACATATACGTATATGTAAGAGATATATATATATGTGTGTGTGTGTGTGTGTGTGTGTGTGTGTGATATAAATAAACTTATATCGAAGTATATATATCCCTAAGACTCATAGCACTCTCGGAATGCCTGGACACATCCCCCTTGGACAAAGGTCAACAACCTCCCTAACTCCTCAATCAACCCCTCCTAAGCCTGTGATTGTGCAGAGGCTATCACTCGTGCAACTATTGTTGGTGCCATACTCACAAGACTTAGGATCTGTCTAAAGGTAGGAATAGGTGTCGTAATCACCAACCCTAATAATGTCAGTGGTGTTAAATGTGTCGTCTCGAACAAAAGAGGTCGAGTAAACAGCATAGGTGTGGGTGTGGGTGTGAACGTGGATACGGCTAAAAAATACAATTAAGTTCAGAATGTCATATAGAAGGTCACGTGTTGGACATTAATAAATTTTCTCTTTATCTTTGATCTTTACACCGATACATATGCTAAACAAAACCATTACAAATTTCAAATTTCGAAACATGTCATTCTAATTTAATTTTTAAATTCAGGTTTTTGTATCAAAAAGATCAAGCCAGAATCTCATGATAAATAAGTTAAGAGTTCGCTAATCAGTAGTCTAGGTCTTTAAAATATCAAAAAGATCAAACCAGAATCACTAGACATTTTGGCATCTAAATATAGAAATCCTAAATATGTACCTACAGGAAATTCGTTTTGGAATACAATTCTGGTACATTTCGTACACAGAATCACCTGGAAAAGTCCCACAATTCAGCAACTTAGTTTAACATTTATGATTTTTACATGTTATTGGACGGACATATTTAGCTGCCAAAAAAAAAATTCTGTGTACTCGCATACACATAGCAATACCTAATTCCAATCTGGCAACTCATTATAAAACAATGTGTGGGAGCCTAAGTCTTCTGTTTGTGTTCAAAAAAGGGAAGAACATTTCTTAATAAAACAATTCACACCCATACTGCAGATTGCCTTCCTTTTTTAATATCCTATTCACTTTATTTTCAAGGCATTCAAATTCCTTTTCCATTGCACTTCAAAAATTGTTCTTTCCATATAAATTTAAGTTGTGCAAAAGCTTACAGGATTGAACACTTTGATCTTGTTGCTGAGTCATTCCCACTGACAGTAAAGCGATCACCAATATGCAAAGTCTCATAAGGCCTTTTATGAAGATAGCTCATTAGCGCTCCTAATCCAACAGACTTATTCCCTAGCAAATTAGGAATTAACACAATGTGTGAGCAGGAGCCTTCTACATAATCATGTCAGTCTAAAAGCAACCTATTAAAAAGATATCAATCATAGACATGCATCCACCAACCACAGATGAGCACATGCCCAAAACAAAGTAGAAATAGAAAGCAGGTCACATACCAATGTCCACAAATACATCTGCAGAAACACAAAAAAAGGAAGTTAAGTGAAATTTGGGCAGATATTAAAAAAATGTGACAAGAAAAAAATCTCCCTCAGATTGAATAGGGTTACAATGGTATTTCAATGTACTGCAAGTTACTCACCAACGCCTCCATTAAAAGCACAAAATGGCAAGTCAGCATCCACCAGCTGCATCTGAACAGTTAAGGCCATCTCTTCAAGTACCTGAAATGTAATATGCTGAATAAAATTTAAAACCACATTATATTTTATCTACAAAATGTTCACCAAATTGAGTCAAGTATATTTTAGCAAGGAAATTTATGAAATGTGGCAAGAAAGTAGCTAATGCAAGAAAATTATCATGTGACCCAGCAAGTAGACAATGTAGCATAGGATATAGTATATAAAAAATGTTAATAAAGGAAGGTGTTGTAAATGGAGTACCATAGGCTTAATAGCCCACAGAGATAAATTTGTAAACAATCAATTCCAATCATAAATACAACTAAAAGTGCATAACAAGTGTTTTGATCTATAATATTAACAATACTAATTTTTCTATGTTGAACATCTTAATGGAAGTAAACAGAAACCCTGATTGGCACAAAGTTCATCTCCTACCTCATATATAGTGGGTTCCTTGGGAATGGCTCCCACTGCTCGAGGCTTTCTCACAATTTCTACTGGTAAGTGTAGCCTCGCAGAAGCGGACTTCAGTGCACATTGAGCATCATCAAGAAGCTTTTGTATGTCTTGTTCTTTCCAATGTAACATGTCTTCTGATTGCCAAAGCTTGTCTTGTACAAACTCCAGGCGATAATTGTCATTCACTCTCAGCAAATAGTTGCATTCTCCACCCATCACATGGAAAAGATTTGTGATGCTTGGGGGTAAACCAAGTTCCTTAAAAGCTGTGAGTAGACCAGCAATTCGGTCCTCGAACTTCAAATTATTTCCTGGATATCCTACACAAGTAAGACGAAAAATACCACAGAATTATATGTAATGCTTAAATGTATATAGCAGAAAGGCAATGAGGACTTTTAAGACTTCAAAATTAAAAATAATAGGAAAAATAAACTGGTAATGCTAAAAAAGGTTGCTATTAATAACTATAAAACACTACAGTTTAGTTGTTTCAAAAATCCTATTATCAATGTTAACTACCCCAGATAGTTGGGAAAATACAAAGAATATTTAACTATTTATATAAGACAGATTGTCAAATGTAGGTTTGATGAAAGTAAATAGGGAGTTATAGAGTAAATAAAGAATAGCCAGCCAAAAAGAATTTTGTGGGGATTTTTTAAGCGACTCAATCTGAAATAAAATTCACTGTTCTTAGCCCTATGAGGAAAAAATTAGTCCAATAGGACATGGTCTTCTGGAATTCATGAGTGTTTTTAGTGATCATGATTAGAATTTTGATCCCACTCATTAATCATACACCATGGAAATAAAACACACCCCGCAAATATCAGGTTGAGGACTCAAGTAACAAGTGAATTTTGACTTCGATGGGAGCCTTTGGCTGAGGGATTTCTCAAGCTGAATTTCGATGGAGCTTCTTGGGGGGCTCAGCTTTGGCCTGGGCTGCTGTTGTGCTTAGAGAGAAGCTGGGGTTCTTAACTTCTTTGTCATTGGGAGACTCTTCTTTTCTCTCTCCCATGACCAACCATGCTGCAAACTGTGACAGAAAGCATTCCTCTCAACAGGTCTGTGGGTTGTCAGGATCTTCCTGTGGAAGGGATTTAGTTAATGTCATTCTTGAATTAAATACTTCTAATTGCTCAAATTGGAAGTTTCTAGGTGTTTTGGAATAAACACTAACCATTTGTAAGAATTTAAAGGATAGTTTGTTTGATCATTATTTTGGGGATGGTAATAAGTTGCTGATTTTTTGCCAATGTTAAATAGACCAAATGCCTTTTTTGGCACTTGTCCCCAACCAAACAAAGTTTATGAGAGAGCCTTGAAATTCTTTTATCAAATGATTTTGAACTTCTTTTATAAAACTAAAAGCCTTCATGATGTTTTTGGGCCCTTTCCTTCTGCACTGTGCTAGCTTGCTCAAGGATATTTTTGTGGAATATAATTGTGTTTAAAAGTTGATGGGATACAGCTTTTTCTGGTGATCTTAGGTGGTGATAAACATTAGTATTGATTAGGGAAGTAGCCAACACATTTGAGCTTCTCTTTTTCAATGATGGGCTCTATTTATTGTTGTTCCAGTTCTATGTTGGCTTGCTGGTTGTTTGTGTCACGTCTGTACTGTATGGGGTTTGGTTGGGATCCTAGGGACGTTTCTTGATGTTTGGTGCTTTAGCAAGTGGCCATATGGCAAGTGTCCAGTTGTAAGTGGAAGGGATCCTTTCCACCATGGCAAAGTTTCAGAGTACAAATCTTCATAATTTTTCACAGCCAGGTCAGTGTGACACTGAGTGTTTTGGGCAGCGATGGTTTTGATGATAATGCTGTGGTCTGATCATGAACTTCTAATGCTGCAGATTTATCTTCAAAATTAGAAGTAGCTTATCTCTTTCAAAGGATCAGCAGTGGAGGGTGTAGTTGAAAAACTCAGAGATATATCGCTAAAATCGCGAGTTCAATATGCAGACTAAATAAATAGAACATATATCGGCACCAATATTTGCAAAATATTGCTGCGGTTTCTTTTGGTTGATATCGCACAACAAACAAAATACTGACTACTTCTATTGTCAACTACATGGTCAACAGGAAAACAGAAGTTAGGTTTAAAAGTTTTAACTTTTTAACTTTTATATCAGACACCATCACAGGTGAGGAAAGTCAGGTCAGGTGCTGCAGGTTAAGAAAGATGCCACAGTGAGGAAAAACAAAGCCACGCCAGACAGGACTCACAATGCCACACCAAACAGAACTCAAAAACCACAACACAGACAGACGGCCAGGACTCAAAAACCAGACCACAGTCTTCTGTATAGGTTGGGATCCATTTTTTGTCATTTTTTTCTGATTTCTTTTTTTGCATTTTTCGTTTTACAACTCTAGGTCACTACAAGTTGTATTCATGCAATTTTAAGCCCTGCATTTCATCATATATTATAATCATTATAATCATTTCACAACTTTGCAATTTCATCATAGATTGGGAGAGATGAGTTTGATCAGATGTGCTACCATATCTTTAAAAATATATATTGAATTGAACCCAAAATAATGTGCTAAATATATAGTTGAAAATTGAGTTTATCATTCTCGAGATATATTCAAAACTTATCATCATTTATCTAATAAGTTTTAGTCTGCATATATCATAGAATCTAAAAAATATATATATTCAATTCAACCAAAAATAACAGTAGTTCTAAAGTTCTTCTAGCACCATATGTGATAAATGATGATGTTGAAATGTACAACATCATAGACTATAGCGACCTATAGCTGTATAACATTTTTTTCTGAAATGATTTCATATTTTCAATAATTTATAACATGTAACAGTAAATAAAACAGTCTAATACTGTTAACTTTTTTTAACATCTGTTACAGCTAAATTTTTAATAATCAGTAACAGTCTGTTAAATTATGTATTATATTAAATCTATTTATTTACTATAATAATTTATAAATATTAAAAACAGTAACATGTAACAGTAAGTCTGTTGCTGTTATAAACTATACTAATTGCAATTAAATTTTAATTTATAATCTCTGATCTCTGTGTATCTAATAATTCTTTATCTTTTGGTTTGCAGACTTGCAGTGCCAGTTGGTAGCTATACGAAATGGCTGGTGGCAGAGTGAAGGACCCTTTATGGAAACATGGGATCCCACGAGCAAAAAAAGGACAACTCCAATGTCCCTATTGCATTAAGCATATGACTTCAGGCATAAATCGACTGAAATAACATCTTGCAGAGATTCCATGCAATGACATTACACCGTGTGATAAATGTCCGGAACAGGCTACAAGAGAGGCTTTGACAAGCCTTCAAAAAATTGCACAAAATAAGGTAGCAAAAAAGAGGATATTCAAAGGCCATAGAAACCCCAATGGGGACTTTTAGTTCTGCAAGATCACAAACAGGTGGAGAGGCTCATTCTTCTATTGGGCCTCAAATACAAGGATTGGGAAGTGTGGGTGGGTCTTTATCAGACTTTTCATTCCATGTAACACTCGTTGTGCTCAACCCGTCTTGCTAGGCACTACATGGAACAAAGAGATGCATGAGAAGGCAAAAGTGGCAATTGCAAGATTTTGGATCCGCAATGATATTTCCTTCAATGTTTTATGAAGCCCGTATTGGGATCAAGTGGTAACTTCGATTTATTTGTCTGGTAAGGGGTTCAAGACCCCACCTTGTTATGAGGTGAGTGGACCATTATTAGATGGTGAGATAAAAAAACATTCATCAACT
This sequence comes from Cupressus sempervirens, assembly GCA_028749045.1. Taxonomy (NCBI): domain Eukaryota; kingdom Viridiplantae; phylum Streptophyta; class Pinopsida; order Cupressales; family Cupressaceae; genus Cupressus; species Cupressus sempervirens. The sequence continues at coordinate 94,441,384 of CM053783.1, read as the reverse complement.
TGTGGAAGAGCAAAGAAAAGTTTGGGAATATAAAGGTTGCACTATTATATCCGATGGGTGGACAGATGGCAAGTATAGAATGCTCATCAATTTATAGTTGCTTCAAGGGGACAGTTGGTATTTCTAAAATCAGTTGATGCCTCTGCTCAAGTAAAAAATGCAAAAAAATTGTGCAACATGTCGAATGAGGTGGTAATGGAAGTGGGAGTGGCTAATGTCATCTAGATTGTGACTGCTAATGCAGCTGCATATGTGGTGGTTGGTAGACTTCAGATGGAGAGGAATCCCACCTTATTTTGGAGCCCAGGTACTGCCCATTGTCTTGACTTGCTCCTTGAGGACCTAGGGAAACTAAGTTGGGTGGAGAAGGTGGTTAAAGATGGAAGGAATATTGTGAAGTACATCTACTATCATACATGGTTCTTGAATCTTATCAGAGAGCACACTAGTGGTAAGGATCTTGTACGAAAAGGGGTCACGCACTTTGCTACTAATTTTCTAAACTTGCAAAGCATATCTGAGACCTTGTTTCACCTAAGGCACATGCTTCTAGATAAGAAATGGTTAGAGAATCCTTATGCCAAGAAGCTTGAAGAAGAGAAGGTTGTGAAGATTCTAATTGATGCTAGATTAAAAGCTAATGGAGGAGATCCTCAACGTAAGTTTTCAGGTCTTCATTGATGATTTATTATTTAATTTTGAAATATTTCCAATCACTGATTTTTGTATAATTTTTTATGTCCAGCTGTCAGAACCATTGGCGAAGGTTCTACGAATTGTAGATGGGGATAAAAACCCCATGGGGATTCTATATAAGGCCATGGAGAGGGTCAAAGAGGTCATTCAGCACTTTTATAGGTCAAACGAGACCAAATATAGACCCATATGGAACATAATTGATCATAGGTGGAACTGACAACTCCACCAACATATTTATGTAGCTGCCAAGTACTTGAACCCCAAGTTCTATTTCTCCAACACTTTTAGAGCATATGCAAAGGTTCAAATTGGCTTGGACACATGCATTAGAAGATTAATTGCTGATTTGGACTTCTGAGACCTCATAGTTGATGAGCTATAGAGCTACAAGAGGGAAGCGGAGCCATTGTTTCTTCTCCTGATTGCAAACATAGGAGATACACCTTGCAACCAAGTAAAAAAGAACATGTGTTTAGTTTATCATACGACCTATTTTGCTCATGAAGTTTATTAGAAGCTTTATCACATCATAAATGTTTTTTTTTCAATCCTTGCAAATCTGTGGTCGGAAGATTATGGTGCCACAATGCCTAATCTTCAAAAGCTTGCCATTTGAATTTTATGACAGCCTTGTAGTGCTTCTGGTTGCAAGAGAAACTGGAGTACTTTTGAGAACATACACACAATGAAACGCAATAGGTTGACTCAAAAGCGCTTGAATGACTTGGTTTATGTGAGGTACAACCTTCATTTGCACAAAAAGGTGGAGGGGCAAGCTGCATATGAAGCACTTGACTTGGACGACATTGATCCATATTCAACATATTGGATTGCTCCTCTTGATGGTGAGGATGCAGATGTGCATGTGGGTGATCCTTTATTGACAGATAAGCAGCTAGCCAAGTTTGATATCGAGACAAATGACTGGGATGTGGATGTGGCAGCAAGTGAGGAGGAACATGAGATTGGTCAACCATCAGAGGCTTCTGTTGAGCTTGAGGCACCTGTTTAGGATGTTGCATAGCAATTACTTCAACACCACCCACACAGAAGCAGTGATCTCTATTGAGCTTTACTTGTAGACGTAATGTATGATTGCTACTTTTAGTTTTCATCTAAGTTGCCGATTCAGGTTCGGTTCCAAGTTCGCGGTTCGAGAACCAGTTCGCTGGTTCGACAAAATTTTGGAAAGGGGTTTGGGTTCGTTTGGGTTCGTTAGAAAAAAAAATGTAAAAATTATATATATATACATCTTTATGAAGCATGAGTTAAAATTAGAATGTAGCATAGTAGCATAAACACATTTAAACAACAAAAACTTTAAAACAACATAAACAATAACATATCATAGTGATCATACCATCATATAGTAACATAGTTCAATCAACTTCAACATCAAAGATGAAAGATTCAAAACATTTAAAATATCAATTTCAAGTATCATTGTTTCACGTTCATTGTTTAACAATAACTAATGGAATGAAAATCTATTAAAATTCTAAATTTTTAGTTCTAAGTTCTTCAATCTTCATCTTCTTCATATTCATCTTCTTCTTCTTCATCTCCTCCTCTACCTCCGCTATTACTTGCACCAAGGCCAATGGGATCAGCAGCAGCATCAACAATGGTATTGGCATCAAAGTCATCAAAATCATCAATTGTAAGCCCAATAGTGGAAGCATCCAAGTCCGCAATCTCTGAATCTACATCCCACTTCATTGTATTCTTGACTCTTGTGCGAAAGAAGGTGCAAGTTGTTATGCAAAAATACCAGGTTCTTTTCTTTTTTTGATTGCAACCTATTGCGCTTCACCGAGTGGATGAAAGAATAGGTGCTCCAATTTCTTTTTGATGCAGAAGAACTAGCAACCTATAAAGACTACATAGGGTAAGCAATTAAAAAAGAATTAATTCAATCTTCTAAAAAAAATCTTTTGAAGATAAAGTGAGCTAATTTTTTAAAAATAAAACTTACTTGTGATATAACTTTGATTGCAAGGGGCTGCAATGTTTGGAATTTTTGGCCGTGGAGGTACCAACAAGCATGAGCATCCTTTTTGAACCGATGATGAAAAGCATCATTACTTAGACCTCTAGCATTGACAAACTCTATGAACTCATTCATGATTACATCTCTTATATCATCATCAGGAAATATTCTTCTAAATGCTGCTTGGTACCCGTCAGACACTTCCATATCTCTATATGGTGGCAACCTTCCTAGTAGATCACAATATTGTGAGCTATAGTATTTGGGGGTCAAGGCATAGGCAAGCAAATGTAATGAAGTGGTCCATTTGTTCCATCTTTCATTAATAATTTTTTGCACTTGTTTGAAAAAGGTCTCTTGCGGATCTTGCTCCTCCTCATTTATAACTTGCCTGATTTTCTCAATAATTGAGTCAATGCCATCATAGATCTCTCCAAGGCAAGGCCTATCCATGTCAGTGTACCTAAGCATGCTCATAATGGGCTTGGTGATCTTAACGAGATATTCCACACGTTTCCACCATGACTTAGCCAATAGCCTATCCCTTATTTTGTTTTTCCTTTCAGTGTTCTTTTGCTTCCATACACCCCAATTGTTGCTGATTACCATACCTTGAAGTGCATCTTTCACTTGCACAAGTCGTCTTAAGACAATTATATGTGATGCAAAATGAGTCTCAGCAACCTGTGACATAAATTAGAGCAAAAAACAACTATTAGATACAGATTTTAGAAAACTAAGAAAAGTATACACATTGGCAATTGCACAAGTAAAACATGAAAAATCAGAAATTGTCAAATATTAAAAATTAAATTACTAACTTGAGTTCAAGTTCATTTACCTTCAATAGCTCCAATTTTGAGTAGTTCCTAAAAAGAGATTGAGTCATGTGGTGGTTTGTGACAAACATTTGTATGTCCTCAACCTCTTCATAGACTATTTTGATCCACTCAATTTGGTTCCCAATCTTTTGTAGCATAAGATTAAGTGAATGGACTGCACAAGGTGTCCAAAAGATATGTTGATATCATGATTCAACCAACAAACCTACTACTCTACAATTCTTTGCGTTGTCCGTTATGACTTGGACAATGTTTCTTGCACCCACTTGTTCAATGGCCTCAATTACGATATCAGCAATAAATGGTCCATCTTTTACCTTGCCCTCACAATCCACCGCTTTCAGAAGCATTGCCCCTTTAGAGGACACCACAAGGACATTGATCAAGGGACGGTTCCTAGAATCCTTCCAGCCATCTGAAACAATTGTCACCCCTGTCTCAATCCATGAGTCCCTTATGGCCTTCAATTGATTTTCAACCCGTTGGACCTCATCATCCAACAAGGTGGTACGCACTTTCTCATACCCAGTGCCATAATATCCTTTTGGAGCTTCATTGGCACCCCTCAACATGTCCTTCCAAAATGGAGAGTGGACAACATTAAAAGACAACCCATTTGCATACGGGCATCTTCCCACCTTAATGTCAACAATTTCCCGGGCCTTATTTTGAAAAGAAGTTTCTAGTGGCCCCTTTCTTTTGTGTACAATGGGGACAGATTCAGTGTCAATGTCCATTGCAGTACTGAAGAAGGGGTGGTCTTGTACTATAACATCTGAGGGAGGTTGCATTCTCTTTGCTCTTTCACTTTTATTGCTACTGAGTTCTATTACCCTACGTCCTTCTCTCTCTTCTATTGCCTCATGCTCTTCAATATATTTTAACACAATGTGATTTGGTATAGGGACACCATTTTTCCCATAGCATTTCTTGACTCCTCTTCCAGTATAACCACATAAATGACCTACCACACAATAATAAGAGCTATTTCTTTCTACACCACAAACAAAATGCACAACCTCCTAGAATGGGTTTTATAATGTCTACATACTTCCATAGAGGAGAATCAGAGTTGGGTTCCATTCTTTGTTCGGTGTTGCCTATTGATGAAGAGGTAGATGACATTCCTTTTGGACCTTTCACTATGGCAAGAAATTAGATACATGTTCATAATCTATATGCAAGAAAATGACAAATTTTGGAATAATGGAAAAGATTCAAGAACATATGAAGATTGAAAGAGAAATGAAAAAATGGAAAAGCTAGAACAAAAACAATAGAAAATGGAATAAGATCTTACCTTTTGGTCCTTTTCCAGCCATTGCAAGTTTGCAAATGTGTATGAATGATGCACAAACACTTGAAGAACACCAACAAATCAATCTTCAAACTCCTTGCACAACCAGATGCTTGCTCAAAAACTTATGTGCTCTCCTTCAAGGCAAAATAACCTATTTAGAAACATCAAATGACAATGAGAGGGCACAAAACCAATTAATAACACCTTTTTAAGTTACATGGATGCCAAAAAATAATCCAAAATTGCAAATAAAATAGTCAAAATGACGTCCGTAGCCGTGGGTTCGACCTTGGTTCGAATTTTTGGACGTGCTTCACCCGAGTTTGAACTCTGCTTCGAACCAGATCTAACCCTGCTTCGAACCAGATCGAACCAGGCCTACAAAAAAGGACCCTAGTCAAACCAAGTTCGAACCGGACCCGAACTTGGAACCAGTTCATGGTCCAGAGGAGGGGAGAGGTACCCGTGCAACCTAGGTTTTCATTGATACTGAAACTTGAACTTAATATGTAATCAAAAGTTGTAGTTTCATGGAGTTTGACTTCTAAATGTATTGAGCTTATTTATTTTCAAATGTTGTACTTGTTTTTTGTTATATGATTCTAACATTATGTTAATCTACTAAGTTTTAGTTGCTATGAATCACTGTTCAACTCTCTCAAATCATTATATGTTGTACAAATTTGGTGTGTATGTGTGTGTTTTTAAGAACATTTTAAGAAATTGTATATTTTCAAATGTTCGATAAAAGTGCTGATTTTTTTGCCAATTCCAAGATTTTTCAAATTTTTGGGCTAGCCGAGATATTGTCGAAACCAAATTTTCCAACTATGGTGGAGGGATCTTTCTTTGCTCCACCCATAGGAGGTGAAGAGGAAGTAGAGAGGGTTTTATGGCTTCAGGTCCAAATACTACCATGGTGTTAGGATCTGAAATAAGTATTTTTAGAAAAGAGATGTAATAGGTAACTATGAGCTAGAGGAGTTGAAAAGTTTTTGGTTATTAAATTTCTACTTATTTCTCATAACTAGGGGGCTTTGGAGGTGTCTATCCATACAAGCTAAGTCACAAAGTTTGCTGAATTTTCGGCTTTAGGTTCGAAATTCGGCGAACCCATAAAAAATAAAATAAATTCATAAATGTTTGCTTGAAATTTGTCTGCAAATCTGCAATGTTTTTGGGCTTCTAAAACTGTGGACTCCCTGCAAATCATGGATGGCAGCTGCTGGGCTTCTGAAATTGTAGACCGCGTCTGGCTTTGCAATCCCATTCTTGTCTGCCATTTCAGTGACTTCAACAATGCCCATCCATTATTTTTGTGTTTGCTATCCCAACTCCCTCCATTATTTTTGTGATTTGATAAGAAGCATGTCCATCACTCTCCAATTCCCCATCGGCATTGTTCAGATTGTGTTCTGCCCAAAACAACCACCATGTTAATAATCAGACAATATTTCTATTTACGCTTTTAGGGTTGAGCTTATACATTTATTAATTTATTTTAATTTTATGTTAGTGTAATTTCAAATTTGTTATTACATTTACAATATTAAGCTTTCATAAAATTAAAATATACTCATTTATGTTATTGTATTTTATTAATTTATGTTTACTATTATTAACTTAAATTTACAATTTAAATATTAATAACTTTATTCTTAATCAATATTAAATATTATAATTTATTTTGATATAACGAAACTCAGACATATAATAATAAATAACATATATTTTAAGGTGAATTTAATGTCGAATTCTTTTCAATTTTTTTGACTTGTCGAACTTCATTCAAACTTCATAGTTGTCAAACTCGAACCTTGTGACTTAGCATACAGGTTGTCATCTTTGGTTGGTGGCATTTGGCACAGGTTGTAAAACAAAATGAGACAGTTCATGGTACTACGTTTGAAGCTCTTTGTAATACTAATGGTGCTCCAGAGATGATGCCCAAATAGCTAGCATTGGCTGCTGACAAATGGAAGGATGAAAAACAGGGATGTGAAGGCCTTTGCTACCAGTTTCTTCTTTTGGTCTCATTGGCTCCTACCTCACCTATCTGGGTTTGGGTCTAGCATTTCTTTATGTGATCCTTTATATATGATGTTATATTCTTTCTATTGCACTTTCTTGGGCAGAGACCATAGTTTCCAAGATAGGGGGACAAAGGGGTCTTAATTTGGGGATGGCGAGGGTATGATGGCGGGGGACGCAGGGGGGAGGTTGTATATACCATACATATGGTACTTAAAATGCTAGTTATGAAAAGATGTATTGCAATATAAGACATAAAGATGTAAAAGAGGAAATACTTTAACATTGCATTGAATTGGAACATCAAGCAATGAACATAAATAGTCAAATCAGCAAATAGTCAACACCGGAACATCCCCCCATCCTTAGCGGAGGTGGCAAAATTTGGTGGCACAGCTGGGGACGGGGGAACAGATCCCCAAGTCCCCATTTCTAGGACGTGGGGCAAAAAGGGGAGGAAGCATCCATGTGTTACATTGGTGGAGACATCCCCCTCTAACATTGTTTAAAAAACAGGTTAACTTTGACATAACTAAATCACCTCATGTTGCAGCCTCTTGGCCCAAAAATTCCCAAGCCATATAATTTTTCCATGTCACCTCCATGTGTAGTTTTTTGTAAGCCTGTAATGAATCCCCTACGTACATCAGACTTTGCCACCTACCACATATATCGTGTCACCCACCTTAATAGTCTCAGTGGCAGCATCACCCTCTCTCCTTGGCTTTGTCATACATCTCAACCACTCTCTTGGGCAAGTTCAACTTTATTTAACTCACTTATACAACACCCAATGTAGTTGTCCTAAACTTGTCAAGCCTCATATATTTCATTTCAGACCCTTTTGAAACCACCCTATACAGACCTTTAGTAGCAAATTTCAAAGAAGCTAGTGTACAAATACCACCATATCTTGATTGTTTCAAAATAGTCACTGTACCACCATTTTTACAACATACTATCATTAGAGGAGCTCTTACAGCTCTAGTCTGCACTTTTCCAAATCAATGAATCCCACTTTATTTTCAAAAATTGGCCTACAAAAGATCCCCATATCTAATTTAGTAATCATCTTGACTTTATCACATTCTAGCAATTTGCAAAGGCACTCTTTGATACAATCACTTACAACCACCAATGCAGCCATTTGCCATATATAAGAACATCACCAAGGTTTCCTTGCTTCATAACCACAGTCATACCTTTGTGATCTTATCTCCAACACTTTGTTATTCAAGTGTTGCTATTCTAAACTCAAAAGTTATTAAAGAAACTTATAGGTTATCCTGATTCCCTTGTTCTAGGTTAGGGATACTGTGGAAGTGATGCAGAGGTACACCTTATATACATCTATTTTTCTATTACTGCTCAAGAGGCTTCAACAATGTGTTCTTATACATCAAATAAGGAACTTCTACCAATTTAATCATCTAGGGTAGAATATAAACTCTCCAAAGAATCATTAATAACTTTCACAAATGAAGAGATAAAACTAATTCCTTTTATGAGAGAGTATATATATCACTTAAACACATTTTTGGTTCACTATAGGAACCCTTGCATTCTTTTTTTCAATGTCTTTATGCTCAAATATCTCTATGCTTGGAGACATTCATCACTATTTCAGCCTTCTCTATCCTCTTGGATTCATCACGAATCTTATTCCTTGCTGCAACTATTAGCCTTTTGATAGGCCATACCACTTTCTTAGTTAACTTCAAATGTCATCCCTTGGTTCCATCAACATCCATCACATCCATATCTTTCCCATCTTTATGGACCTCTTCATCATAAGGCTCATAAACAACTATCACTTCTGTCTCTTTCCTATCTTCAATAACTTTTTCATCATAAGATTCATCAACAACTAGCTTCTTCTCACTTTTTAAATCAGCATCTATTTGTTCACTTTGTCCTTCCAACAAACAACTCTTTTCTTCATTGGTAACCGGGTTTTTAATTCCATCTTCACACACCTTCGTATCCACAATGAATGGCTGCTCCAAATCACAATTTTCCTTGTCCATATTTTATTCAATTCCTCTTTTGGTCTCTTTAAATTTTCTTCCCCTTTTTAAGTTCCCTCATTAGGAATCTTATTTTCTTTTCTATCTCTTGTTTCATTCTAGCTTCCTCTTCTCTTTTCTTTTTTTTTCTCTTCCTCTCTTTTCTTTGCCTCTTCCTTCTTTTTTTGAAAATTCCAATATGAAACCCATGCATCTAGTAGTATCCTCTTATCATGAGATAAATCTCCTCTTGTGGCCATTTTCTCCTATCTAGGTTCTCTCCACTCAACCTAGTCTTTTTTTGCCACTCTACAGGTTTTCTCCTCAACCTATCACAACCCACACAAACTCACAACTCACATTTGCCCAGACCTTTTGCTAAGCTCTGATACCAAAAATGATGCAGAGGTACACCTTTTAAACATCTCTTTTTCTATTACTACTCAAGAGGCTTCAACAATGTGTTCTTACACATTAAATAAGGAACTTTTACCAATTTAATCATCTAGGGCAGAATATAACTTCTCCAAAGAACCATTAGTAACTTTCACAAATGAAGAGATAAAACAAATTCCTTTTATGAGAGAGTATATATATCAATTAAACACGTTTTTCCAAAGTTATAGCTCAAAATGATATCTAGAATAAAAATTATTACTCTTCTTCTAAGATTGCTTACATAAAAATCAGGTTCAGTCCAATCTGCACTCATTACTAATAACTTCTTCAAATCACAATGAAATTCAACCAACCCAAAACCAAAAGAAAGATAAATATCTTTCTGAAAATATAAGTTGTGGTTCTTTATCGTCTCATATGAATGTTAACCAATAGAAACAACAGTCAGGTTTCTAGAAAATTACACAAAAAATAAACATAAAACTTGCAAAACAAAACCTCCTTTCATTTCTATTCTCCTCAAAAAGTTTTCCAACCCTTCAAATCTATAAATCACGACCATTATGTGATATTTTAATGCCTCTTCAATTCCTTTAACCTATCGTCTACCTCCTACGACTCTTGACCTTCCTCTTTACATAAACTTTACATATTGTCAACTTTTTATGACAATATTTTATTGCATATTTGGAAACTTTTGCATTTTCCCATAAATGACCTTTTAACTTTACAAAACCACTACTAACATATCAAAATACACTATTATTTCACATTTTATGACATTTTACTCTTCCATGGGTTTATTTACATAATTTGACCATTCTATACAACCTTCACAATCTATTACACATGACTTCATTTAGCCATAAATATAGACTCAAAATGATTCAAAATACATTTGAAAAACCATGATGAGTAATTAAATGTCTTTTATACTCATGGAGCCTCTTATTGTGCCTTTTTTATGGCTGCTACTGCACCAGGAAGCTGTATGTTTCCCTCATCCATTAATCTTCCTTGCTGTTCTAGGACTGACCTCCTGATTAATTGGTTAAGGTTTGATCAAGTATCTTCTAGTCATCCATCTATGGTAATCAACACCATTCTACCTTCATCGTCACAAGGTCACCAAACCAAAAATAAAAATGGGTTAGTTGTCCAACATCCCTTGCAACTAATTAGTAGTATCCAATTGATAGTTGTATCTAGGATTTCAATGAATTCAACTAATCTCCACTCATTGCATAAGCATTCAATATTTGGGAAATTGAAAGTTGCACCCTCTTACCCTAGCCTTCTTTAATTTGAGAAGAAAAAATAGAAGGAAATAATTAGTTTGCATTGAAAGTTACATTAGGGCTTTATTTATGTTCATTGTTTTTGGCATGTACTATATTATTGCAAATAAAATTGGTATAGAGGCATGTTATGCTTGGGACTCTTTATCTGTCCAAACCCCTGGAAACCTCATTCAAACCCTAATTTGATTCATTTTATGTTTCTTTCATTAACCATAGATTAATTTATTTTGACTTATGGATCATCCCACATGCCATGGCTTCAATGTGGCAGTGAAGGTCTAGCTTGGTTTCTTTGGTTACTCTTCATACTCCAAGCTCTTAGCATTAGAACATTGTGTACATCTTTACAAACAAAGTTTCATATTTAACTAAGGAGAAATTAGATTGTGAACTCGAAAAAAATAAGAACAGTAATTGCAATGGCATGATCACTTGTTCCTAACATTTCTGGCCCAGGCAATGATTCAAAATACCAAATACCACATACCACATGTGATATGAAAAAGCAAGACAACTAAACTCTTGCATGCCCTAAAAAAGTATATATAAGCTAGTAGATTATTTAGATTATCTTATAGTTTCATACGAACAGGACACATCACTGTTACCACCTTTGGTCAATAATCCATTAACCGTACCCATGAATGTAATATTGCAGTTTTAGAATGGACTAATGAAAAATATTCAAGGCGTTTAAATTCCAGAACCAGCCCAAGAAGGAAGAATAGGATTCAAATTTTCAAATATCTTATATATTGTTCGCAACAATGCCAGGGTAAATTAATATATAAGCACCCAAGTACTATTACAAATTAAAAATATGAAATTTTTGCAGTGGATATCTTATGTATTGTTGTACCTTCTAGAGTTGAAGCACATTTAGAAATTCAGAATTCTTACTGAACTTTAACCTAAATGGAATGTCCCCATCTTTTCAGCATCTGAGTGGAGTTCTTAGCCTTGACATTCTCCGAAGGCTAAGTGGAGAAATAAGGAGAAATTGATTAAATTAATTTCTTATAAAGTCATTAAATAAATTAAAATAAAAAGGTGATTTTGTATTTAATTAATTTAATTAATTGAGATCGCATTAATTATTGGAAGGGGAAACTTCTAATAATCGCAATTATCAAATATTTTATTAATTATTGTATTGCAAGAGAGAAGCTTCTAGTGAGCACATTAATTATTGGAAAGGGAGAAACTTCTAGAGAATGCAATTATTAAATATTTTATTTTCTTCTAGAAGGGTGAAGGAAAATTATAAATAGAGGTGAGAGCTTCATTGTTTATCATCCGATTATTGTGAATTGCATTTGATATTAAGTTGGGAGAAACTAAGGTTTCCGATTTCAGTCAGCCATTGGAGAATGTCAACTCTTCAGTGTTGCAACTATTTGAGGTGGTGAAATATCCATTGAATTTGGTATTCAGGAGAGTTTCAATTCAGGAATTCTATTTGTGCTTAAATTGGAGAATAGATTTTGGCTGCTACAGTATGCAAGAACGATGCCGCACTGCAGTATCTATGTTTGATTAATTTCCATTCTTGGGCATCACTATTATCAAGTTCCTCTTGTAACTATTAGTAGTTATCATTGTACTTCATAAGCATATGATTTTGCTATGATAATTCAGAATCAAATTTTGGCATTACTGTAGTCATTATTGTATGTCAATTGTTTTGAATTTCATATCTAGTTTCCATGTATTTGCATTGAAAATACCAGAAGAATTGCACTTGCATATTAGTTCCTTGTAAGAGGATATTAAATTGGTATCAGAACTTGCTTGCAAAGTGTTTGACAAAATGTTGAACAGCTAAACTAGCAAAGATTTTGGTGTTTGAAGAAGTTATAATTTGTTGAGGTTACTACATTGGTATTAGAGCTAAATTATGCCATCCTAAGGGTTTAGCAATCACATGCAACCACCTAGGATTGGCTCTCATAGATTTTCCACTCGCAAGCAAACTTTATTTGACAGGGAACAAGATTTTTACAAGCAGTCAGATACCATGGGTGACAGGCAAGAGCGTAGCCCACCAAGAAAGAATAGAAATGAGGATCAAGAAATAAGGAAATTTACAGAGCAATGGTCATAGGACAAGAGCGGATGGCTCAGGCTTTGCAAACACTCACCACCATGGTTGAGCACATGAATCCACAAGATAGACGAAATCAAGAACAAGATGATAACAAGAGTGCAGTGGGATCACCTAGAGCTCATAGAACTCTTTCCAGAACAGCAAAGAGGCCCATATGTCCTACCTTTGTTAGAGAAGAACCAGTACCGAAACCAATGGAGGAAGTTGAGGATGAGACATTTGCAGATATCCTTATGGCTACAAATGATGAATAGGAATTATTGGCACCGCAAATTCGAGAAAGGATGACCTTTGAATGCTTTGTAAATCAGAGAAGAGAACATTACAGGTCACTCAGACAGGATAGGAGGCTTAGGGGTCAAAATAGTGAATTTAAAAGAGGGCTACAGGCAAGCTTACTATGCCTACATTTGATGGGAGTGGTAAGATGACAACTCAAGCTTGGATTCATAAGCTTGGCACATTCTTGGCACTGAGGCCAATGACAAAGATTGAAGCTATCAAATATGCCACTTTGCATTTGGAGGGAGTAGCACATAATTGGAGATACCATGGTATGGTAATGCTTCAGCATAATCCGGTGACAGAGTACTAGGACTTCATGGATAGGTTGGTTGAAAGATTTGACAAGAAAGATCCAAAGGTTTACTTCCGAGAATTAGCACAGCTGAAACAAACAGGCAACTTAGAGTTTTTCATTGGTGAATTTCAACAGTTGGTAGTCATGGTGACAAACATTTCAAAGCATAGATTAATAGTTCTTTTCATTGAAGGCCTATCCAAACCACTGAGAGGTTGGATAAAAACATTTGATCCCATTTCTTTACAGGAAGCTATGAAAAAGGCAAGAAGTATGGAACATGCAATCCCAACAAACAAATTTTAGTCCAAAGGAGCATCTTCTAGTAAGGATAACAAACCATTTTATAAAAAACCAGAGAGGACTGATTTTAAAATGATTCTAAAGATAAAACTCCAGCACCTTTTGACAGGGAAACATTAAATGATTTGAGGAAAAAAAATTATGTTTCTACTGTAAGGGACCCTACGATGCAAATCATGACTGTCCTCTTAGACCAAAGGGCAAAGCTAACAGAGTTATGTGGGCATACTATGAGGAATCAGAATCAAATAATTCAGACCAGTAATCTGACATAGAGGAAATAGATGGTGAAAAAAAGGAAGACAAGGCTGAAGACTTGTCTAAAATGGAGTTCAAGGATGGGGAAGGAGATGGGCAACTTAGGGAAGCTCGTCTCACTAGTATTAAGCAAGAAGGATCATTTCGAATGAGAGGAGTACTTGCTAGACAGCGAGTTATAACTTTGGTTGATACCGGTGCTACTCATAATTTCATTGATGCTAGGTTGGTGGAAAGACGTGGCATACAAACAGAGGAGTTTGGGGGAATTAGAGTGAGGGTAGCTGATGGCTATGTCCTCAATTGTGATCATAAGATCACTGGACTCCCATTGGAAGTTAATAATTATGCCTTTAAGGCGGATTTCTATTTTGTGCCTATGGGAGGTACAAATCTAGTCCTTGGAATGAGTTGGTTGCATGATATTGGTGAGTTCACTCTTAATCTCAAGGAGATAGAGATGAGGTTTAAAGTAAATGGGAAGACACAGGTTCTTAAGGCAATCAGGAACAGTGATTTCAGAATGGTCTCTTTCCAGAGGATGGCTAGATTGATTCGACATGATCAGATGGAGTGGGCAGTAGAGTGCATGTTAATGCCATCACAGGAGTGGCAGCATAAGACTGAATATCCTCCTAATATTCAGAAGCTTAGAGTTAAACACTCTAAGGTGTTCAATGACATTCCACCAAGTAGACCACCAAACAGGGGTATTGAGCACATCATTGAGTTAGAGGAGGGGGCTAAGCCCATCATGATTACACCTTACAGGCATCCAAAGAGGTTAAAGGATGAAATTGAAAAAACCATAAAGGAGTTACTTGCTATGGGCTACATTAGACCAAATAAGTCTCACTTCTTCAGTGGTATTGGTGAAGAAGGATGGGACATTAAGGATGTGCATTGATTACAGGGTGCTTAATAAGAAGACAATTAAAAACAGGTACCCCATTCCCAGGATCGATGAGTTGATAGATGAGCTTCATGGAGCTTGCTTCTTCTCAAAAATAGATTTGAGATCAAGTTATCACCATATCAGAGTTAGAGTGCAGGACATCGAGAAGACGTTCTTTAGATGGCATTGTGGCCATTTTGAGTTTGTAGTTAAGCCATTTGGGCTAACTAACACGCCTGCTACTTTTCAAGCAACAATGAACAGGGTTTTCCATCCTCAGTTGAGGAAATTTGTACTTGTCTTCTTTGATGATATCTTGGTGTACAATAGATCTTGGGAAGAGCACTTGGTTCACCTTAACACAGTGTGGGATATATTGGGCAAAGAGTCCTTGTATGCAAAGGAGTCAAAATGTGATTTGGCTATAACAGAGTTGTTCTATTTAAGTCAAATCATCAGTGCAAAAGGCGTACGCATGGATTTTGAAAAGATTCGTGCCATTGTAATGTGGCCTTCACCGGTGAACCTTACACAGTTGAGGGGCTTTCTTGGATTATGTGGTTTCTACAGGAGATTTGTGGATGGATACTCCAGGCATGTAGCACCCTTGAAAGATTGATAAGAAAGGGAGCTTTCTTGTGGACTCCTGAGGCACAAGAGTGTTTTGAGAAATTTAAGGAGTTGATGACTTCTTGTCCAGTGTTAGCGTTACCAGATTTCAGCAAACCTTTTGAGCTACACTGTGATGCTTCCAGAGAGGGCATTGGAGCGGTGCTTATGCAGGAGAAGCACCCTATTGCTTATGAGAACAGGAAATTAAGGGGGTCAAAGCGGAGCTTCAACATATATGATAAGGAGATGTTAGCCATTATGCATGCTTTGGCTAAATTCAGACAATAATTGGTAGGTAGCAAATTTTGTATCAAAACCGACCATAATAGCCTAAAACATTTTTTGGGACAGCAAGATCTCAATGATAGGCAGCAGAAGTGGGTGAGCAAGTTACGGTCCTATGACTTTGATAATAAATTTTTTAAGGGGACACAAAATGTAGTTGTTGATGCTTTATCATGTAGGCCCCATTTGAGCTTATTGATAGATATATCGGAGGATTGGAGACACTTGATCCTTGCAGAGTATGCAAAGGATACGTGGACTGCCAAATTCATAGATGGAACTATTCTGGACAGCAGATACACCCTTGTGAATGAGATCATCATTTACAAAGGGCGAATATTTTTGGTTCTACGCTCAACAGTAAGGAGGATGGTTCTGAAATCTTTTCATAATTTACCTATGGCAGGACATCCTGGTTTCTACAAGACATACCGGCAGATTAGAGAGCATTTCACATGGAAAGGGCTCAAAGCAGAAGTACTTCAGTATATTAGGGAGTGTCCCACCTGCCAGTAGAATAAGCAGGAACACTCCTATCCAGGCGGTTTATTTCAACCACTTCCGATTCCTAATAGGAAGAGGGAATGCTTATCTATGGACTTCATCACAAGACTGCCTAGAGCCCAAGGCAGGGACTGCATATATGTGGTTGTGGCTCGCCTTACAAAGTTTGCACACTTCTTTTCGATCGCTGCTACATACATTGCTACACAGGTGGCAAAGTTGTTCTTCAAGGAGATATTCAGACTACATGGCTTACCTCAGAGCATTGTGAGTGATAAAGACAGCAGGTTTATGAGTCATTTTTGGCAGGAGCTATTTAGGTTGTGTGTGATAGAGCTCACTCCGAATACTAGCTATCACCCTCAAACAGATGGTCAGACAGAGATAGTGAATAAATGGGTGGAGGGAAAGCTTAGAAATTATATAGCAGGGCAACAGAAGGCATGGGTACAGTGGATTTATCTCTATGAGTATTGCTACAATACCACTTATCACATGTCTATTCAGATGTCACCCTTTATGGCTCTGTATGGGTATGAGGCACCCAATTTTATGGATCTGTTTTTGAGTGACAGTAGAGTGCCCAGTGCAGGTGATTTGTTACTGGAGAGTCAAGACATTGTTAAGACTCTCAAGGATAATATAACCAAGGCACGGAATCAACAAAAACAGTATGCAGACCAGAAGAGGATAGAGTGGACTTTTGAGGTTGGAGATACGATGTATCTTATGTTGCAACCTTACCGTCAATCTACTCTCAAGAAGAGTGGTCCCAAGAAACTTAAGCCACAATACTATGGTCCATTCAGGATTATTAGGAAAGTGGGAGAGGTGGCTTATGAGTTAGATTTGCCAATAGAGAGCAAGGTGCACAACGTTTTTCATGTGTCACGCCTCAAGAAGGCGCTAGGACATCATATTGTTCCTTCTACAGTGCTCCTACCCTTGGATGATGAAGGAAAATTGATATTGGTGCCAGAGGCTATCATTGATTTCAGGGAAAGGAACTTGAGGCAGCGCACTATAAGGGAGTATTTGGTGAAATGGAAGGACCTGCCAGTGGAGGATGCAACATGGGAGAATGAGGAGATTTTGCAACATCCGGACTTGAAGTTGCTTGAGGACAAGCAATTTCAAGGAGGACAAACTGTAATGTCCCCATCTTTTTAGCATCTCAGTCGAGTTCTTAGCTTTGACATTCTCGAAAGGCTAAGTGGAGAAATAAGGAGAAATTGATTAAATTAATTTCTTATAAAGTCTAAATAAATTTAAATAAAAAGGTGACTTTGTATTTAATTAATTTAATTAATTGAGAGTGCATTAATCATTGGAAGGGGAAACTTCTAGTAATTGCAATTATCAAATATTTTACTAATTATTGTATTGCAAGAGAGAAGCTCTAGCGAGCACATTAATTATTGGGAAGGGAGAAACTTCTAGAGAATGCAATTATTAAATATTTTATTTCCTTCTAGAAGGATGAAGGAAAAGTATAAATAGAGGTGAGACCTTCATTGTTTATCATCCGATTATTGTGAATTGCATTAGATATTAAGTTGGGAGAAGAAACTAAAGTTTTTGATTTCAGTCAACCATTGGAGAACATCAACTCTTCAATGTTACAACCATTTGAGGTGGTGAAATATCCATTGGATTTGGTATTTAGGAGAGCTTCAATTCAAGAGTTCTATTTGTGCTTAAATTGGAGAATAGATTTTGGCTGCTATAGTACGCAAGAACAATGTCGCGCTACAATATCTATGTTTGATTCATTTCCATTCTTGGGCATCACTATTATCAAGTTCCTCTTGTAACTATTAGTAGTTATCATTGTATTTCATAAGCATATGATTTTGCTGAGATAATTCAGAATCAAATTTTGGCATTACTGTAATCATTATTGTATGTCAATTGTTTTGCATTTCATATCTAGTTTCCATGTGTTTGCATTGAAAATACCAAAAGAATTGCACTTGCATATTAGTTCCTTGTAAGAGGATATTATATTGGTATCAGAACTTGCTTGCGAAGTGTTTGACAAAATGTCAAACAAACTGAACTAGCGAAGATTTTGGTGTTTGAAGAAGTTATAACCTATTGGGGTTATTACATCCTGACATGAAGAGGCAATATGTTCTCATTCCCATTTGAAAATTGAAATGAAAAAGTAGTTTTGAACAGTAAAAAGTGAATATATAACTACAGTAAAAGTGTGAGCATTTGGCTCTATTGAGCACTCTACATCTGAAATAATCCTCTTGACTGGATCCATGAATTACAAAATGTGAAGATCTACCAAAGGAAATCTAAGATAGCAAAGACCTCAAGCATACCATTGGATCACTTTGTATCATTTTGTTTCCACTGCCAGAAAATAAAGAAAATATGTAAGGTCATTATACTTGTATCATTTGTGAAAAGCTAAAGAAATCACAATGCAGCCTCAAACAAAAATGGCCAAATCAGTTTCCGTTACCATAAATGGGCATTGTTTCCTATATGTTGGAAAACAATTAATTGAACAAAGAAAACCACTAAGACAAAAATTATTAGAAAAGATTCTTCCATTTTGTGAAAAGAAGCTGGTATTCAAGACCTACAAGTTGAACGTTACCTGATTTGGTAACTAAATACTTTTGTTATACAAGATGATCATCAGTCCCCAAGGGGAATTTCAAATTCATTTGTAAAGCATCAGAACTATTGCTCTGAAATATATAATACTTAGGGTGGAAAATGAAAAAGGGTTATTGCTTGCTATTCACTGAAAATAGGTAGAACAGGACTTCTCTGAAAACCTTTTACTATATCTATGCAGTCATCGTAATATCTTTTCTAGAAATTCATGCAACTTCCTCATTATCACAAGCTCATGTTAAACCTAGGAAAGCCAACCTCAGCTTATGTATTCCTTAATATCCTCCATAAGACTATGGGTCCATTGCACAATAGAAGAGATAATACAAATATGCTTTAAATACTGGGTAATAATATGCCACCTCAAGGAGGCAACCTGCTTATCCACTTTGAGAGGGAGACTTCCAATATTGTTCAATAACAACTCAATACTCAAACATGATAAAATAATACACACTACCTTCTATATATATCCTCTCTATGCCTAATATAACACCATGACTGACCTAAATATGACTATATATTATATAGGTCCAAGTCCAAACCAACTAAATGACAATACGATAATGATAATATGACTAAATTAGGAGTTAAGGTGGCCACAAGCTAACTACTGATAACCATATACACACTATAGGGTTACGCACATAACACTTCCCTTGTAATATTGTTTCAAGATTTAACTGTGTGATTTTGAGTGAAACTCATTGACCCATGTTGAGTGAAACTCATTGACCCATGTTTCATGAGTAGTGATTCAACATGAATCCATCTCTCATGAGAATAAATGGAACACTTAGCACTCATTGGATCTAGGTGATGCTCACAGGGGTGAAGCACCGGGACTTCCCGAGAGGTCACCCATCCCAGTACTACTCTAGCTTGAGCACACTTAACTTCCCTTGTTTTTTACAAAAGCATCGCCCTCATTGTTAACTTCATCTTCATCTTCATCATTCTTTTATTGTTCTTGTCTCTCCTTCTTTTTCTCTTTGTGTTGCTCTTGCTCTCTCTCTTTTTCTTGCTCTCACGATTTTTATTTCTCTCTCTCTCTTTCTCTTTCTCCTCTCAAGTGCTTGGCCTTTTTCTCTCTTCTTTCTTTTCCTTGTTCTTCTCCTCCTTGTACTTGTTTTTTTTAATTTTATTCTTCGTATTTTTTCAAATAATTCAAGAAAAAACCTTGATTCTGCAATAACTTGCTTAATTATGCTCCTAATTCCTTCAAATTTGTACTGAAGATGCTTCACTATGGCCTTCAAAAACCCTTTAAAAAATCAGAAAAAGAAATTGCTCAAATGTGAAAGATAAGCAATTTCCAAAGTGACCTCAAAAATTAATGAAAAGCCTTGCTTTCACCATTCCAAGATCATGCTTCAATACTACTTTTAATGAAAAAACTTGCACAATAGAAGATATAATATGAAATATTGTCATGTCCCCTACTTTCCTCCAGTAGAATTTACTATAAGTTATAATAAAATAATAATAATAATAATGAATAAATGAATTTAAAACACTAATCAATATAATATAGTATAGTGAACAATATTATAAATGATATATATGATATTTTCGTTATATGATATCATTTCATGATAATAGTAATAATGTATGGAACAAATGTTTAATAAATAGATAATAATTTATATAATGAATATAATATATTTTCTCTTTGATTCTTTATCTAATTCATATAAATCAAATATTATATATTTTGCAAATAATGAATATAATATTAAAATATTATATAATGTACATTATACATTATACATTATACATTATATCAAATTGTTCTGGGTGTCACAAAGCATCTGACTGCTCCTGTTACAGATCACGATACATGGGATCTGAATAATCGAGAGGTGGTAATGCTTCTCAAATTATCCATGGCTAATGATCAGCTCTCTCAAATTCCACCCGGCAAGACAGCTACAAAGATATGGGCACATCTCAAAGGTCTTCATGAGACATCTGACAAAAGCAGAGCTTTCTTTTTGAAAAACACTTTGTTTTCTATTATCATGAATGAAAAAACCTCGCTCCAAGCACACCTGAATAAGATTCAGGAAATCCATGATCAAATACTTGCCATCGGTCGCAAGATGGAGGAAGAGGACATTGTGATAATCACTCTCCGGAGTTTACCAAAGTCCTACGAGCATTTTATCAAGACTCTCAACATCACATCTTCTAGTGTTGATCTGAAGTTCCGATCTCTGCACACTTCTGCTTCATCAAGATCGATGGAAACAACAGTTTGGTAACAATTCCACCTCCACCTCCACAAAGCAAGCCTTTGCTACTAAAACCTTTCAAAAGGATAAATGCAAGTTTCAGCAGTCGTCTTAGCAGAAGTCTTCTGCTCCAGCATTGGATGGCTCCCGGAAGAACATTCAATGCAACTATTGCCACAAGTTTGGGTACATGAAGGTTGAATATCGAAAACGCTTAGCTGCACAATCTAAGCAATTAGGTTCGTAGCCCAAAGTGAACAGTGCAGAGCACACTGAGAAAATGGAATCTGTCTTTTACACCTTCATGGCTAAAAGACCTACAAATCATGTCAAGTCGTCTACCTAGTACATTGATTCAAGTGCCTCTCGTCATTTCACTCATCGCAAAGACTGGTTCATTGACTACCAACCTTATTTAGATTCAGTTTTTTTTTGTGGTGGAGAAGATTACACTGTTGTCAGCAAAGACAACATTCAAATTCGATCTATTGGAAGGAATCTCATTTTCCTCAATGTGTACTACATTCTAGGAATGGAACTAAATCTACTCTCAGTCAGTTAATTGCTGCGACATTCTCCACAGTTGGATGTCACTTCAGTTCACATCAATGTACCATCACTGATCGAGCGACTCAGTCTATTGTTGCAGTGGGTCTTAAGGATCATGGTCTTTTCCGACTCACTGATTCTAGTGATTCTTGGGACTTAGCTATGGCCGCTCAGCGGTCTTCTATTAGCACACTATGGCATCAGCAATATGGGCACTTAAATGTGCATTATTTCTCATAGCTTGTTTGGGAAGAGCTTGTCCTTCAATTGCTAGAGATTCAAACACAGCAACTTGGAGTTTGTGATGCATGCCTAGCTTGGAAGCAACATTGCACACCTTTCACCAGTGGCGATTCATGGCAAGATTTTCCAGTACTTCAGCTTGTTCATGTCGATATCTATGGCCCTATGGCCACTCCTTCTATTCTTGGGTCCAAGTATTTTCTGTTGTTTGTTGATGATTTCAATAGAAAAATGTGGGTATATTTCCTTAAAAAGAAATCCGATGCATTTCCTATATTTCAGAAGTTTAAACCTTAAGTTGAAAAAGAATTTGGGAAATCTATTATTACTCTTGAATCAAACAATGGAGGGTAATTTTGTTCTAATGATTTCTCTAGCTTCTTAGATGCTCGTGGTATCAAACACCAGTTAACCACACCCCACACACCACAACAAAATAGTGTAGTTGAATGTTGGAACAGAACAATCATCAAGATGGCTTGATCCATGCTCGAACACAGACATGTTCCAAAGAAGTTCTGGACAGAAGCAGTCAACACTGCAGTTTATCTTTTGAACCAGTCACCCACAATGGCGGTCAAAGGTAAAACTCTGGAAGAGGCCTGGTCAAGTCGCAAGCCCAAAATCAATCACTTGAAGGTTTCTGCCTCTTTTTCTTTTGTTTGGATCCCTAATGCATCCTGCACCAAGTTGGATGCCAAGATTCAAAAGCTCATGCTTGTTGGATACAGTAGTCTTCACAAAGCCTATTGTTTGATCGACACTAAGACATTTCATCTCTTGTACAATCGTGATGTAGTCTTTGATGAGCAGCGAGGACCATTCATGCATGTTTCTCCTCTTCCTGATCCAGCAGACCAACCTATGAAGGATCATGATTTGGTAGTTCGGCTTTTATTAGGTCCACCTCATGGGAGGGTTCCAGTAGCTCCTGCAGCTCCAGTTATACTAGTGATCCCTATATAGACACCTTCATCTTCTACTGCAGGAGCACCTCGATTTGTAGATGCTTCACCTAAGTTTGATCCAAATTCTCCTCACGAGGAACCTGATCACCAAGCATCTCCTGATACTAATGTTGGTCGTTCTCCTCTCCAGCCTAAGTGGTGGGCTAAGACACTTGCTGCTCTTCTTGA
Organism: Cupressus sempervirens; assembly: GCA_028749045.1. Lineage (NCBI taxonomy): Eukaryota > Viridiplantae > Streptophyta > Pinopsida > Cupressales > Cupressaceae > Cupressus > Cupressus sempervirens. The sequence continues at coordinate 94,418,473 of CM053783.1, read as the reverse complement.
TGATGAGCTCATTGAAGGGAGAACTACTCAAAAAAAGAGCAAACCTACAGAGTCTGTTAACTTTGCTCTCATCGCTAACATTCATAGTGTGTTTGAACCTCAAACATATTCCAAGGCTAAAGGAATTCCAAAGTGGGAACAGGCAACGACATCTAAACACCAGAGCCTGCTTGAAGAATAACACCTAGGTCCTTTCTGATCTTCCAGCAGGGAAGAAACCAATTGGCTGCAAATGGGTTTACAAAATCAAAGACAAATTGGATGGTACTTTGGACAAGTACAAAGCTCATTTAGTTGCGAAGGGCTTTTCTCAGTGTCAGGGCATTGATTATGAGGAGACCTTTGCTCCTATTGCAACGATGAGCACAATTAGATTAGTCCTAGCCATGGCAGCACAATTTGGCTGGAAGGTCCATTAGATGGACATCAAGAGTGCTTTCATAAATAATGATCTCCATGAAGAGGTCTACATGACGCAGCCTCCTGGTTTCAAGGTTGATGGTAAAGACCATCAAGTTCTCATTTTGGTAAAAGCTCTCTATGGCTTGAAGCAAGCCCCTCGAGAATGGTACATGAAAATTGATAAGCACCTCAGTGAGCAAGGCTTCAAGAGTTGTTCTTCATACTCTAATTTGTTCATCAAGACTACTGACAGTGACATCATCTTTCTAGTTATTTATGTGGATGATTTGATCATCACTGGTAGTTCGGCATCTTTGATTCAACGAATTAAAAAAAAATTATGCCAGTCTTTTGATATGACTGACCTTGGGCTCATGCATTATTGCCTAGGTGTTGAGGTTTGGCAACAATCTTCTAGTATATTCATCTCTCAATTCAAATATGCAAGGGCTCTATTAGACAAATTGTACATGCAGGATTGCAAACCTGCATCTACGCCCATGGAGAAAAGTCTCAAGTTATCAACCAAGTCTGATTCTCCTCCTGTTGATGATAGTACATATAGGCAACTAGTAGGCAGCCTCATCTACCTCTCTGCTACTAGGCCTGACACTAGACAGCCTCATCCACCTCTTTGCTACTAGGCCTAACATCAACTTTGTAGTTAGCTATATCTCACACTTTATGACAGCTCCTAAGGTTGATCATTGGATGGCAGCAAAGCACGTGCTTCATTATGTGAAGGGAACCTCAGATTATGGACTTCTTTATTCTCAAAGTTCTAATCCTAGACTCAATGGGTTCACAGATTCATATTGGGCAAGCTCTGTTGACGATAAAAAGTCAACTTTTGGATATGTGTTCAGTTTGAGATCCAATGCAGTCACGTGGACCAATAAGAAGCATCAAGTAGTTTCTCTCTCCTCTACAGAGGCCGAATACAAAGGGACTGTTAAGGCAGGATGTGAAGTTGTTTGGCTTCATCTATTCCTTGGAGATATACAAATGTCACCACCAGGACCACCTACTCTGTTTGTTGATAATAAGGCATTATCAAGTTAACCCAAAATCCAATCTTCCATGAACGAACCAAGCATGTGGATGTTCACTGTCACAACATACGACAACTAGTTGAAGACAAAACAATAAATTTGCAGTATGTTCCTACCACAGATCAAACCGCAGATATTCTCACCAAGCCTCTTGGTCCTAATAAGCAGAGGACAACTTGGTGTTGTGGATAGATTAACCATTAAGGGTGGGTATTACAACAATAGATAAACGTCTATTATTAGTTAATGTTAATCTATTTGTAATCTATTGTAAATATTAGAATATTTCTAAAATTTAGTTAGTTGTAGTTATCTGTTAGCTTTTTTAGCTTTCTTTCAGCTAGAATAGAATATAGAATATTTCTATTCTTTATGATAGTTTCCTAAAAAACATCACTTTATTCTTTTGTACATATAGACCTCTTGGTCTTTGTTAATAACAAGCAACTATTTTACCAATTATTTTGTAATATTATGAACCATGTCTAATGAGTTGGAATACCTTTCCCTCGGTCAATTATTGTTTCTTAGTTTTAAGTCTTCCACTTGTGCAGTAATTTATGTTGACAAGTTGATCTAATCTTAAGGTTTAAGCTTTGGGACTTTGCATGTTGCATATGACTAGCTTGAATATTTCAAAAAAAATTCAGTCCATGTATTTTTATTTTTATTTTTATTTAGCTCTTGTCGATAAGGGTTCATTGGCAGGGCATTACACAAGCCATATTGGGCAAATTTCTAGCAAAGTTAGGAGAATCCTACCAAATGTGGGGCCTTGAAGACCACCCCAAGGAGGAGAGCACAAAACCATTCACCAATTCCCAAGAAAAATGACATGTGGCAATGTGATGGAAGAAACATAGTGATGCAACTCATTGATCAAACTCAGCCAAGCCTAAAGGAATTTTTGCAAAACTGCATTCTAAGTGTCGAGGTATGCAAGAAAAAAGAATGAGTCCAATGCATGATTACTAATATTGACTTAATAACTCTGTCTAAATAGTTCTTGATTAATTGAGAAAGCTAGAAGATTTAAATGACAGAGAGTAACTGTGTAGTAGTGAGATGGTTTTAAAGGCAGTAAAACAGGCTTCGATGATGAAATTAGATATGTAATTCAAAAGATAAATAGGGATGAGTGAAGGTGCTACAAGCCTAAACATTAGGGAGCAAACAGCTGAATTCTAAGGAACAATGTATCAACCAGACCCCTAAAATGGAAAGGTAACTGCAAGCAGCTTTATGGAAAGCATGGTTTTTCTAAACAAAGTACTGCAAAATTTCCAAAAGGCCAGCTCTAAGACCGTTAATAGTCTCCTTGGATACTAGTTTACTGTTAAAACTTCAATGGATTGAAAGAGGGAGAATGCATGGGAAATAGTTGCATCTTGAGACAAAGTGGAATTACCAAATAGGCATTACAAATATTACATTTCTGGATATCCTATCCTTCCCAATATACTTTCTAACTGCAGAACCCTAGTCAATATCTGACTTCAGTGAAAATGTTATATTTAAAATATTTCTGAAAACTTGAAAAGCAATGCAAATCAGCAACTTATTAGACTGCAACAAAATAGACTCGATTTCCTTTGTTAAAACATATTTTTTACTTATAGTATGGTTTATCTTGATACATCCTTATCATGTCAAGTCTAACAAGACCCAAACAATAAAAGGCAAATGGACTTACATAAAACATGCGTCCTCTAAATGACAATAACTAAGCAAATCTCTTAAAGGCTAGAGTACAACACTCATGTTGTAATATTAGTTAGCCCTACCAAGAAACAGCTAGCCTTATGTCAGGAAGGGTATTATCAAAGTCATCATCTAGATTATATATCAAGTTATTACACGATACCTTTCATAACCATTTTGAAGGCCGTACTAGATAAAGGCATTTTCATATACTTGTCACTCTATTTCCTATTGTCATTCCTCTAATTTAATATTTACCATTACCTTTTAATTAATTTCATACTCTTTCTGGAGATCATAACATGTCCTATGTAAAGGCAGTCAAACAATCTCAGTGATCTAGTTCATATTGTAATAGCCATTTCTCTTTTAAGATCAACTTCATTTAGCAGAAAGTCTATGCAACTTTAAAAAACCATTAAAATTTGATTACCAGCAGCAGTTACAATTGCAACGTGAGCACCATGTTGCATGAACTTAACAATATGGTCAATCATTTTATTATCTCCTTCTATGTGGTGACCATCTGCATAAAGAGTTCCATCTGCATCAAATGTTACGAATGAAATTTTCTCTGCTATTGCATGAACCTGCAAAATGTTGAGAGTATAAGACTAAAGAAGAACCTATAATCTGAATTAGTTCTCAAATTGTTAGTCTTGCTTAGATAAACCAAGATTCAGTCATCCATCAATGATTTTCTGCGATATAAATGCTATTATAAATGGAATACATTGACCACTCACCTAATGAGGCAACCAATTAAACTTATGGTTTTTCACAATTTGGGTTAACAAACAAGATAGATATATTTTCCATTGCAATGATAAGTGCCACAATCTTTACAGTTTCTGTCCATAGAAATTCAAAATAAGCCCAAAAACTGAGATCTAGATAATTAGAACCATTTAAGTGCTCACCTGTGCAATGTTTAGTACATGTCTAATTTCAGCGAAATTTGGAGGTACAAACTTGCGCCTTGAAATCATAGCAAATTCATCATACTCCCGCATGGCCCTAATAAGTGGTAAGGGTGTGTGAAAACGCCCAATAGGGGGAACAAGTCTGCTCAATGTGCTGCGTCGTGGATCCTCAAAGTGCTCCCGCACCCATCGTTCCATTTTTTCCATTACCTAGGATAAATAAAATCAGTTGATTGGACTTACTTTAAACATTCACACTCATCCAAGTTTTATTCTGTCAAAATAATATCACTGGCTATTAAGAAAGCTTCAAGGAAAAGAAGTTTTTATCTGTTAATCAATGAGGGTTTTTTAAATATTCCATTCTTTCAATGTTTCATGAAATGAAAGGGAACAAAATGACAAAATGGTATGTAAAAATAAGCAACTACACCTTCAAAGAACAAATGGTACCCTGAAAAAATCTGGACTGTAACCTTTGTCTCCAAATATATATATATATATATAGTATGATATCTTTAACAATTCTAGTACTTATTGAGATCAACATATCACTAAGGATTGTCAAAAGGGTATGTGCATTATGGTGAAGCCCGTGGGTTCTCACTGTGGAGTCCCGGGTTCAAATCCCCAAAATGGCATAGTCGCACCAGAGCAAAAGGTGCAAGTAGTAGTCCTACAGTTGGTCCTTAGTGTACAAATGTATGAGATTATAAGTTTTGTGGTGGACATGTTGATCCTTAACAAATTGTATGTGGTGGACCCAAAAACAAAAGCCTCACTTACTAATTTTAGTAAGAAACATATGGAATGATATCATGCCTAAATCGCAGAATAACAGATCTAATAAAGCATATTGTCTCAGTCAGAGTTCTGGAAGCAAATCTTTCTATCACTAAATACACATCTTGCATTAAGAGTTGTGCAAAATGTTTACGAAACCATGTGCATCCATAGTTGACTATAAAAAACAACCATGTTGCATAGTGATAATCAATTTATCTATTTTTTCCACCAGAGACATTCAGAAATCTTTAAAACTATCCTAAATTAGTCGGGAAGGACTATCATGGTGGTTCTACTACCAAATATCCATACTTCTATAATGATGAATCTCATACAAATAACAGGCCCTACAACAGAAAAGAGAAAAACTCTAATTTGGTGGAGGATAGGAACTGTTACTGGCATCAAACATCATAATAACTTCAATCACATTAAGACTGTATGTAGCTCGATCCGAATGTGTAAATACATATCAATTATATCGTTTATTTTACAATGGGGACAGCACACATGTATATGAAGAAGTTTGGTTTTACTGAAGATTTTGCCATGTTTTTACATTTTGGAAGACATAAAATAGATAAGGCATTTGTTTCTTTTTTAATGCATACTTAACAACCACTGAATGTTGTTCTTGTACAGCGCAGTTGTTTATACTTAAGATGAATATAACTTATGGGATCTGTAAACAATTGGTTGACAACCCTAGTGATAACCAACATGTGAATTCTAATGCTAACTCTCAAAAAAACCAACACTCAAACACTGCTTCCCACCTAAGTTACCAGATTCCCTCCAGCAACCCTCAAAGTCTGGTTCAATTCTGTACAACGTCTGGTCCTTGTCAAATTCTCTTGCAGAGCTACAAATTTGCTGCAAATTCTGTCAGAGGAACCCGGGCAGAATTTGCAGCAAATTTTGAAGCATTTGCTGCCCAGCTGCCGAACCTGGGGCTGAATTTGGTCTCAAAACATTTTTTTAGACTTTTTCAAAGTGTTTTTTTTGGCCTAATTTGGTCTATTCAATCCTCCCAACCCTAAAGTGACCACTAAAAGACCAAAAAAGATGGCTTACATGTCAATTATGCATTTGTGAATAAAAACGAAAACTTGCCTATAAAGGAAATCCAAATTGACAATAGAAGACATCCAAATTGATGATTATAGAAGAATTTATTTTAAAAAGATATGATATTTTTGAATCTTGTGCTTAAAATTTGAATTCAACTATTGATCTAGCCTGCTTAAAAATCATCAAACCAATACAAATTGAAATTCAAATAATTGCACTTATCTCTTGACAATTCCTTTCATTTGTTTACCGTACACGGTAAACGGATACTTATTGCATGTAGTATAGTAAGATAACACAGAATGGATACTTTTTTCATATACGCAATATGAACTCCAATGCTTACAATATGATTATGATGATTACAATGATGATCCAAAGTCCCTTCCAGATGGTATATGTATACTTTCCCAAAGGGTGACTCAACCATCATACGCCCTTTCGGATACACTTCTACCCTTTGGCCACAATATAGAATTTACTGACAACATCATCCCCCCCAAAAAGAAAACTCGTCTCCAAACAACAATTACAAAATATCCAAGACAAATTAACAAAACAGAATACATTAACTGACTAACTATAACAAGATAGATTTGTTTCTGTCAAATCACATTCACATTCCTCCTGTGCCTGCACCAAACTAGTCTCCAAAACACGTTGCATCTATAGCCTCTACTAACACAATATTGTCTCCTTAGTCAATCTAACCTTTATAGGCACCTGTGTCACCTTCTCTGCTTCCAATTCCTGGGTACACTGAGCCAAGTGTCGCTCTACTACCTCCAATTGGATGGTCAGCTCCTCCTGAGCTCTCTATGCATCCACCAAGACAGCCTCACGTCCAACACCTACTCCGAGTGCCTCAAAGCGTAGCACCCCTCTTGAAAGGCTTTTTCCAGTGCTCTCTCCACCTCTGACAGACAAACACTCTATGCTTGCAACAACTCCAGGTCTCATCAACTGGTCACACTTCCCAAGATTGATAACTGAACTGACTAGGAGTCTAGAGGGCAACGCCCCCAACGGAGTCGAGGGGCAGCACCCTCGCAGGGTCCTAGTGCTGCGATACAAGGCGAGGTCAAGCCTCCGCTGCCAAGACCAAATTAGCAATCTCAAACCCACACAGAATTCCATGGAACACACCATTTTTGTGTTTTTCTTCCGATCTCGTACTCTTTCTGCCAACCGCTTATGTTTTACTACCTGTTTATGTCTTTCCCTTCCTTTCGGCATCATGCGTTATTCATTATGAACTGTTTTGATTTGTCGTCTTTTTTTTTTTGTATTTTTTTTAGAACCTCCTATTCACCCTTCTTTTGTGTCTATACGGTGGTCGTCTCTTGTATTTGAACTAGTGTAAGATATTTTGTTGCACCGTACAGTAGTCCCCCATCGTCAATCCTGTACGATGTACGGCTACACAATGTATTGCCTCCACAGTGTATTCCGTACTGTCACCTCTACCTCGTTTAACAATGGTCGTATGGCAATATTTGTCTTTTATAGCTGATCGTACGGTGCTCTTCCCAGGCCGTACAGACTCATACAGTAATTGTGTTACTCCCTTGTGTCGTGCGGTAGTACAATCTGCTTCCTGTTGCCTCCTCTCTTTGTCTCCCTTGTCGTACAGTGTATTAGTGTACCACTTGTGCAATTTCTACTCTTTGCTTGGCCGTATGGTGGATCACTTGTGATTACCTACTAACTCCACGCAAGGTCACACGGTCCAATATATCCCCCTATTGCATTACGTACATCTGTACAACCCTTAAGTTAGTTACTCCCTTTATATTTTCTTTCTTTCATACGATGTTCATTCTAAGTGTTTCCTTAATGTTTTTCCCTTGCGTACGATGGTATGGCCATACGGCTTCCCAGTTTGCACGTCCATACAATACTTACTTGCACTTATTATAATTCCTCTTGTGGTCGTACAATGAAAATTTGCTCAACTTTATACATTATTTAATGATACATGTGATTTATTGAATCCGTACGGTACTATTATCCCCTGCAAACAAGTCTTCCAACCATACAGTGCATTGTATGGCCTTCAATTTACTCTTTTATCACTGCTCTATACAATTTTACGTTCTTTATTACATTTACATATATACATTAATAATTACTATTTTTATACTATTTCTCAACTATTCGTCCATGGAGGTGCGTTATTTCTTTCATGATAGACTTTCAGCTTTGACCCATTCACTTCATTGACTACTTCCTTCCTGTCGAGCGTATATAATTTTATTGCTCTATTATCGCCCACTTCGCGGATTTTATATGGCCCGACCCACTTTATTTTAAACCTACCTGGTCTGATCTCGTTGCACCTCTTATACTTCAAAACTAATTGGCCTGGTTCAATTTTAAATCATGTTTCACTTTTGCTTGCACCAACCAATCCCGTCCAAGGATAGCGTCATACCCTTTTCTTTTTAGCGACATGACCACAAAATCTAATAGAAATGGTTGTGTTCCAATAGTTATTGGTTGCGCCATCAAGGTTCCCAACGGCTTGATTCTATGTTGATCTACCGTGACTAACTAAAATGTAGGTGGCCACAAAGTAGGTATCTGACTCCGGCCCCCATTGCTTTTATTGTTATTATTATTACGACCCCTTCCGCACCAGTTATTGTTTCGATACCCTCCTGAGGTTATGTCATTGTTTGTGTTTGTTCCTGCTCCTGTAGTGGATACTTCCTGCGTTAGTAACACTTGCTGGTGTCCCTTCGTCTTCATATTGAACGGGCATTTCTTGGTGGAATGTCCCGCAATCTAGCAAATATTGCAAATTTGTTTTTTCGGACAAGAGCCCTATGTGCGGCCCTCCTCCTTACAGTCCATACACCACAATTCCCCCTTCACTAAGTCCACATTCCTTTTCAGATTTTTAAATTCCTTCATCATCCATAGCATATCCTTCTGCAATGCTCGAACTTTCTTATTTGATTCTTCGTCGCTGCCGCTACTTTCGAACGATGAATCGTCTAAGTCCAATGATTTGTGTTTCTTCTTCTTGCTTGTTTTTTGCTCACTCTCCAAATCCATCGCCCGATTATACACATCTACATACGATGCTAGAGGTACAATATTCATTTTCTTCTTCAGTGTCGACCATAGCCCTTCAACAAACCATCGTTTCTTTAATCTATCAACTAGTGGGCTCTCCATCTTCCTCACCAACTCTTTTAGCCTTCTTGCATAGACATGGACCATTTCATTCTTTCCATACTTGGTATTGTATATTTTTGCTACAATTTCATTAGTGTCCCTTAGCAGTCAAAACTCTGCCATGAACTCCTTCCTAACGTTTGCCCATGTAGTTAATTTTTTAGGATTGACATCCGCAAACCAATCAATTGCCACACCCCACAAGGTCGCTAGAAACTGTTAAACCCAATCATCCTCGTCCGTTACAGCATTTGCCATCCATATTGTTTCACATGTCTTGCAGTGCCTGATCAGATCTGTCATCAAGTCGCAATTAAACTTCGGCAATTTCTCCTTTGGTCCTATCATTGTTACTTTCTTCTGATTCTGTGGTACCTATTGTGTACCCACGTTGTTTTGAACACCCGTGTTGTTCTGAGCACCTGTGTTGTTCTACACAACCACGTTGCTTCAGACAACCGTCCTACTTCCAACAACTGTGTTACCTGGTGAGCAAAGATCTTCCTCAAGCAAAGTTGTTCAATTCTCTACCTGTATCCATTCCTTGGGTGTATCCAAAATGAAGAGTTCACTCCACACTCGTGCTCTTTCAGCACTTCAAGCCGTGCGAGTTACTTCCCTTCTGTTCAAATTCTCTACCCTTGGCATATACAAGTTAAGAAACTCCTCCCTTGTCTCTTCTACCAAATTCAATCGTTGTCAAGTCTCTTCTAGTAATTCCTCAGCACTCCTCGGTTTGCTAGGCAAATGCACTCCCTCTGTCTGTGCTCCTTCACCCCCTTCGTGCTCATCAGTAATCTGCTGAAGCTTCTGTCCGCACTTCGCCTGTTGTGCTAAAATCAAAACTTCCTGTGTTGTGAGTATTTCATCCTTATCTTTTATCTTATTCCTATCCTTATTAAGCAGATTCGGCATTAATCTTCATAACACTTACTTTGTTCTAGGTTCGATTGGCAATGACGCCAAATGTTTACCGTACAGGGTAAAGGAATACTTATCGCATGTAGTACAATAAGATATAACACAAAACAAATACTTTATTCATATACGCAATATGCACTCCAATGCTTTCAATATGATTATAATGATTACAATGATGATCCAAAGTCCCTTCTAGACGGTGTACATATACTTTCTTGAAGAGGTAACTCAACCGTCACGCGCCCTTTCGGATACACTTCTACCCATCGGCTACAATATAGAATTTACCGACAACATCATCAATTGTCAAACTGTCCCCTTGACATGGAAATATGTTCCATGCATGTGACCAAGCAAGTGTTGTATGTATGGCTAAATGTTGCAATTAATATCATATAGAACAAAAATATAGATATGTCGGTGTATTTTGCTATGTTGCTTTGATGTTTGGACTTATTTGTTGTTGCATATATATACACACACATATTTTTTAAAAACATATGTTTCTATACGAATGAACCCAAAACAACTCCGAACCCAACCCCAACAAAATTGGACAAATTTCAAACCCGAATCTCAAAGCCGCATCCGTACCAGAATCTGAACCGACAACTTAGTTCCCACTTCAAAAAACAAAAACAAAAGCAATGCACATTTGTAATGTCCCATTTTAGCTCACCATGGTTGGTGGTTCAAACTAGCCTATCAGTAGCCCTCGTAGGCTAGGCCAGTTGGTTAGAGGGTCTCAGATGGCAGAGCCAGAGACCAATTCCCATTCCAAAAGTTAGAGATGTTTAGAATTTCTCTTCATTCGAGTCGATTGGCACACATACTGTTTAGAATTTCTCTTCATGAATTTTGAATCTTGCATCTTGAACTATATTCATATTTGAACAATGAATTTTGAATCTTGCATCTTGAACTAAGTTAATTTGTTAAATGGTCATTGGCAATGGTTATGAAGTTTCAAGTTTCAAGTTTGAACTTATGGTTTGTGAATCGCATTTCAATTTTCTCTATTCAACTATATTTGGTATGTTATATAATATATATTAAGTATCATTTCATAATTAGCATTTTCAGTCATATATATATACACACACACTATGCATCCCCCTCCCCCCCTCCCCTTCTGCACCTCCACTGTCGCACCCCTGCCGTCCCAAAATTGAGGCTCCTTTTTTTCCCGCACCCGAAACTCGTCCCGACATCCCCCCGCACCGCCTTTCCCCCATGCCGGTGTAACACTATTAAATTATGAAGATAATATCAATATATTAAATCAAACCGACCGAATATATTCCAAGGGAATTGGTTTCATTAAACACCGATTATATAAAATAGATAGTGGTCTTCTAAGGCTGCAATTATATCATAAGGGTGCGGTCTCATGGAGGGGGGCTTCCTAAAAAAATTCAGCTGGCACTCTAGAGATTTTTAAGGATTATTTTAAAGTGGGAGGTCCCATGAATTTTGTAATGGGGCTATTCTTAAAATGTTTAAGACCCATAATTTATGGAAGTAGGTGGTCCCATGAATTTAATTTTTATTTTAACATATTCAATTCACTTACTAAATAAATAATATGTTTAAAAAAGTTATTGATAAAAATTGGAAATTGGCATATGATTGACAAGTGGCACAAGAAAAGCCTAAGTTGGTGGGGCAATTTCTAGCCCACCATCTTTTCCACCTGCTTAAATCTACACCCTAAAAAGTAGGGGCTACTACTTTTGAGGAGAAGGATCTAATTAATCCTGTAGCAAACCTTTTTTTGGTTTCATAGGACCACCCACTCCACAAAAATATATCCTCCAGCCCCCCTCATGGAACCGCACCCTATGCGGCACATATATAAGTTGTGTCTTGCTAATGACAAGGCATGTTACATGTAGGGACGACCCTACGTGGCTTAAGCCACCTAGCGTCATGTCCCTACATGGGACATGCCTCTCCACATTCTTACTTAATAAGAGAAGATGGCTGCTTTTGGAAAATATATATCACACAATCAATACCATCACATCTGCAGCGATCTTAGAATTAACAAGTCTGTTTTACATATGTTGAAATCAAATCAGAACATACTTAATCTTATAGCAGGCAGTATATATATAAATCTGCAAGAGAAGAAGACACAATTTGTGAATACAATTATAAGGGACATATAGATAAAAACTTAAAAGGTATCATATCTGATCTTCCTTAACAAAAGCAATTTAAATCAAAATCAAATGAGAAATGGAATTCATCAAGTAAATTTCCAGAATCGTTTTGAGGGTAACAAGGGAGGTTTTCAAGTCAATGAAAAGTGTTGTCATGCATTTTGTCACCACAAAATGTAGATAACAGTACGAAACTTTTTCAAATTAAGCTTTGCATTTCTCTAAGCTTAATTCATTATTTAATTGGTTAGTATTGATCAACCAATCAGTAACGATTGATATGATGGATTCATTTACTGAAGGCTTTCGTCAAGTCTTTTTCGTTTTTCTGTTTGTTGGGCCTATGCTTGATTTTTGAAGCCTTCAACGTCTTTTTTTCCATTTTTTAGTGTGTGTTTGTTGGCTTTTGGTTTTCTGGTTTTGCTCAAGTCATTGCTTTTGATTTTCCCTTCGATTCAATGTATCTTAGGGCTTAATCAGAGTTGGCAATCAAAAGATATGACCATTTTAGTGCCCAAAAGGTGGAATCTCCAAGTACAACTGCACAAATTAAAATATCATGTTATATTTTAAAGTTGACATTCGCTTTTTGAAAAATATAACATAAATTCACTTTATGTTATGTTATTAAATTACTTTATCATTTTAATTTTTCACATAAAGTAACTATAGTACACTTTATGTTATATTTTTAAGTTGAGTTACTTTTTAATTTTTCACTTAAGTGACTATATTAACTATATAGTTTGATTTTTTATTTTTATTTTAAATCAAATGCTCTAGCAAATTATTATTTTTAAATGATATTTCCACATTATGTTTTTAATATGATAGTGTAAATGTTATTTATGGCCCATTTAAGTAATATTTCATCAAAAATTAAATTGTCATGTGCTAATTTAAATCACATAAGTTGTGCAACTCATCCTTTAGACCCATTTGCATGTTTTCAAAATATGCAAATGCATCTAGTGAGTAAGCTTTTGAACTAAATGCATGTAAATGCCTTTTAGTCAAATATGCAATGGCCTCCCAAGAGTGAGCTAAGCATATTGCATATTTTTAAAACATGCATATGCACTCCAAGAGTGCGTTCAACATGGGCAAGCATAGAAAGCATATTTTAAAATATGCACATGCATCTTGATAACCTGTTTTTGCCCAAGATGCATGTTTTCAAAATATGTAAATACACCCCAAGAGTGTGCTTGAGCTTGAAGAAGCCAAATACATGTTTTTAAAACATGTAATAGCACTCCAAGAGTGCGTTTGGACTTTTTAACACATGTTATTGCCTCTTGAGAACCCGTTTTTGACTCTTCAAGAAAAAATGTCCATGTCAATGGCCTCCAAGAACACGTTTTTGATGTTTTTGTTTGGATTCTTCCATGAAATGACTTGAAACCTCTTCCTCAAGAGGAATTTTTGCATCCTTATGCATTTCCATGCATTTGGCGTCCTTATTCATGTGAAAAACGATTCATTTCAACCTCATCTGGAGCCACATTTTGGACAAAAAACGCCCAGATTTGGGCCATGAGAATCCACGCTTTTGCCAAAAAAAGGATCGTTTTGGAGTTTTGATCATTATATATGACATTGAGGGTCACGTTTTTCCATTTGAAGATGAAAATCGCTCCATGTAATGCCCTCATGAAACCACGTTTTTGACAAAAACAGGTTCTTTTCATATATTTTGCGAAAAACAATTTGTGCTTCAGTGTTTGTTGACCACGTTTTTGGGCATATACATGGAAAATGCGTCATCTCTTGCTCATTAATCATTCATCATTGCAAGGTTGAAGAAGTCCAAGTTTGTTTGAAGATTTTCAATATTGGAGTTTCTTTCTCCTTCATTTTTGGCACACAATCATCAAGTAAGTGGACATTTTCCTTCTTGCTAATTAATTCATGCATATCTTGCTGATTTTATTCATGTTTTAGCTTGATGCTTCACACTTGTTGATATAAATGCCATAAAAATTGCATTTTCCCTTTAAATAGGATAAAAACATTCATTTTTAAGTGTTTGGAATTTCCTCAAATTTCAATTTCAAATTTGCACATGAAAACAACTTGCTTGTTGACATGTTTGAGTCTCAAACCAAAAGTATGTGTTTGTTTTGTGCTTGTTTTCGTTGTTTGTTTGTTACATCCCAATTTTTTACCTGATTTAAAATATAGCCGTTGAGGTTCACATGACGTCAGTTGACAGTTAATTTGGTTATAATCTTGTGAAATGGTAAGATGGTTAGTCGTTATAATTTCAAAATGAAGATAACAAGCTAGTTGATCATTTGTCACGAATTCATGGAATTGAGAAGATGGTTAACCGTTATGATTAATTATGATTAAATAATTTATTATGATAATATAATTTAACTGCGGGGAATTTCCTTGCCGAAAACACATCGAAGGGGTGGAAGCATTGTCAAAAAAGAATTAGGCATAGGAGTATCACCATCACTGGGTAGATGGGTTGAGGACCTAGCAACTTGAAATAGGATACATCTGTGGGACCCGCCTAAGCTATTTAAATAAATAAATTGAGAAACATAAATAATCGAGTTAAAATATAAAACGTACCTCTAAAGATTTAATACGATCTTTCACCTTATTATTATAATAGATATATCTATATACGTACATATAGAAATGAGATGGCACCATTATATTATAATAATTTAATAAAGTGATGTCACCTCATTAATATTTATATGTACATATATAAATATAACATTATAATAATAACATTCGAATTATTATAATATTTGAATTATAATCTTCCAACTTTATTCTTTTCTTTTTAATATTCTTTGCTTTTAACCGATTAAAACACTTGGCATGATAAATTGGCAATAATCAAATTTTAATCTTTCCAACTTCTCTTCCAACCTTTTTATTTTCTTTCCTTCTCTTTTTCCAATCGATTTAATGCTTGGAATTCGAATGGGCAAATAATCTTTTTGAAACCGATAGTAGCTGAGTCGTCACAGCTAGCTTTTAAAGGAAGTCGTGAACCAACCCATTTGGCATCTCTCTTTTTGATTATTTGCTGCGTCTTCATTTGCAAGTCGAGTTTGAATCTTTCTCAGCCAAAAACATTCTTCCAGATTACCTTGTTCTTCCTTACTTTGCTGGCGATTGAAAACTACATCAAGTTTCAACCAGTGGGTTAGCAATCAGCCAACAGGAGTTCCGGCCTAGGGACGGGAGGAGCCACGTCCAAGCCCAATCGCAGGTCACAAATAATATATACTTTCACATTTCATAATTCCTTCATTCTTTAAAAATATGTCCGATTACAATCGGCTATACCTATCAGGGCTGAACGAAATATAATATATGCATTCGTATTTCTTAGTTTCTTCCTTCTTTGTTTGTTGTCAACTACATATTGTTAGAGCTGAGAATAATACAAAATATGTTTTCATATTCATAACTTCTTCCTTTCCTAATTTGAATGTCCAACTATAACCGACTATGCATTATAGACTGAGATTAATTCACAACCATGTTGTTCATCTCTTACATTTACATAGAGTTCTTTGAAGATCTATATGATTAAATACCATTTATGAATTCTAATGATAATTGTTCATACTTATAGCCATGCTATCATAATTTTCCGAACAAGACCAAAATAATTATAGATTCTCTAACACCTAGGATTTACCAGCAAAGATGCCATAAAATGGTGAAGAGGTGGAATGAATTTGCAAGAATGCAGAAGAGAAATCAGATATGATTAAGTTAATTAATTAAACAATAAATTTTGCAATCCTTAAGAATATCCTTTTTAAATCATAAATTGTAATAAGCTAGAACATATATGTTATTCATGAATTTGTTGGAAATCAATAGACAGAGCCGATTGCTCTGAGATCCGAACACTTAGGATTCACTGGCTATATAGCCATGGAAAAGGTGAAGAGGTGAGATGGAGTCTGCAATGACTTGGAAAATACAAGTCAAATATGATACATTAAATCTAGAATAATATCATTTAATAGCTCATGCATGATCCTATTAATGTAACTCTTGCTGTCGAGTCTAGTGGTGTGGTTAGATACCAGGATGCTCAATAGATGACCAATGATCCAAATCCAATTTCGAGTAGCGAGGGCCTTTCTCGTTGGAGATTGTGTGGGGAATAAGTTTTGGTCCGAGGCTGGGTGGTAAAGCCCCTGACAATGTTTCACCTCTCCCAAAGTTGTCGAATGTACAACAGACAAAGATAAGCTATACATTCAATTGTTTGTCGGAAACAAGTAATTCAGTTTTATGATGTATATGCAAGAAGGTAAGATTAATTGAGTTATTTCATCATTACAGTTATTTTACACTTAGATGCGAGAGATAGTTTTATGGATTGTTTTTCATTTATATGAATATCGAATATGAGCATAGCTTCTAATCTTGAGTTATTGCCACATTTAAGAAATCGAAAGAAAAGAAATGATACAGTGGTATCTGAAGCCCTAATTGAATTCTATGGTATCTGAAGCCCCAATTGATACAGTGGTATCTGATGCCCTAGATGATCCAATGGTAATTGCAGCCCTAAGTAATACAGTGGTATCTGATGCCCTAATTTATATAGTGGTATTTAATAGTAATCGTCAGCTGATTTTGATATAGCAATATTGAATGGTAGTCGCTATATGATTTTGTTATAGTGGTATTTGTGGACTAATCTGGGTGATTGCAGAAGCCTTCTTACAATTATTTATCGGTTCAAATTTCACAGTATGTGGATTTTAATTTCTATGGTAAACTGATTGATGGTGTTTTAAGTTCTTAATTAAGAAATTTTGTCTAACTGATTTTAACGGTAAGTCTCATCCACATGAACATGTTTGATTTAACTTTCTTCCTATGAAATTGAAGTAATAACTATATTTCTATGAGTATGTTAGTTGTTAATTAAGACCCGAAAAATCTGGTTGTTACATATTTGCTTGCTTTTTCATTTTTCTTCTTTTGGAAGAAATTGCAAGTTCTTTCCCAAGAACTTGAACATGTTTCATTTCACTCCACCTTTCACCCTTTCATGCAAGTGCATCATTTCATTCCACCTCCATCATTGCATATCATAACACTTTGAATCTCACTCTTCACATTCGATTACATGTATTTCCGTCCATCATCCGCACGTACATGTAATCTTATTCTCTGTTCCCACTTTCACACATGTCACTCTCCACACCCAATCACTTGTCATGATTACATGAAAATTCCTTTACATGTAATTGCATCAAGAGAAGCCGTTTTTGACTAAAAGTTACTTTTAAAGAGTCAAAAAAAATGTAATGCGCATGCATTCCCATGTACTTGGACTTCACCTTTCCTCAGAGATATCTATCAGAGCTCACTTTGCCTCATTTTCTCATCATCACAAGACACATTGCATTCATTCCTTTCATATGCAATTACTACATGCAAGTACATGTAATCTCACCCTCCATCCACACTTACATGTAATCTCATTCTCCATCCACATTTACATGTAATCTCATTCTTTTCCCATATACATTTACATGTCATCTATCTTCCTAAGTCTCATTTTAGCCCTTCACATGTACTTTCCATACAACATCCAATTCATTGCATATGTTCCATGGGTATCTAATCAATACTTCGCATATATTGTTCCTCAGAGATTCATTTTGCCAATATTCCCATGGAGTCAGAATCCATATCTTCCAATGATGAATTCAATCCCATTGAAATTTTCATGTTGCAACAAGTCAAGATATGCCAAAATTCTATAAAGAATGAAGACATCAAGTGAAGAAGACATGCTTTGATTCTCAGGAAGCAGTAATTCATTTGGTCTCCATTTTTCCAATGGTTGTATAAGAACCCAAGTTCTTGTCGGAATGCGCCAAGCACTTTGCTTCAAAAAAAAAAAGTTAAAAGTGTTGGTGGAAAGTTGTTCCAAGTTTACATCCGGACATCATCGAGAACGTCTTCAAAGTGTCGGAAACTCCATAATGTGTCAATCTACAAACGAGAATTCATGACAACTCAAACAAAAAAAGGTTGATCACATCAAGTTTCAACTGTCAATGGATAATTCATCAAAGGGAGTCAGAGGCTATCAAAAGACACAACACCATGGTTATCAAGGTGAATGCAATGGCACAAAATATAGGAACTTCTGATCCTATGATCATCCGGGATAGCATTGCCAAGTACAAGGCCCTTCAGAACAATCCCTAGGATTGTTTCCTTCTCTTCTATCTTCTTTCTTCTTCTTTCATGTTGTAGTTGGGGAGGATGTATTACATGAAAATATATAATTACATGTAATACGATTTACATGTGAAATAACATGTAATCCAATAATTTCTCTTGTTAGTTAGACCGAGTCAAAGTTGGTTGAGTTTCTCTCCCACTATTTCCTCATTTTTCTCAACTCCTTTGCCTATATAAGGGAGTGCCCCCTCATTGTAAAAATCATCTTTTATTGTATGCAAGAGAGCTCTGGAGAAATTGTGCAAGCATAACTTTAATTGTGTAGTACGAATTTGGGATAAAAGTGAATAAAAAGAAGCAAATGGATTTGATGCTTTGACTGGACGCAATTGTGATAGAGCAAATTAGAAGCCTTGACTGTAATTTGTACCTATTGTCTTTGATTCATGTTATTATTGTGTGTTCAATAATAGAGCGTAGTGAGTTAAGAAGCAATCGAAGTTAAAGCTTTGACTAGGAGCAGTTGGGGTAATACATAGACTAGAAACTTTGCCCGTAGCTTATGTTAGCATCCCAAATTCACGAAAAATAGTTAGAATTCCCTACTTTTGGAAGTCTTTGTGCCCCAATGGTAGAGGTTATTCTTATAGAATAGATCAAAACAAGACCTAGAGCCAAACCGATACACTTTCAATCAGCCTTTGAGTTGGTGTTGATTTATTGATATCATTTCTAACTATTAGATAGAAGTGTAGTTTAGAGATTTAATCTTGCCCATTACTTGCTCCACAAGTAAGTGGATTCTTTCTTGAAAGTTAAGAGGAAAGAATATTGGTAACACCGTAACACCCTTTACAAACCTCTTAACTTCTTGCTTACCTTGAGTTGATCTATGGAACAGTGAGAAGGGGGAGCCTTCCTTTTAATGTAGGAGAGACTTTGTCTCACACACTGTGGCTGATCTACCTATTTTGTGACTAGATTTTCACAAAACTGTCGGTTGCAAAATATCCACCCAATAAAAGGAATAAATTCAGATTCCTAATCCAAGTCAAGGAATCCAAATTCAAATGCATGTCCAATTTAAGATGAAAGTTTGAAATCGTGAGGGATTGTTTGGTCATACCCTTGCATTTCATTCTTAATGCATTAGTTTAACCTAACATTTTCTTGTTCTTGTAGGAATGATGCTGGTCAAGGGGGTGGATTGTTATAAGTAAGCCATGAATAGAATAATGAAGATCAACATCAAGAAAGAGATCAAAGTCTAAGTGATAAAAGGAAGAAGAATTCAAAATGCAGCAATCCTAGGGCAAAAACAAAACCAAACCAACCAAGAAATCGCCTTACAGAGTTTAAACTACGAAATTTTCTGCTAGGTTGTCCAATTTTGCAAACACAAAATTGAGGACAATGGCTATCATTGTCCTTAGAAAGTAGATTAGATTCTTTTAAACCCTTAACATTTTTATCTTTGATTGAAGTTTGGGCCAGTTTAGTTCAAGTTCTAGTTGCTCTATGCAAGACCATTCATGCTTTGAAGCAAAAGAATCAAGTCCAAGAAAAAATGTGCAAGTCCCTTTGAGTGTTACCACCAATATCACATCGAATTCAAGTGAGTTAGATACAATGCTAAACTCACTAGTTAGCAATGTAAACCTTGGGCTTCCTTGTTTGATTACACAAGTTCAACATGTTTAGCATTTGAGGTTTCTTTGTTAAGAGAGGAAAAGATACTTGGTATTTTGTGCTGTGTTGATAAGTGTCACAAAACACCCATCAATGGGATACACCCTTCAATGGGATGGAGTTCATTTCTCTAATAAATTTGCTCAACTTGGCATGCTTTAAGATTCAATGCATAGCAAGCTCCCTATCACACAAAGACTTAGGGGATTTCCAATGTGTTAATGCAGTTCCAAGTCTAGACTAGCAAAGTGACCGTAAGGTGGTAATTAATGCCCCATGTACTGTGGTACATTTGCCTCTAGCTATACCGCATTGCAACATGTCAACCTAACAAGACCAAAGGCATGGCTGCTTTGGCTTCTCCTAGCACTGCTGCCAAAATGTGGTCATCCCTCAAAGCTGCCAAAATGTGCTCATTCCTCCTCAATGTCCCATTCGCAATGCACATGGGCTCCACCCCAAGGACAAGACAACTTTCCTGGTTAAATGTAGTTATCTCACCTCGCTGCTGGAATATTCAATATGACGGCAATCAAGATGCTTAAATCCCCTCACCCACAATGGCACGAAGAAAATGTTATCACTAGATGGGGTACAATGGATGATGAGAAGTACTTGGAAAATGCTCTCACTAGCTGGGAGACAATAGATGATGAAAATTACTCGTCCAACAAAAGTTGGGGCCACCCTGATTATAAGGACCTTCTTCCATCTATAGGCTTTGTAGTTCTTGCAGTGTTTTGATGTTGATAATGACATTATGTTATCATGATCAACCGGTTTGAGTGTGGGAGGGGGATAGAGGAATAGGGCAAAGTTTTGGATAGTTGTTTCGTTCTTCAGTTTGCATTATCATTTAGGAAAGGAGAAGAAAAGAAGGAAGGAACTTTAAATACGTCCACAAGCAAGCAGTTTAAGGTATCAAAAACCACAACATTAACACATTTTTCAGATTTCTTTGCATGTGAGCTATTTCATTATAAATCTTAACGAATAAACTTGCTAACTCTCGTCTTATGTGTGAAGGTTTGTAACATAAATTTCATTGCATAAACTATTTGGATAAATTTCATTGCATAAACTATTTTCCAAAATAGATTTACATTATTATCAAAGCATACATGTATATATAATAATATATTTCATAAAAGTAATCCCAAAATCATAGACGGTTCCAAAGACAACATTAGAACTATCCGGTGAGATTTAAAGATGAAAAACAACCTCAGACGGCGAATGCGTATTGTGCATGGAAATGACAAACTCAATAAGCCCATCCTGTTCCTTCAACCGCCCCTTCCTTCTCAGCACATGAGCATCTGTCACACTACCTGCCCTCAACAAGTGAGCATCTCCCAGCGCCTCGGTGCTAAGCAACATGTTCCATCGCAACCTCCCGCTGCCCGATTCGCGCCCTGCCGCTCCCTCGTCAGAATCGCCATCGCCATCGCCATCGCCATCCACCTCAGCATTGCAATCCTCCACGTCAGCAGCGAGGCGCTCATCTGGGTCGGAAGCAACGACAGCTGTCGCCAAAGGAGGAGCCGAGCAGCAGAGGCTAGCCACATTCTTCCCGGGAATCGAACCTTGGACGTGATGGTGGCCCTGCAAAGCCCCTGGTCGAGCGTTCACACGATGAAAGAGACGAGCTAAACTCTTGGGGTTTAATGCAATGGGATTAATGCACACTAAACCAGCATTTGCTTTCATAGTTTTTAGATTTCTTGGGGATTGAACTTGCCTGCTCTGCTTTAGCTTAAACCCATGTAACCCCTTTTATCATTGGTCTTTTCTTTTCTTTTTTTTACCGAAGTTCCTGATAATGTTTTTTTTTTTTTGTCGCTCTCGAGATTGTATGAGATATACAAGTGAGACCTTCGCGCCGGTTGACGGTGACGTCAAGCCATTTTGTATATGAAACGTGTGCTTTTTCACTGGCGAGGGTGGCGAGGTTTCTTGACGCAATTGACATTTGACGGCCAATTTTTTCTATTTTATCCTGACTAGGGACATTACGTAGAGAATCACACTAGAATTTAGGATGGTATATACTTGTCACCTAGATACTAGCTAGGCATCTCAATCTAAGGTCTACATTAATATCACACATGAAAGCCCCTTTATATTATTATTCTGAAATATATTTTTTTCAAATAGTGACATTATTATTTTTTTAATTATTTAATGTTTGTTTTTAGAAAAAAAAAAATTAATATCATTTTATGTTTGGACAATATAATTCAATCTAATATAGTTGTTATGTGAAGTTTGATTTGGTATATTTTTCTTTGACTCGTTATTTTTCTTTTTAAGCTCAATTTCCAATTATGGTCAATTGGCCTCATTCACTTTCTCATATTTTTGAGCTATTTAAATGTGTGTGTGGTCTAATTTACATTATATGTCAGTGTTTAAAATAAGTTAATTGCATTCATTTCACAACCATGTTCTCTCAAGCAATGTCTTTCATTTTATAGCATCGGAGGAGTAATCAATAGTGATACATTTTTATATGTTGGTTTTAAAGAAGTAAAGAATCTATATGCATATCATTTTAAGGCCTTTGCTTCTTGTCTTTGAATATGTGTATACATCTTTGGTGGTTGATGTATGAGAACTTGTTGCATTGTGATGAAATTATAATCTATGTAAGATATTTTTTGAAATATCACTAGTTGTTGTGCCAAAAATAGTAGTAGAGCAAACAAAGATTTGTCAAGTGGGCAAAAGAGTGAAAATATTGCATGCAAGGACAACTACGGGTTTTAAGGATTAGTCTATAATCATCAACCTATCTCAAACCCATGAAACATCCCTTTAATAGAGCACAAAACTCAGGTAGATTTTTAAGGCAACCTTTTGACATAGAGCATTGTATCACTCTTCTTTGGATTTAGTTTCTTAGCTTAGCATTTAAATTGTTAAAATGTTCAACCCCAAGTATCATATATATATATATATATATATATATATATTTATTTATTTATTTATTTATTTATTTATTTATTTATTTTTTAATTTTTTTTTTTTTTTTTTTTTTTATTTTTTTAATTTATTTATTTATTTATTTGTTTGTTTGTTTGTTTGTTTGCATCTTGTCAGTTCATCATATAGATTACAAGTAATGAAAATGTATAGTTTATCTACATTTGGTGAACCTAGTTGGTCTTATACAAAGTAATTTACTTCTAGGATTTTCTTATTCACATTAGGGATTTTCATACTCATTTTCTAATTTGGAGTTATCTATTTCCCTTAGTGTAATTTTTTATCTTTTTCATTATGGTTTCAAGCTTTATCGTGTTATCATTTTCATCCACACTTGGCTACCACATTAGATTTTCACTTTAAGAGTGTGATAACTCACTTATATTTCTTTATTTTAATATAAAAGGGCACCTATGAGATTTATTTTCCTTCCACTGTTTCACACCACTAGTTGTTCAAGACCCTAATCTATCCTTGTGAAGGAGTGCTCATGTTAGCCTCGATATGGCCCAAATCAATGATAATAAAAATTATTGTAATGGACATAATAATAGCAATGATAAGTGTTATTGTGGGGTAAAAGTACAAACTTTTGTCACACTTTTATAAATGAAAAGGTTAATAGCACCAAAATTGTTCATTAACATAAGTTTTTAGAGCTTGAAGATAATTAAAACTAATGAAATGTGTAAAAATGGATGAATTTTATATGGATTATATTCAAAAACAAATAAAAGAGAATTCATTTTATTTTTTAAGTAATGCTCATTTTTTAATTGCTGGAAATACTACAAATCAAGAGCTCTAGCTCCCACCCAAAAACTATATGTAAATAAACTTTTTATCCTCTAATTTCAAAATATGTTTTAGGTGATGTATAAATTTAATGAATGAAAAATAAAATTTGGTTTTCAATGTGCATTTTCTTGGTTATAACTATTCAAAGTCTAACTTACTTAAAATTGACAGTTTTTGTCTCCCACCTTATTTTCTCTGTCAAATCTATATCAATCAAAAACTAGATTATACATTCTCAAAGAGGACTCTCTCCTCTAGTGAACATTATATGTTTTAAATTTTTCTTGTATGATTTACTAGTTAGCGTATTCTTAGATGCTAAATACCTACTTGTAATATTTTATAATTATAATATATTAGATCTAATCCAAACACTATAAAATTTATATAAGGACATTCTTGACTTTGAGCTCCACAGGAGAGTATTTTTAGTTTTTTTTTTTCCAAAAGTTGAGCTTTGATGAAGAAATTAGTTGTAGAATTTAGAAGTTCTACCATTCTAAATTCTTTGTTAATTTGGCTGCCACATAGGATGCCACACAAGCAGTTTCGTTCGGACTTGGTTTAACCAAAACCAAGATTGACTATGCATTATCACATGGAAATCATACTGCATAAGCTTCACATATTAGAGGCATTTTTCAATTTTAAAGTAAAAATAAAAGAAAAAAATGATTTATTAATTGATTATTTAAATTAAATCAATTTTGGAAAAGTATTTAGGTTTTTTCGCATTCAAGGGCAATCATAAAGAATTGATTTTTAATTTTAATTTTTGATCAATAAACGGTCGAAGCCTTGTATTATATTGAATAAATTTAATTTAATTTACAAAATTATTTATTCAAACGGACACTAGTAGGAAAGAACAAAGCAAGAAAACCTCCAGTCTTGCCCAAGACCGAAGTCCTATATTATATAGTATAAAAGGGGCATACCCCAATTTATATGAAGCTTCATACAGGTTAATACAAAATTTGATGAAGCAAGTAATAACATATAGATTTCTTTTGAAAAGGGGACATAAAACTGGAGAGAGGCAAGGCTTCGAACAAAATTTAGCAAGGATCCTGCCATGAAGAATTAATCCATTTGCCATCTGCATGACAAAATACAACTGTCTTCCAATATGGGATTAGTACCAATTCAATGTGATCATAAAAATGGGAGGAGTAAAGAGACCAATTGACATACTAAGAGACTCTTCATACATTAAGAATCCTAAATTGTACCAATAGAGTTAATCAGAAGATTTCATAGTATGCTTTATGTGAATCTTTATCTAGAATCTCATCCCATTACCTAATCAGTTTATAGTTTATACTTAGAGTGGATTAAATATTTAGGGTCCTTATCTAGTTCAAATGAATAGATTAATCAAAATTATATTAACTAAATTCAATAATTTTAGATGTTCGTTGATTCTTCTTATTCTTATCGTATACTTATGAGTTTAAGAGGAGAATAATAAATCAACCTCTCCCCAATTGCTCAAAAGATTGCAAACTTAGAAACATCATCTACCAGGTTAAGGATCCTATTCCACATCTCTTGTTTGACAACCCCTCTAAACGCCATTGTCCTCACTTCTAGAGCGTGAAAGAGGGCAATAGCAGACTCCATGCTCATAGAGAAACAATGGGGTTTGATAAGAAAGAAGAGTCATAAAAGATTTAGTATTTTGAGCCTTAAATAACAGATGGTAACTAACGGGTTGTTAAGCATTGATTGATGCCTACTCATATGTGTGTGAAATTATTGAAATACACTAAAAGAGACTATACTTAATGTTTTATGATTGTTTCTCAGATGTCTCATAAATCTAAGTAGATTTTCTTGCTATGAATGTCTATCTAATAATTACTTCTAATAAAGGTGTGTCATATTTCTACTAAATTCTCCTTTGCTCTAATCTTAGTATTCTATTTAACTTAATTATGTTCTGCTAAATAAATAAAGTCTTCCCCCTCCACTCCTTTATTTGCCAATTTATCAGCTTCTAAATTCCCTTCACAATAAATATGTTGTGTTGTATTCTCCTCAAATTGATCTATGAGATTAAGTACACTTTCTAGTTTAGCATTTAATATCCAATTCAGTGTTTATCACTTTCTAGTTACATTTAGGATGATTTGTGAATTACCTTCAATAATTAACTTTTTAATATTCTTTTGTATGCTTAATTTTAATCCTTCTTTTAATGCTTCCAATTCATCTATATTATTAGTTACATTACCTAATGGTTTAGCTTATTTTAATATCCAATCTCCATTTTCTAATCTAACTATACAGCCCAATCTCACTTTCCCAAGATTCCCTCTAGAAGCTCGATCAAAGATTAATTTCTTCCATCCTATCAGAGGTGCTACCCATTTACATTATTTCCTAGCTATATTATCCTTTTTAGGATAAACTAAGGGAGGATTAATCAAATGAAGCCAAATTTTCTTCATATTCTCATCCCATGTTGAGAGTGCACCTCCCACCTTGGGTGTGTTCCTGAGATGGTAATTCATAAATTTTGTGATGGATGCCTTGTTTTTATTGAAAAAAGTTATCTTAATAACTTCTAATTTTTGAAATATTCATCTAATTCTTTCCTTCCATATTTCCCACATAATGATTGCAGGTGTAATATTCCATAATTTTTCATAGACGCTTATCCTATTCTTAATTGGCCAACCCCTAAGAAATCCCTCGATATCCTGAGGTAAAGGGGAAGTCCAATTCAATTTATTCTTAATCCACTACCTATAGTATTGCGCAAATAGGCACTTAAACAAAATATGCTCCATATCTTCATAATCATTTTTGCATAGACTGCATCTGGATGATCCTTCAAATCCCATTTTAGAGAATCTATCAACTATAAGAATTTGATTCTGAATTGACACCCAAATAAGATATCAGCCTTAGGTAGGCATGCTAAATCCCAACATAGATCCAAGGGTATATCAATATTATCCCATCTTTGTGAGTTAATTATAAGATCATATCCTAGCTTAACTTTGCATATTCCATCATTAGATGCTCCCTAGATGAGTTTATCTGCTCATTTATTGTGAGTCACAGATCTACCCTTATGAATATTTTCAAGAATAGTTTTATCTATACTTGGAATATTAATATTATCCAAAGATTTCCATACCCAAGTCTCGGTCTCATCGATCCTAATAAGTGTTTTGGCATCAGAAACCTTGGGTCCCCAAATATTAGTAATGACATTGATGTTGTTTCTAGATATTCTAGAATTAATAATTAGGGGTTGACCATCCCATGAATCATCCTAGAATAATGCCTCATTGCCTCCACCTAAATCCCAAGTAAAATATTTACTAACCAGAGGCCTACATTTCATCATAAAATTCCAATTTTTTGAAACTCTTGGTGGATTTTTGGTTCTAAAGAGAGAGGAAGGATTTGATGGATTAAGATATTTATTATAAGGTATTTTTTCCCTTTTTTAATCTTTTTCCTTATATAAGCATCATACTAGTGTTGCTCCTTATGCCTTATTCTACCAATTGAGATTTTTTATGCCCAATCCTCCTTTATTCTTAGGCCTACGTATCTTATCCCATTTTATTAGTGCTTGTTTCTTTTTCTCTTCTATTCCACTCCAAAAAAAAATTCTAAGTTTTCCTTCTAGTTTTTTATTAACATTATTCGATAGTGGAAGGCAAGATAAAGGATAAGTAGGAATAGCTAACAGAACAGATTTAATTTTTGTTTCTCTCCCAGCTTTAGTTAGCCATTTTCCTTTCCATGATTCTATTTTTTTTTCTAGTCTTTCTAATATATTATCTCAACTTTTTTTACTCCTAACTCCTTTTTCTAAGTATATCCCTAAATATTTACATGGAAAGTTACTCTTTTTGTATCCCATATAATTGCATATATATTCCTCCATGTTCCTTGGTGTGTTTAAAAAAGAAAAATTCCAATTTTACTTCATTAACCTTTTGTCCTGATGCTGCTAAATAATCCTGTATAATCTATTTAAAAGATTTAATCTCTTCCTTCGTACTACTTCCTGGAAGAATGGTATCATTAGCAAACTATTGGTGGGTAATGTTTGGAACATTCTCAATGACAGTAATGCCTTTGATGAATCCTACGCCTTGTGCCTTTTGAATAGCTCTACCAAATGCTTATGCCATAAGTATAAAAAGAAAAGGTGACATGGGGTCTCCTTGTCAGATTCCCCTTGAAATCTTGAAGAAGCCTTCAGGAGTACCATTAATAAGTAGTTAGATTTTTGGAGTAGATATACAGTTAAAAATTATATTTATCCATTGTTTGGAAAATCCAAACTTTTCTAGGCATTTACATATAAACCTCCAATCTACTGTGTCATATGTTTTTGGTATATCTAACTTCATAAACATACAGGCTTCTTTGTTTTTAACTGTTGAATGTATACTTTCTGGAATGATGGATATTCCATCGAGAATTGATCTACGAGGTAGAAACCCAATTTGTTCTTCTGAGATAATTTTTGGAAGCAAAGTTTTAATCCTATTTGCTATTACTTTAGAATAAATTTTATATATTGTATTACATAATGCTATGGGGTGAAAATTTGTTGGTGACTTTGCTATAGCTTTTTTTGGTATTAATGCTAAAAAGGTATGATTAATTTCAATTAAGATTGATCCCCCATTTCTAGCTGCCTCTATTGCTTTCCATAATTCTTCCCTTAAGATTTCCCAGCATTTTTGGAAGAAAAAAGCTTGGAAACCATCAAGCCCAGGAGATTTATCTGGGCTAAGCTTAAAAAGAGCTAATTTGATTTCTTCTTTTGTAAAAGGTTTATTGAGCCCCTTCTTGTCAAATTTTGCGATAATTTTAGGTATATTATTTAGCATGATTTTGTTTTGGTTAAATTGGATGAGTCATAATTGTTTAATAGATTCTCATAATATGTGACAAATGTTTGAGCAATTTTTGTTGGATTATCAATAGTACTACCATTATTATCTTTAATTTGAGTAATAGTTTTAAAAGCTTTGTTGTGTATTGCACTATTGTGAGAGAATTTTATGTTTCTATCTCCTTCTGCTAACCATTTTTCCCTCGACTTTTGTCTCCAAAAGACTTCTTCTTTTGCTAAAATTTCTTCTTATATGATTAATAGATTTTTTTTCTTTAATGTATTTTTCATTGTCCATACCATTTTTAATGATTTCGTTATTTAATTTTTTAAGATATTCTTCATTATTCAGTTTGTCTTGGAATATATTATTGAAATGTGTTTTATTTCATTTTTGTATGTTTTCTTTGAGCATTTTAAGTTTTGATACAAAACAATACATCTTTGATCCTATAAACTTGCCTCCATCCCACCATTGTTTAATATTCTCCATGAATGTTTTATCTAAGAACCACATATTTTCACATTTGAAAGAATTCCTATTAGGTTTTATAGGTTCTATTAATTCAATTTTAACAGGATAATGATCTGATCCTGCTATAGGTTGAATTGAAGCAGTGATTGTGAAATCCACTTCTATTAGTTCTCCTTTGAAAAACAATCTGTCCAATTTTCCTGCAATATAACTGAAGTATTTTCTTTTATTATTCCATGTGAATACTCTGTTACTGGTTGGTATTTCTATCAATTTATTAACTTTGACCCATTCTTTGAATTCTACTATGTTTCTTGTTAAAATCTGAGAACCTCCAAATTTTTCTTTGAGGTCAAGTATGGCATTGAAGTTACCATCTATGATCATGTTTGTCATAGGATATAGCTCCATAAAGGTAGATATATCATTCCAAATGTTCTATTTGTCTGAAGTTTGTATTGGTCCATAAACATTAATTAGAATGAATTGGAGATTATGCTTAATGCTTGAAACCATACTCCCCATCTAGTTGCATTTTGATATTATATTTTTTTAATGTTTGTTGTCCTGGTATTCCAAATGATTTCCATTCCACCTAATGCTCCTTCTGATTCCTTCATTTTTGCATTCCATCTGCCTAGTCTTTTTCTTAGTTTTTCCTCTTCTTCTTTATTAAGCTTGGTTTCTTGTATCATAATTATATCTGATTCAAAGAGTGTTAGGTTATGTTTTAACACTCTTTGTTTGCTAGGAGCATTTAGGTCGCTAGTGTTCCATGTTATGATCCTCATTCCTCTTCAGGAAGGCACTTCCCCTTCCCAGAGTTAAGAACCTCAAATATCTTTTTTTGTTCCTTGGCTTGACCATCTGCTTTTCTTAATTCCTTAAGTGATTTTCTTCCTCTTTTCAGTTTTAATTTACCTCATTTTGGAGTTCTAAATCCTTCCTAGTTGATTGAAATGCCCTAATTATGTACACTTATATGGTTATTGATTTATTTTGTAGTTCCTTCTTTATCTTCTTCCTCATTTATTAAATCTTATAATATCTACTCTGTTATTTCATTTTCTTCTACATCTGTATCTGTATCCTTTTCTAAAATTTCATTTTCTGATGCTTTTGGGGTCTCGTTTAGTACCCCAAATTCCTCCCAATTATGTGACACTTCAATAAGTTCAGTCTCTATGATAGGATCTTTCTAATTATACATTTTAGACTCCTTTAAGAAAGCTTCAACTTCTAGAGCGATACCATATTCCTCGGTTGTATCCTTCACTTGTATAGATTTAATTCCAAAGATATCTTTCCCATATATTGGTGTTTGCCAAAATTTATAAGTTTTCTTTTTTGACTTTTTCCTAATCGTTATATTACTACATTGTTTAGAGTCTGCTACTGGAATTATATATTCTTCTTCCTAATCTTTTGTATACGTTATAGGCTTTAAACTTTCTTCTTCTATGTTTCCTTTCCCAAATCTATTTATTGGTTCATATCCTTATTAATCATCATATCTTCACCATCCTAATGTATCCTACTAGAGTCATCCTCAAAATAGTTTATATATGATATGTTTACCATCCTATTGTTCATATTGATCCCAATTTTTGTCTTAGTATTATAATTCTCCTTCTCTTTTCTTTGGTATGTAGGTTGTTGTCTTACCTCATGTTCCTGATGAAATTGTTCTCCTAGCATAACCTGATCTTCAATGTTTGCCTATAATAGTTTAATCTCATGTGTTATTTTATACCATTCTTTAATGCTTCTTTCTATTTCTTTCAAATTGTCATTATCCTTGTGACAAATATTGCATTCTTTTAATGCTAGTACTATTGTCATTTCCTTGTGTATACCGTCGGTCTACTCTGATACTTCTGAACATTCCAATTGACTTTGTTCTTTACTCTTTTTTACTATAGGTGTATTTTCTATTTGTGTGTTTTGCTCAATATTTTCCCTTTCATCTAATTTTTCTATCTTCTTATATTTGTCCTTATTATTTGTCTTAATCTTCTATTCCCTCTTCTTTATTCTAACATTTCTAAAGGATTCCTCTATGGTTGATATATTATGATCAATTTCTTGATTTGTTTTAATAATGCCTTTAATTTCTCCTTCATATTTCTTAAATTTAATCTCAAAATGGATCTATCTGTTATAATGTTTTTTCTCCTGATCATTTTTTGATTTGGTTCCTCATCTATTAAAAATTTAATGTTACTGGTTTTGTCATACTCTGAGTCTATACCTATAAGTTTACCAATTGATTTAACTATTTTGAATAATGTATATAAATGTTTAACTTTTACTGGAAGATTATTGCATTCATACCAAGTTGATAAAATATGCTCTCTTTCATCATTCCAATTAGGTATCCAAGTTTGAATTTTAACTACATGCCCTTTATAATAGCATTTTGATATAGAAATTATTTGATTTCTAATCTCTTTATTTTGTAATGAAGATAAATTGATGAATTTGAGGAAGTATTAATGCTTACCTGTTGTTTGTAGATCTTCTCTAATTTCTTTGTCAATTTTGACAAATGCTTATCCGGTTCACTCCAGTGTACATATATTCCTAGCTTTGAACACTCCTTCCACTTTTCTTCTATATACCTATCATTAATGATTAATATATCAGAGCAATTATAGCAATTAGTTTCCTTTACCTTATCTGGTGGCAGAGTTGTCATATTGCCTTTTTGTGTTGGCAACTTTGCATTATCTGAAATACCCTTCTCCCTTTTATGTGGTGGTATATATATTTTTTTGTTTTTTCTCAGAAACCCTAAGTACTTTTTCTGAGTCTACTTGTTGTTGTTTCTGCCCTAGCAGAATACAATTAGCTTTTGAAATTTTGGCAGGTTTATATATTGCTAGCTGACTATTTTTGTTTGCTTTTGCTAGGAAAGTAACTGATTTTTCCATTCACTTTTCTTCCTCTACTGGTTTGATAATTTGGGTAGATTGTTTCTAAGGATATTTATTTTCTTCCATCATTGACCTCTTTTTTTGTGATGCATTTCTTTGTCGATTCCTATTTGAAATTACAACTTGCCACCCATTGATATTTTCACATGGATTTTTATTTAGCTTTATCATCTTCCTATCCCTGGCTTCATGTTGTTTAACCAGGTCACTAAATGTGTTTGACTTTGAATGATCATTGTTTAAAGCTTCAAATTTGTTACTGATTGGAATATAGGGGATCACCTGTTTTCCTTTCAACTTATCTCCTTGTTGCTTATATGTTGACTAGGAAAAAGCCAAACCCTTATTTGGGAAAAAATTATTTGTTGTTGATTGTTGATATCAATGTTGTCTAGAAAAGGAATGATTTGAAATTTTGGGAAATGCTGATTTATTCGCTTGATTCACTACTCCTGTAATTCTCGCCATTTTCTGAGTAGTCCCATATGTGGCTCACAAAATTAGTTAACCTGCCATAGATATGGAGCCTTTCGTATATTCAAAAAATTGACTGCCCAAACCCTAAAGAAGCTTTAGAGTTTGACTCTATCCCTTGCTTATCATATGAAACACGTCAACCAGTGGCCGACTGATTTTAGTGGACCAAAAGATTTTGTGTTGTTATTCTTACCAATCTATCTTCCCAAATTTCATCCGAGAGAAAATTTACTCTTTCTCAAGAGAGACATGTGGAGTTTCGGGGGAAACAAACATAACGTCAAGGTATGATTTTTAGGGTTTCAATTTCAAGATATGATTTTTTTGCAATTCGTAGAGTTTGTTAGCATCAAATGTAATCCAAAGAGATGTGAAAATCTACAGTGTGGAGAAATGGTGGAGGGATGAGACAATTGCGGTGGTGACAGGGGTAAATAAAGGCATAGGGTTTGAGGTCGCTCAACAACTTTGCAAGAATGGAATCACTGTAATTCTCACTGCTCGCAATGAAGAGCTAGGAAAGCAAGGAAGAGCTAAAAGTATGCTAGTTTTAACTTTTCTCTCTCATTAACTTTAAAATACAAAGTAATAAAACTTGAGATGTGCCTAGAGTAATTTTTAGATGATAGCATAGTGCATTGGCATAGGCTTCAATCGCTTCAAAATCTGGCAGCGGACACTACATATAAAATCATTACAATTCTGTGTATTCAAGGTTTGACTTTTCCATATCTGAGGTTAGCTACATGGTAGAATTAATTAAATAGATGAAAAAATTTCATTAAAAAGGGGAGTTATTGGTGTATTAGTTGGGTTTATGATAACTATTGGGATGAGGGTTAGTTTGAGGTTGGCAATCATAAAGAATTATCATCAAAGAGGTTTGATTTTTTCTTCGCAAGTTAATTTTATACTTTTTTATTTATTTATCAATTTTTATTTTTATTTTTAATTTAAAGTATTTAATTAATGAAATTTGTGAACTTATAAATATTATTCACAATTTTTTTATTGGTCAATCTATCTATACGTCATAAGTTCAATAATATTGCGAGAAAAATAGATATATAAAAGACATCAATGGTAGTGTTATTATAAGGGTTATATGATTTAATTGTGTTAATCACATGCACCAACTCATCTCTAATATTGTTCAACTTGTCCCTATTGTTAGTGGTAGTATATGTCTAAAGGGTGTGATCAAGAATGTCTATAGTGTGTCTCAATAAATCAATGGTTTCATGTGTCCTCTCTAGATCTAGCAAATATACGTGAGAAATGGTCACTACCACTACCTTGTCCAGTAGTCTCTCCTGAATTTATGGATATTGGCCTTGTGCCCAATACCATGTGATAGATATGTTAGCATGAATGTTGATGATACTACTTTAGGGGAGTATCCTAAGAATTGGAGAGTATTGATATGTTGTATTCATGATTGTGTTTGTCGTTGATGTCAACATAGCATGGTTTCTATAAATATTGGTTGAGTAGCAAACAGAGATCCTAATGGTACAAACGATATTTTGATTATTTGTTGATGTGCAGTCATAGACATGTTCTACACTATATCCTGATGATGTGGTCAAGTGCGCAAAGTCTAAGTCAAAGACATACAAAAGTTGTACCTGATTTATAGAGCAATTTAGATATAGGGTATTGGGAAAGCAGTTCTTGATGTTTATTTGCTATCTAACATCTAAGATGTAGTAAGAAGATGCGCAGTCAAGTAGTGACAGAGGATAATCTGTTGGTGATGTCAGCAAGTGTGCAAGCCCTAGTATCGCACTTGTAAATTTTTTTATAGACTGTGAGTCGACAGTGCTATTGTAATTGTCATTAATTAATTATCTTATTATAATTAATTGGGAAATCCTCAAGGCTGACTCAAGGAATTATTTTGAAGATATGGTATAAAAGAAAGATGTTTTCCTTATTTGTAATGTGTTGTGATCATTATATGAAGTGCAAAGTGCGAAAAGGAGCAGAGTATTTGATAAATGTGTGTAAGTGATCCAACAAATTATTGGATGTGAGTTTCGTGATCTGGTTACAAGATGAGGAGGAGTAGAGGTCTGGTTGACAAGATTGAAGAAGAGGGAGGAAGTACATTTCATTTCTATTATTCTACAAAGAATAATACAAAGATCATTTGGACAATGGGTTCATTGGTCTTTCCCTTGAAGTTGTTTGGACAGTGGGTTCAGCTGTCTTCCACAACTCCTAATAGGGTTGGAATTTCCTAACAAGGAGTCAAAGTCTCAGAATAGGGACTCATATGTACTGAATGTATTCATAGACTCCTAATAGGGTCCATCCTCTACCAAAGAATATTTATAGTAGTACATCATCTTGTGGGTACCATCCCTACTGGGGTTTTCCCTCTGATCAAGGGTTTCTTTAGTCAATATATCTAGTGTTGTTGTGTATGAGTATCTTGTTGTTGTTTCAGTTTATATTGTTCATGCGGTTAAGTTTTTTTAACGTTGATGATTGTGATAATAGTTGGATAATTGAGTCATCCTCCCCCTCTTAGTTATATTAGTAGACTATATATTCTAACAATTGGTATCAGAGCTTCATGTCCTTGAAGGATAAGCTTAACAACTTTGGGAGATCGATGAAAAATCTTTTTAGAAAGGATAGTCCTAGATTTGATGGGGCCAACTATGACAGTTGGAAGGAGAAGATGAAGATGCATATGTTATGCATGTGTCTAGGTTATTGGGTCTGGACAAAGAGTGGTAAGACGATTATGAAAGAAGATTAGCTTGAATAATGCATTGAAACAAAGATAAATATATCCATGTGCAACATGAGAGCTAGAGAAGCTCTACTATCAACTCTTCCAAAGAATGAATATAGTCAGGTGATTTCACTTCAAACATCTCATGAAATTTGGAAAGCATTAGAACATACTTTTGAAGGTGATACACATGCAAAAAGAATGAGATTGCAAAATTGGATATGTGCATTTCAAAATGCTAAGATGATCGAAGATGAATTTGTAAGAAGCTATATTGGTAGAATATCAGATATTGTTGCAAGATTTTGATCTCTTGGTGGAACCAAGGAAGATGATGAAGTAATATGGAAGATCTTGAAAAGTTTGACACCACCATTCAAGCAAGTTGCTCAGATGATTTAGCTACTAATGCCTTGCACTAAAGATTTTGCAAAGGAAATGTTGCTTCGAAGATTAGAATCTGTAGAAGTAGATCTGAGATAGTCTAGAGCTCTAGCTAGAGTTGAAATAGCTTTCAGTTCCCTGAAAATTCAACCTAATCTGACAAGGAGTGCAAGAACATGTGGAGATTTTGTTGATAGTAATAGAACTAATAAAGACAAGAAGATTGAGGAAGGTATAGCCCTTCTCGTGAGAAGAGAAAAAGATGGTAAGAAAATCTCTTTAAGTGTTGGACTTGTGATTAATTCGATCATTATGCATCTAAATGTCTTAAAAGAGAGAAAAAGTATAAAGGAAATTTTAAGCCTAGGATAGATAAAAATTATTTTATGCAAATGAAGATGAAGAATCTGATGAGAAAGGTCAAAGTGAAAGTGATGATGAATTGGGATTTGTGGCTATCAAGGAAGATGATCTTGATAGAGAAATTAGAGAAGAAAGAGCTTTAGTTTCCCAAGTAGAAAACAAATCTAATTGGATAATTGATAATGGTTGTTCACATCACATGATTGGTAATATGAATAAGTTTGTTAAGTTCAAGAATCATGATGGAGGTATTGTTAGAGTTGGTAACAATGCAACCTATCATATAACAAGAATTGGATCCATTACTCTTGATGGTAAACTAACATTGTTGATGTTTATTTTGTTGATGGATTGAAGCATAACTTGTTGAGTGTTGGACAATTGGTGGACAAGGGTTACCAGTTGCAATTTACTGAGAAGACCTATATTATCAAAGACAAAGATGGTAAGCTAATTAGAATAAGCACAAGATATAGAGGTAATGTATTACAGTTGAATACTTTTGAATGACATGTTTGGTAGCTAAAGTAGATGATAATTGGTTGTGGCATAGAAGATTTTGTCACATAAACTTTGATAATATTGTGAAGGTTAGTAGCACATTTGCAGTCAAAGACTTGCATTTTGGCTAACAAAAGAAAGTATCATTTCCTAGGAAGAAGTTCACTACCACAAAGAAGTTGGAGATCATTCACATAGATCTGAGTGGTCCCTCTAGAAAAATATTATTATATGGTGAAAGGTACTCTATGATTTTTGTTGATGATTTCACTAGAATGATGTCTGTAACATTTCATAAAGAGAAGTCTGAAGCTTTTGAGAAGTTGAAGATATTTAAGAATAGAGTTGAGAATGAATCTGGTATTAAGATAAAGTGTTTGAGATCATATAGAGGAGGAGAGTTCACCTCTAGAGAGTTTAACATATTTTGTGAAGAGAATGGAGCCAAAAGACAACTATCTTCACCTAGAATATTTGAACAGAATGAGATTATTGAAAGAAGGAATAAGTCAGTAGCAAAAGCAACAAGAGTGATGTTGTTTGAGAATAATGTTTCTAAGACATTTTGGAGAGAAGAAATCTATACAGCAATATACACTCTGAACAACGTATAGATCAAAAAAGGTATGAACTATGGTTTGCTCATTCACCATTAGTTAAGTATTTCAAAATATTTGGGAACAAATGTTATATTAATAGAGATGATGACATTGGTAAGTTTGATCCAAGAAGTGATGAAGGTATGTTTCTTGGTTATTCATTGAAAAGCAAGGCATAAAAATGTTTTAACTATATAACCAAGACAATAGTTGAATGTGCGAATGTGAGGATTGATGAGAGATTTGGAACAAAGGAAAAGATGGTAGATTATAATTCAAATGAAGAAGAAGATAATTCTAGAATTATTTTTAAAAATGCATAAGTTTTCTTTGAGACTAACAATGATTTGTAGAATGATGTGCTAATTGTTGAGCAAAGAAGAGAGCAGAGATATGAACCTAGAGGAGATAAGAGTTAAGATTTCAACCCTACCTCTAACAAGAATTTGATAAAGAATCAGCCTCCTGAGTAGATAATTGGAAGAAAAGACAAATGTGTGATGAAAAGGAATAGAGTAGATGAGGAGATATGTTTGATATCTCAAGTTGAGCCTAAGAGCACAGATGAAGCATGTAAAGATGATCATTGGATTCAAGCAATGAAGGAAGAATTAGATCAGTGTGAAGAATGATACATGGGAGTTAGTTTTAGTATCATCTTAAAATGGAAGCACTTCAATGTTAAGAGTGTTTATCCCTTTGAGTAAGTGGTATGGGGTCATGTCAAACATCATGAATAGGTCTTTGCATGGATCTATTGTTTTCCCCTTGTTCTACTCTCTCTCTCTCTCTCTCTCTCTCTCTCTCTCTCTCTCTCTCTCTCTCTCTCTCTCCAACCTATTTCTAACAACTTTCTCTGTGAAATTGAGGAATTTGACTTTCTAGGTCAAGGTCGACCTTGACCTTGACCTAGGTCAAGGATGACCTTAACCCTAACCTAGGGTAGGGTTGACCTCGTCCCTGACCCCAAGTCCATTTTTTAATTTCTGTGAGTTTCAGGATATCGAGCTTCAGAAAGTTTCATTTTCTCACTTCTGGGTTGGTTGTTTCAGGTTTTGGAATGGTACACTCTTAAATTACATTTAATCGAGGTCCATTTCTAGTGGTTAAGGTTAATTGGGATTTAATGCTTCTATGTCATCCTTCTCTAGAAGTTTGTGCCCTAGATCTCTATATAAGGAAGCCTTCTTCCCTCATTTTGACATCTACTTTCCAGTCACTATCTATGAGCAAAGTTATCATCCACTTTCTATGAATGGTTATCTTTCTCATACATTATTATATGAAGTGAAGATCTACTATCTATCAAGCATTCAAGCATTCAAGTGTTCAAACATCTAATTCATCAATGCAGTCCATTATTAGCCATTAAAGGATTCAATCTCTATGGAGCCCTCTTGTTGAAGATTTCTCTATCCACACTCATCCAAGCCTTTTCCTATGCAAAGATCCATTTAATATTGGTGTTGAAGTTCTAATGTCATTTATTTGAGACATCCTACATACATTTCTACATTCATTTGGAGCATTTGTACTTGTGGATTCAAGAATTTGAATCCTCCACAAGGATTTCAATATAAGCAAGGTGAATAGTTCCATTTACTTCTTTATATATATTGCAATTTCAATTATATTTCAAAGTTGATTCCAAACTAGGGTTTGACCAAGGAAAACCCTCCATCCAAACCAAAAAAACCTTTTTCTTGTAGATAAAGGTGCAGAACAACAAATTAAAGTGCAAATTTGGATACCCTTTTTATCAAACTTGTAGGATTTGCAAACAAATTTTTTGTCAGAGTTGTGCATGTCAACATTGACTTTTCAAGGCACAATTGTGCCTGAGGGTAAGATTGTGCCCCTCTATCTGGGTCAAGGTTGACCTGCATTCAAAAGGACCAAATTTTTATGGGTTTTCTCCGTCTTGACATTTTTAGTCCATAATAGGTTGCAGAAATCTCTGAAACTGTACATAGACATCAGAAATCAACATTTTCCATATTTGCCCTACTTTAAGGTGTGTATTTGTATTTTATTCATTTCATATTTCAAGTACTTACTTTTCCATAACAAATATTATAGGATCTCCTCCTTTCTTCCTATTCTCCATCACATGATCCATTTGTGCATTAATCACTTCCTTATGGTTAATCAATTTGGATCATTCCTTTTGGTAATTCAAGTTGAGGATAGGTCCTATTTTCCCCTATTTATTTTGGTGAACTTGACACGCTTACCCTCTTTTCTTTTGTGGAATTAGATGCCTTATTGTATTTTGTGGTGTTATATTCATTTAATATTTGTTAGGTCTTTTCTTGCATTAAGATTAGATTTCGTTTATGCTCTTGCATTTTTAAATTCAAAAATACAAAAAAAATTGTAAAATATTTTTCAAAATACAAAAAAATTATGCTTTATGTTTTCTTAGATTAGTTCATTTACATTGCATTGGTTTATGAGCTTTATTACTTCTAGCCCTACTTCTACTCTTCTAGTTAGATGAAGCCATAGACTTATGGACATCTTTTAGCTTGAATCTTCTTCTCCTTTTTTTAGGATCCCAAATGAGAATTTGATTCTTCCTGATTTTAATCCTATTATGGAGAAAAACTCTTCTCACTCATCTCATGATGAGGATGATGCTTTAAGAGTTCCTCCTGAACAAGTCCAAAAACTTTCAAATGAAATTGATAAAATGGGTAATTGGCTTCTTCAAGAAAACCATAATAAATATTCTATTCAAGCTATAGAGGCTCTTAAGAAAGTTCTTCATGATAGTGATCAAGGTGTTAATCTCTTGTGTGGTATTACTCATCTTTATCATTCAAATGTTAAACCTTTAGCTCAAGATTTAGAGTTTTTTCCTCCTGTCACTAGTGTAGAACCTTCTTCTGTTCCTTTCCCTAGTTTTCCTACATATACTTCTTCTTTGGTGACTATGATGATTCCCTCTATTCCTATGAGTGTTCCTCATGTGTCCCTTTCTACATCCCAACCTTCTTATCATAATGTTCCTTTAACTTATTCTAATCCTCTACCAACTATAGTTCCTAGTGTTCCTCCAGTTGTGTCTTTTGTTCCTATAGCTTCATAAACTTTACCTAGTGTTTCTAATGTTGCTAGTTCTCATATCTCTTCTAGTGATTCAACAATTATCAGTTTGTCTCAAACTGTGTCATCTTTACAACAATAACCTACTAGCTTAACTTAAAACATGTTTATTATTCCTACTTGTGATATGGGAAGTCCTTTGTCTCAAGATATCATTCATACTCTTGTTCCTCAAAAAGCTAATATGCCTTGCCTTGAGAATTACAATGGCAAGGGAGACCATGTTCATCATGTTAAAATATTTCAAATCCTTTGTAGTGATTGTGCTCATGATCATAGGATTTTAGCTAAGTTGTTTGCTCAAAATTTTCATGACAAGGCTTTACAATGGTTTTGTTCCTTGACTCATTATCCTATTAATTCATTTCCACAACTTGCCAATGCTTTTACTCAACAATTTCAAACCAACATTGGCCCGCAAGTGTCTTTGATTGATTTGATGCTTTGTAAAAAAAATTCTAAAGAAAATTTGACCGAATTTATTGGTAG
This sequence comes from Cupressus sempervirens, assembly GCA_028749045.1. Taxonomy (NCBI): domain Eukaryota; kingdom Viridiplantae; phylum Streptophyta; class Pinopsida; order Cupressales; family Cupressaceae; genus Cupressus; species Cupressus sempervirens. The sequence goes on along the minus strand of CM053783.1, from coordinate 94,377,642 downwards.
ATTTAAGCATTTACATGCTCATATTTCCTATCTTGTTCCTAATATTGATATTCAATGTATGTTTATTTCAATTTTGCAAAAGGATATTAGAGATAAGGTTATGCTTACTGAATTTACCTCTTTTCAACAACTTTGTGTAGTGCTTCATCATTATCAATTACAAGTCAATTTGAGAGCACCACTCCAATGGCTCCTATTCCTATTGATAAAAGTGATGTTGCTCCTAATCCAAATAAAGTTCAAAAATTCAACAACTATGTGAAGAAAAATAAACAAGCAAGTGCAATTGTTGATCAAGTTGTTTTTGCATCTCACAATGTCACTTCTGCATCCACTGCTTTTCGATTAAAATGTACGTTTAATCCTCTTCCTTAATCTTTACATTGTATTATGAATAGGTTGTTAATTGTTAATATGATTACTTTACCTTCTATTCAACCTCTTTTACTTACTACTATCGCATCTAAATCTTTTGATCCTAAAGCTTTTTGTTAATATCATTGTCAGAATGGTCATGATATAGAGAAATGTTATTCTTTAAAACATAATGTTCAAGACTTAATTGATTCTAATGCTTTATCTATTAATAATTTTAATGGTAGCGGGAATAAATATTTTTCTCCTCCTAATCAAAATCTTCAAATATATATGAATCCTTTACCTAAACATGGTACTAATACTATTGTTCAGCCATCTTCTATGGACACTGTGTATGATTCAAAGATGGATGACCTTAATCATGTTGTTCATTAAGTGGAGCATGTGGTTCAATTTTTATCTTCACCTCAACCTCATGTAGTGCCTGCCCCTAGTTTAAATTTTATTATTATTGCCGAAATATTTTTAAGTCAATTTTATGCTTGATGATTAGTAGCATTATCTTTCAGATTATCAATATTGTTTCATATTCAGTTGATTTTATGATGGACTACTTGGTACTATTTACTTCATGTATGCATGATTACACCTTGATGATGATTATTACAATGATTTTAGTTATTTGATGATGATTAGTTAAATGGATTATTATACATGTTTTCTCATGGATACTTACCCCATACTGCATGTGTATGGTGTGCATGTATGTTTCCTTTATGTATGATGTTTCTAGTGTGGTTAAGGAAGGGAGTTGTAGTCAGCTGCTAGTCGGGATCTACATGATGCACCACTTCCTGCCATTGTCTATTTAGTTTAGTATATATGTGTTTGTACATGCATGGATTTTATGTAGATTACAGGTACAGAGTATCAACTTCCCTGAATTGCCAGGATGAGTGTACCCTATCGCAATATCTCGATGGTAAGAGAGGGGGAGATAAATTCTGAAGTCCAAATCCTAACCTTTAAACCAATTTGTCCTAGAAAACTAGGACAAGTATATGAGATGATTGCCTTTTGAATGAGTCATATGACATAAATTCATGATTATAACCCTAGAGTTTGATCTTGTATGTGGTATTTTATGATGGATTTTCGTATTTCATCTTATAGGTCCTTTGTGATTTTTCTATTAATTAAGTCAAATTAAAAGATTAAATTAATGATTTAATTTAATAGAAATTATTAAGATATTTTCAATATTTAATTATATTTAATTAATTGAAAATTAATTACATTAAAAGAATAAAATTTAAAGATAAAATTATAGTTTAAATTTTAGAGCGTAATAATATTTATTTAATTTAATAATAATATATTTAGGAGATCATTTTTAAATAAATGCTAAATATTATTATTACTTGAGTTGATAAATATTTTATCAATTAACGCTTCAAAAATAAATTAAAAAATGAAAAAGAAATTAAGTTATTAAAGATATTTAAAATTGCATGAAGTATGCATGAAGTTTCCAAAAAGATAATAGAAAGTTAAAAAGTTGTGATCAAGGAGTTTCCTCGGGTGATCGGACAATCAGTGTCCCAAATTTAGGAGAGAGCTCCTTATTAGCATTTGAGGGTCCATTTTCGAGGGACCGAGAATTTTGGAGAAGGGAATTTTCAGAGAGAAGGTTTTGAGAGAAGAGATTTCTCTCACAATCTTTGTGTGTTTGCAAATTAGCATCAGAACCAGGTAGATCCTTGTGTTTTATTCACCCAACGATTTACATTTCTTCGAATTACTATCTTCTTCATGATTGTTGAATTGTTTTTCCAAATTTCGTTTGTAATGAATCTCTCAATCTTCCATCTGAATGTACTGATATTCATATCATTTTCTATATATATGTGAGGATTGAAATTATTAGAAACCATCGTTCTGTAGGTTAATTTTAAACTGGGAAAGGTTTTGAACAAAATAGAAATTTTAAATCAAAAATTTGATTAGTTTGCTGTAATTTTCCTATCAGAGTATGGATAGAAATTATGTTTAAAAAAATATTAAAACATATTTATTTGGGGGTGGGGGGGGAGTTGTGGTTGTTATTCTTTTTATTTTATACATACATACATACGTATATATATATATATATATATATATATATTTGGTGGGGAGGTGGGGCCATCAAACCCCCCACCTCCCACCATTCCCCACCACAGCAACATAGGCTACCGGCGGCCATTAAAGGTCACATGATAGGCCTGCTGCCGTGAACAACAGGTACGCCTATTATCACAGCAACAAGGCTGTCGTGGTAGTGGGCCTGTTGTCTTTTATTTTTATAAGGTTTTAAAAAAAATCATTATTATTTTATTAATATTTATTAATTTAATAAATAAATAATGAATGTTAATAGAGTTAATTTTATATAATTATTAATTTAATTTAATTAATAATGGAAATTATTTGATGAAATTCTAGATTTATTTTATTATCATTATTAATATTGATTTTAGTAAAATTGTAATGATTTTATTTTGAAAATTGATAATTATTATTTTAATAATTCAATAAATAATTACCTTTAAATTAATTTAGAATATTTGACTTATAATCAAATAAGGGTAATTGTTCGTTTTATTCAAATATTAGAAATGGGTTAAATTGTAAGGATAAATTGTGAATCTCTCTTACTTAAAATATACATTGAAACAAATACTTAAACCTTACTATTAACTCAACTATCTACTTTCAAAATCAAGCCAAACTATGAAACTACACTGTTATATGTATATTGTCTATGTTTTGGGTTTGGGTTGACTAGAGTGTTAACCAGTTTGGGACATCTAGCAGAGGCTTGGGAGTTCTGTGTTTGTGGTATTATGATGACTGCAACTTGATCTTTTAAACTCAACCATGGTAATGTGTTTGGTATTCTCTATGATGAGTTTGGTTATATTGTTCGTTATTGCTTTTAGTGTCCTTGTGTGATTACAAGATGGATGTTGTGACATAATTGTCTTGACCTTTAAGTCTTCAATTAGTATTTTTGGGATGCTTTCTAGTTGCTTGTAGAGAACTAATGGGTTATTGTGAATTATCTTTTGATGCTTTCCAGTCACTTGTATAGGATTGAGGTGATATACTATGATTCTTTGTTTTATGATTTTATGAGCTTAGGGTAGGTTATCTATATGTAATATTGGGAAGTGGCTTGCAATGGAGGCCAGAGCCCAAAGTGGCTACTAGGGTAACCCATTGCAAGTTGTTTAATAAGTGAAAACATTACACTAAATGGGAATAAAATGAACCTAATAAGAGTTCTCTCCCATGCCTTGAGTGCTAGTACATACTAGGATGGGAGTAGAGAGAACGCTTGGTTGCGACCATGCATCATTAGTATGCCTTGTCAGTATGAAAGGATATTAGTGTTGCATAGAGTCACTAGGGGGTCGGGGTCAAGTTAGACTACTAGGGTAACTCTAGCATCGATTCATGCAATGACACTTGCCTGCTTACATAGTAGATTCCCTACGTGTCATTTTTTGCCTCTTGGTCTAGATGTTGATTCATCTTGGAACCTTTGAGTTAGATTATTTTTAGGGTTTCCTGGAAATAGATATTACTTTTGATTTTGGGATTGATATCCTATTTGGGACTTGAGACTATCTCCTCAACGCGGTGGAAGTGGACCTTTTTGGGTTACCATGTGATTGGGTGGTAGTCCTTTTTACTTTTATCATTGAGATTTGTTCGTTGATGCCATGGCTAGAGTTCTTTGTCTGCATTTCCTTTCATTCTATCTTTGTGTATTATGATGGATGGTTATATCTTTATGATGGATGATTATATCTTTATGATGGATGATTTCACTTATTGTAGTGTACTTTGTTTCACGAATATGGAAGGGATGATATAACCTATTTTATAAATGTATATTCTTTCAGCCTTTCATACCCTGTGACATGTATAGTGGATGATTGTGCATTCCAAATTTTATTGCCAAGTGGCATTCATAACAAATGTATATTATTTAAGTGGAATGGACTTGTAGATGTACTTTCATGTGGATGTGTTATTTATTAGACTTAGTGTTATTTGAAATTAAATGTGATTTAATGTCTTGGGATCCTCAAGGAATGTAATATGTTATGTTTGCTTATGTTTGATTGTTTGTTCTTGCTTCTACTAATTTATGATTGATGTGTATGTTGATCTTTAAAAAAAAAATGTTTGGCAAACTTAGTTAAAAATTTAGGTTAATTCTTTTGGATCCCTTGGCGAGGCATTACATTTAGTATCAGAGCTTGAGTTCTACTTTGGGAGCTCTGGGCATATTGGAATGCCACTAGTTGTTAACTAGTTGAACTAAAATGAAACTTAAACTATTATGTATATCTATTTCAAACTAAAACTTGAACTAGTTGAACTAAAATAAAACTTTGAATATTATTTGTATATTTTCAAACTTGAACATTTAGACTTCAAAACTGAATTATATGTAAACCTAAAATTAGGAAAAACTAAAAATTGAACTTATACTATTGTAAAAATATATGTCTTTTATATATGCTTTACAATAGTATGGTTTATGGCTATTATAGCATATTGTGTCTTGGATATTATTGTATTATGTCATCTGGGATGAGATCTTCTATTAGAGGACGTAGCATAGGTCATAGTAGAGGTCGTGGATGAGGCAAAAACATCAATGTACATGAGTCTGTCCACAAAGGGCCTAATCAAGAAGAGGATAGGAGAAAGCATGTTAGTGAACATCAAGAAGAGAACCATAGAGAGTAGTAGGCCGACTCAGAGGAAGTTGACCTCTGGCAAATGATGAAGACCTTCATTAATCGCCTAACTCCTCTTCAGGGTGTTGGTCAGGATGGGGCACACGAGGCAGGACATGAGCATAGACCTAGGTCTAGGAGCCTTCAGAGGGATCGAAAATGATCATTTGTAGCTACTCAGATGAAGGACCTTTAGAGGTCCAAGGTCAAGCCCTTTAATGGGCATGGTTCAGGTTATGTAGCCAATCAGTGGCTTATTGCTCTTGATAGGGTTTTTTCTATTTAGGACTTTGACTCTAATGTCAAAGCAAGGTTTTCCATTACCAACCTGGAACTCTTTGGAGCCACTTGGTGGACTATTGAAGAGAAGAAATTGGGCATAAACATGAACAATGTCACATGGAAATTATTCTTGGAAAACTTCCATTAGAAATTCCTACTAGAGGAATGAAACCAACATAGAGCAAATGAATTCCACAACTTGAGACAGTTCACGATGACTATAGTAGAGTATGAGTGAAAGTTCTATGAGCTCATGCCCTATGCGAGAATTAGTGATAACCCAACATAGTTGGCACAATATTTCATCAGAGGCTTGAACAATCATTTAGTTAGGGGTGTTAAGGTTTTTGAGCCTAAAACCCTCAAAGGTGTGGTACATTGAGCCATTCTTGTAGAGCAAAGTGTCAACCTAGGACATGGGGGTTTTGTGGGAGCACCTACAACATCAAGATCTAAGGGTAACCACAACTCAAGTTGGAACAAGAAACCTTCTTTTCCTAAGGGGAATCAGAACCAACAACAACTTCAGTAACAACAACAACATAAGGGATCATACCCTCAGGCACAAAGTGGTGGTAGTGGTTCTAACTTTAAGAACTATTACAATGCACAACGCAATAGGAAAAATCAGAACACTCAGCCTGCACAGAGCAACTTGTCTTTTTCTAGTAGGGATAGCCACTAGCAGTCGAGTGCACCTCTAGTAGGGAGGGGATCTAGTAGAGGCACATGATGTTATTCTTGTGGGCAATTTGGAGACATTGCATCCCACTGTCCACAATGTGCATCTCAGTATTTAGGTTCTAGGCCAACAACATCTGAGCTCACAGTCAGAGATGCAGGTAGAGCTCACAAGCTATTTGTGGAAATAGACCACCGTCAGATAGACCATCAGGGGATTGTGGTTGAGACTATGGGATCTATCTGAGGTACAACTCTCTTTGTATTGTTTGATTCAGGTGACACAAACTCTTTTATTTCACCATCATTATTTGCTAAGTTAAGTTGGAAGTGGTTAAGCAGGATTTGGGCTGGCAAGTGGAACTAGCCTTAGGCGCTAGGGTTTCCATAGATTTCATTGTTTAGAAGTGTGAACTAATTTTAGGAGGGTTTGTGACATTAGTTGACCTTCAGGTAATTCCTCTTGGCTCTTACAATGTGGTCTTAGGTATGGATTGGCTTCGCTCTCATAGAGCTAGTATAGACTGCAAAAATAAGACAATTGTGTGTCAAGATGACCAAGGGAAGGATATAGAGATTGTAGGGATACAAACACCTATATCTCTATGGATGATATCTACTATGCAAGTAAAGTAGAGCTTTCATAAGGGATGTTAAGTATTTTCTATTACGGTAAGTGAGCTGAAAGAAGAAGACCCCGCAGGAAAGACTATAGAGCACCCTATTCTATAAGAATTTGTGGATGTCTTTTCAAGTGAGATTCTGGGCATTCCTCCAAAGAGAGATATTAATTTCAGCATTGATCTCATTCCAGGAGCAGAGCCTATTTCTAGAGCTCCTTATCGTATAACCACTCAGGAATTGATTGAGTTGTGCCTACAGCTTGAGGAACTTTTGGCCAAGGGTAGTATTCGACCGACTGTATCACCATGGGGAGCTCTAGTGCTCTTTGTGAAGAAGAAGGATGGTTCATTGTGCCTTTGTATTGATTATAGACAACTAAACAAGGTGACAATAAAGAACAGGTATCCTTTGCCAATGATCAACAATTTATTTGATTAGATTAAGGGAGCTACAATGTTCTCCAAAATCAATCTTAAGTTAGGATACCATTAGCTTCACATTTAGGATGTTGATATTTATAAGATCAAGTTTTGAATTTGCTATGGGCACTACGAGTTCACACTATTTCCTTTTAGGTTGACAAATGCTCCATTAGTTTTCATGTGTCTGATGAATGGAGTGTTCCATTCCTGTCTTGACAATTTTGTACTCATGTTCCTAGATGATATATTGATATATTCTAGATCCTAGAAGGAGCATGAGGTACATTTGTGTTTGGTTTTGCAATGCTTGAGAGATAATTAACTTTATGCCAACTCAACAAAGTGTGATTTCTTTTGATCAGAGATACAGTACTTAGGGCACATCATATTAGGTGAGGGTATCTCTGCAGACCTTGCAAAGATTTAGGCAATGGTAGATTGGCCCACACCCATTACCATGTCAAAAATTCATAGTTTCATGGTTCTAGTTGGTTATTATCACAGGTTCATCCAAAACTTCTCTAGAATAGCACATCCTATCAATTCCCTTTAGAGGAAAGGAAAAAAGTTTTTATGGATGGAGAAATACGAGGAAGCATTTTGGAAGCTCAAGGAGTTTTTGACCAGTGCACCTATCTTATCAGTACTTGATCCAGCAAGTGACTTCATGGTGTGTACAGATGCTTCCCTAGAGGGGATTGGAGTAGTATTGATGTAGGATGGATGGGTGATTACATATGAATCACTCAAACTCAAGGATCAAAAGTTGAATTATCCTACGCATGATCTTGAGTTAGCTATGGTAGTTCATGCCCTTGTAAGGTCCCTCCCCGCATGTACTTATTTAAATATGAATTTATTTGTTAAATCTGTTGTAGGAGGTTAGAACGGTTATGAAGTAATGTTTTATATTGTGAAGATCCTAATGAAAATTAAGATCAGTTCATACATCTGTGTTTTAATACTCAGTGATTTGAAAACTACTACATTATCTCGATTGTTTAAACATTAAAATTTCAATAACAATGATACGAGGCATTTTCACCTGATAATAAGGGTGTGATTTCGGTACCTCGATGATCAGGTTTTTTATGCTTTCAATTAGTTTAGTATTCCTTAATTAGGTGATGTTTATAATGTTAGGTATATACATGCCTAACAATGATTATTCTAGTATTTTAATTTGAATTAATGAATAAGTTATGTTATATTGATTATGTGTTTACTGATGTTTAAATGTGAGTAGAAATGAATTAAAATAGTTAATTATATGAAATATTCATGTTTTGATTTATGTAACTATCCAGATAAGTTTTGAATATATATATATATATATATATATATATGTGTGTGATTTTCTTGAGCTACTGATGTGTGCAATGAGTGTGCAGGATATTTTAGCTGAGAAAATCTAATGGAGAAACAAAACTGAACCCTATGTATTGTTTGTGGAAACCAAGGTTAAATATGATGAAAGATGCAAACCCCATTGTTCATATTTTGTTTGTGTTATGGATTGAATGAATGTAGCATTCTGTAATCAGTGAATGTTAATGTTTTGTAACATTGTTCTTGTAGTGTCACTTGACACTCATGAATTGTATATGCATTCCAGCATGATAGTTAGGGTTAATTGGGTAACCTAAAGATCTAAGTCAGACTAAGTTAGTGACCTTTTTGCTAATCTATTTTTAATCGAGTTTAGTTACCCCTAATCCAAATTAGTGCTTAGTCTGCATTTTGGAGTTGTTAGATAGTCCTAAATATTCCTAGCTTTTGTTTGGTCCCAAATCAATTCCTAAGGCCTTAAATCATGAAATTTTAATACCCAAGGGGTATGGGTATGGATTGGGGGCATTTTCCACCCCCCTAGCCCCTTTTGTTGACTTGTGAGGTCATTCAAAAAGTCCATTTTTGATTTAATGCGAAAATAGAATGATTTCACCATGGGTTGAATGACCCTAACCCCACCTTGAGGTTAGCCTTAGGTTTAGTTGAGTTAGAAATATCTAAATTTTTAGGCAAGTGGGGGAAGTTATTGCCCTTTTTAGGTGGTTGAGTTTGGATATTATTTAGAGGCTTTTTTTGAGTAGTTTTGGTTGTTACCCAATCTCTAATTTTAGAGTGAAGTTTTGGAAGATTGAAGGCAAGGAAGGAAAAGCTCTTCTCAACTTGTTCATTTTACCATAACATTTTTGTGAAGGTAGGAGTTCTTCATCTCCTTTTTTCATGTTGTTCATGTTGTTCATGTTGCTCATGTTGTTTCATGCTTGGTTCATGCTTATGTTATTGTGTTGTTCATTGGTATGCGTGTATGTATGTTGGATATGCTTGGGAAGGATTGAAAAATGTTTTTCTTGAATGCTTTTCCTTCATGTTTTGCTCGAATTACAAAGTTTTCTTGTATGGGTGTTTTGACATTACTCACCCTCAGATAGGGCAGAAGTGGCCAATTTTGGGAAAGGTCTTCAGTTGGACTCCAACAGTGTAGAGTCTCTTCTTAGGACGAGAAGAGGGAAAGAAGGTAGGGTGTTATGGGCCCTTACCTATTAACACAAACCACATATGAGTTTTGGCATGTAAGAATGGAAGAATGAAAGTTCTTGAGTTATAGCTCCGATTGGGCACCTATTTTGGTGTTGTGTCTGACATCTCTTGTTGGAAAAATCCACCTTCTCCCTCATTTTGGTTCAATGTTGAACTTGTTGTGAAAACCCAGTACGAAAATGAATGTCTGATTTTGTCTCCTTGTTATGTTATTTGTCACCTAGTTAGTTTTCGTTCTCTCCACAATCTCAGTGATGTATTGTAGAAATGAAATGGATCCCTTGTTAAGGGCCATGAAAGAAATTTGGATTGATTGTTGAAATTCAATAATATTCGAGATTAAAATCCTATGTAAAAATGTCAATTAAACTTTTTTTGTTGTAGTGGCAATGATGTTGAGTTTTCTTCCTAGTTCTTTCTCCGTGGAGCCTTTGAATCAGGTGGTTTAATAGAAAAAGATAAATTGAGTAATATCCTTGCATATGATCTTTCCTGTAATTCAGTTTATATGCATATGTTTATTGGAAAACGAATGCAATGGTGTTTTTGTTAGAATTCTTTAGAATAATTGAGAGGGGGGGGGGGGGGGTGTGAATTAGTTATTCAAGGTCCAATAATGTCCAATACAACTTTTTCTTCTAATCCTTAATGGCACATAACTGAAATTATCATGCATGCAATTAAACATTAAACAACCATGAAAGATAACATGCATCACACCATAACACTAAGGATTTTGATGACCCAGAAACCCTCCAGGAATAAGAAGGTAAAACTAGGGTGGGGATGACACCCACAAAATAACTACGCAATTGATTTCAACCACTTCTGATGGTTTGCCCTATTAAAGGCCTGCCTTATTAAAGGCTACAACACATTGTTAAATGTGACCTTGTTAAAGGATTTCTACACCCTGTTAGGAGTGTGCCCTATTAGAGGACTTAAGAACATTCAACTTGGAATGTCACCCTGTTAAAGGATTTACGTAGAGCTGTTAGGCTCACCCAAGTCCATGGGATTTACAGTCACCTTCTCAAAATAATCTTTCATCCCTCTCTAAGGATCTCCTATCCTCCTCCTAAGGATCTCTTTATCCTTCTCCTAGGGATCTCTTTATCCTTTTCCTGAGGCTTATCCACCTAGCTGTTAAGCTAACCTAGCAATGTAGGATTTTAGTATCTAATACAATGGTAAGAGAGTATTAGAAGGGTTTTGACCTGGTTCAGATTGCAACTCTAACCTTGCAGATTTCAGATCACTCTTCAGTTCTTTTCTTTGCTTGGCTTTCCTCCCTTGCAGTGCTGACAGCTTGTTCACCCTTCAAGATCTGTCTCCTTGAGTTCTTCCACTCGTTATGCCAATGCACTCCATGATCACTTTATCAACTCAGAGTCTTGATGCTCTGTACTTACACCTCTTGGCTTCTTCACATGACCATACTTATGACCAACTCCCTCTCATACATGCACACTTGATCTCTAACCTGTAACTCCTTATATAGAAGTTATGTTCTTCATTTCCCGCTCAAATCTTGATTTGATCTTGAGAAAATGATATTGTTTTCCCTCCAAATTGCTTCTTCTAGAAACTTCATGATAAATCCATTAGCATTCACCTTGAATTGGTTTGCATGGTTTACCTAATATTCTGTGACATCTACTCATCATCCTTATCATCCAACTAATTCAAAAAATTCAATGTAACAAACTTACCATCATTAATCTGGCGAATCTTTAACTTAAGAAATAATGCAGCAACTCGGCATCATTAGTTTACTGATGCTCAACACCTAACCAATTTTGTGTTACTTGGCACCTGAATATCACTCGTCTCCTGTCTCATGCTCGACACCCGAAGCCACTCGGCACCTGAAGGTTGCTCAGCACCTAAAGATCACTCAGCACTTGATCTTCACTCGGCACACACTAAGGTTGAACTTGCTCGACTTCAACTAAGAATCTATTTGGCTCTAACTAGCTTGCTCGACTCTCTCCAATGAAATTAGTTAGGCTTTACAAATGACTTAGTTAAACCTTACATCTTTGATGTGTATTAGTGTGTCCAACCTCTTATAGTCTGTCATCAATACACTATTTCATCAATGGCTTAGCTGATCCTTATACTTCATTACAACATCATAACTTCAACCTTTCTCTAGGTACTCTAGTTACATCTTATTGATTGCCACCTCCTTGTCAATCAACCAATTGATAGTACTTGGATCACTTAAGCAATTGTCATTCCTATAAGTAGCAAGTTTGACATCAATGACAAAACAATGATTGAAAACATTCTTTACCAGTTCTATTATTCTTCATTCATGATCATTTCAATCATTTCCAATAGTTTTACCCCTCCTCTGGAATTCTTATAGTTCAAGTTGTATTCATTTGATTAATGTTAATTAGACAGAATGATGATATACATATAATTATGCAATTAAAGTTCGAAATATGTTAAAAAGGATTCCATTTTATGATTGGTATTTCATTTCATAAATTTCATGAGTATTAGGAAGCATAATAATCCTTATCAATCGTTCAAGAATTACATTTAGCATTCACATTATAAATCAACTTAAAGAAAATGAAAAAAACATACCACCCACCACCCCCCCCCCCCCCGGGCTAATAAATAAATTTTGAAATCTTATACTTAGTCAAAAAAAAAAAGTGTTTCCAAGAGCAAAATACCACCCACCCCCCCCCCCCCTTGGCTAATAAATAAATTTTGAAATCTTATACTTAGTCAAAAAAAAAAAAGTGTTTCCAAGAGCAAATATGCTTTGGATTTTGTATGGGAAGACAAATTAAATGAACAGAGAATCTCCATCAAATATTATTTTTTGAATTTATTAAATATTATTTACTTTAGATGAAAAAAAAAGAAAAGAAAAAGAAAACAAACATTATTAATACTTTTACCAAATATCCTAAATATCCTAAGTTTCTAACTACTTAACTTTTCATTTTAACTCCTAAAAGCTATCCTAGTGATCTGATTAGGATCTAGGACTATTACAGAGGAATGCTTAACATTATTTCATAAAGTAAAATTTCAAAGCGTTAATTAGCAAATTAACACAACTTAAATGCTGAAATGAACAAAGCATAAAAATGTAATGACTGAAAGAAAGAGAGTAGAGAGACATAAGGCAAAACACGATTGATAACGGAGTTCATCCGCGGGTCGGACTACATCTCCGGGTCTTGCTCCAATAGAGGGACCAATCCGATTTGTTCCAAAATCAATTACAAGTGATCAAGATCTTCCCTTCAAGCACAATTACAGCATTACTCTCCAATGTGCAGGAATAATCATCAAGTCTCCAAAATCATAATCTCCTTCTCATCACCTGGATGCCTTTCCAAAGCCTACTACCCCCATTTTATACATCAAATTTAGCCAAAAATGGGCTAAAACAATTAACTAACAAAATCTCCCATTTTGGTTACATATTTCGAATTTACCCCTTTTACCATTATTTGGATATGATTTGACACCAAAATTAAGGGTTTGTTTTCAACAAATACCCCCAATTAAATAAGCTTGGGCGGATTTGTTATGAATAGATAACAACTCTTCCCTTAATATTACATATGGCATAAATAGCCCATTGGTTGGCCTTAATTTTAGGAGGCCAATGGTTAGGAGTTCAACTCCCATTATCTCATTCCTTTAATTCGAATTAAATAGCTATTTTAATTCAAATTTGAATGTTTTCCCTCTCTTTATGATTTCGTGATGTCATGTTGATGTCATCGAAATCCATACTTTTACTGGAATTTGAAACCATCATAACTTTTATATCCGATCTCCGTTCTTGATGAAATGAACACCATTGGAAAGCTTTTGACGAGCTCTTTCATTTGGAATCCATTGTCAAATACTTTTGAGATGATTATTTTTTCACCCTTTTACGACCTTTGGTCCCAGTTTGACCAAATTTTGACCAGTCATAATTTTTGCACTTGAACTCCAATTTTGATCGTTCAAGTTATGTTGGAGTCAAAATTGTGAACACTTGTAATGATGTTGATTCTTGGAGCATTAGGGACATTTTACTTTTCAGTAATTTTCATCCCCTGGATCACCTAGCCTAACAACTAGACTTATTCTACAACCCCCCCCCCCCCCCCCCCTTTGCCATATCAGGCACATGCCCCTTTTTGACTTATACAACACATTTTTCCCTGACTTCACCGACCTCTTTTTAATGGCTCTTGGTGAGCATACACTTTCACCCCATGCATTTAGGATGACATCACTCTTCTCCATTTCCAATTTTGGCGCAGGTATGGGAAAACAAGTCACTTAAGCATTAAATGATATGACAACATCTTATCATCCTGCTTTGTTTTAAATAAACCCTTAAACTTCTGCCCATGCAAAATTCTCCTTGCAAACTAACTTGGGAAAGCGTGTAATCCTCCTTGGTAGGCGCCCAAGGCAAGTGGGCATGTCAGGTTTTAAATTTTTTTTCCTCCAAACAAATGCTACCTAATGTACCTTGCTGCAAGAGGATTAGTTTGTCTTGGGCAGCAAATTATGGCCTGGGACAACATGAGGGTTCCTTGGGGAACACCCAAGCAAGTGGTTGGCCCACTTGCCATGTGGGAGATGGGCTTAGGGTAGTTAATAGAATCAAGAGTTAGGGTAATTTAGTTGTTTGTTAGGATTGGTAAGTAGTTTAGTTTATGTTAATTTAATTACTTGGTAGTAAGAGTTGTATAATATATATGATTGATTAGATTATGAATAATAAGTTAGGGTTAAATTGTTATTAGGTGTTCTGTTAGTATTATGTGTTGTTTTTAGATGTTATGTTAAGAATTATTAAATGTTAAATTATTTTGAGTTAAGTGGTGATAGGCTTTTGTCTTAGTCTTAGGATGGCAAGCTAGATTATTGGTACTACTTTTATTAAGTTTAGTTGCTTAATTGGATTTTAGGATGAAGACTAGGTAGTTGTAACTAGATTGTCGTTAATAGAATTCAATGTTATATAGAGTTGTTATGTTAGAGGTTAGAATGTGGTAGATTTTAAGATGAATTAGATTTATTTCTTTTGTATTAAATTATTTTAATTCGTATATTTTAGTGTTAGATTTTTATTGGTTGTGTTAGTTGTTATTAAGTTAAAGTGAGATAGTAATTAAAAGTTGGATGTTAGAGTTGTTTTGTTATTTCTTTTATTTATCAAGATAATGTTAGTAATTAATGTTTAGGTTCATAATTAATTTTATTTAATAGTGATATAGTAAAATTCTAGTTGGTTTTATTTAGCTCCCTTTATAAAAATAAATTAGTAATTATGTGGTATTGGTTTGAGATTAACTTAAGTTACATTATAGATATATTTAATCTTTGGAAATTCAATTAAAGTTTATTTGATTATAATATTATTGTAATTTCAATGAAGGCACCTTAGGGTTAGTAAATGTTATGTTATTGTGCACATGTTTTATACGTTAGATTGCTTGACAACTTGATAAACTAACATAACTTACAAAATTTCATAAACTTATTACATGTTATATGGTATGGTCAAAGTAGGGTTGACTCAGTCCTCGATTAGGGTTTGAACCTACATGTACCTTGGCAAAGGGTGTAATCTTTGATGTTATGTCCGAGCTAGATGCATCTGTGGTATCTTGGCTTGAGTGTCTTGAATTTGTGTAGTTTGGGTTGAAGGGTCAAACTTTGCATCTAAACTGAAATTTAATCAACTTCCTTAAAACCCTTGGTCAACCTTCTGTAACTTTCGAGGTAACATCTTTTCAACATAGTGGTTAATTAAACTTAAAAAAAAAAAATTGGTGTGTTTTGCTCTGTATTTTGGGCATGACATTTTGGTATCAGAGCCTAGTTTCGTAACACTTGGGCAATAATGGGTCCATGTTAAATATGGACATTTAAATTTTACTATACAAAGTAGGGATTTTCCTTGCAGAAATTTGATAAGTAAATGTATTCCTTCTAAAACTGCGACACCGATAATTGAACCTAGTAAAGCTTTGAACCAATAATAACAAATGTGAATGGTTAACCATATCAGATAACCCCGTCTTAATGATTTAAAACAACTAATTAGATGCAAGATTTTTATTAGTTATATTAAAATATATTATGATCTAATTAAGAAATCAAATTATATTTAATACGACCACCTTGAGGGAAAATTAAATTAAGAACCCTAAAACAACTTTGAATCATGAGAGTGGAAAAGAGTGCATAACCTAACGATCAAGGAAGCAATGTTTCTCATCATCTTTAATAGAAGAAAATTTTTGTTTGACCCGATCACTCATGGGAAAATTTAATATATATCATTCTAGTAATCCTTGGAATGCAAACAAGAGGATTGATTGAGACTCATTTTAGTATCCTCACATTTGCACTTTTGAGTGAGTTTTGATTAGGGAAAAACCCCTAGTACAACAAACCCTAATTATAGGGCAATGTCAATGAAGATAAGTATGTAGTGAGTATGTGGGATCGATCATAGGTTGAGGGACATGGTCTTTAAACCACCACCTAATTTAAATCCAAGATCCTTGTAGTCGCTTTGGAAGACTTAAGATTCCTCATTTTCCTCAAAGACCTCGATATGGCCACATTATGTCACTAATGTAAATTTTGTAAGTAATTGGAATTATGTCCTTATTTGTCTGATTTAAGATATTGGTATTTTAATGTTCTTTCCTTTTTACCAAACAATGTGATGTGGGGCTATTTAGCCAACTATATTATTGATGATTCTATTCTACCTCTTAGTTATGTCATTATTTCTTGATTAAAATTTTGCTATTGTGGCCACTCTTTATTTCTTTTATTTTTGGACTTTTGGATTGGATATTTCATTCTTGATTTTGAATTTAAATTTTGAGGCACTTTCTTGTGAATTTTTTTTTGGCAAAGTGACATATGATGGGCCTACCAAAAGGGATTCTTGACGATTAAGTGGATGTTTAACATCAGGGTTTGGGGTTATTAGTGAGAGTATCCGTGCCCCACCCTCTCCCAAGATTTTGAAAATAGGTCTAGTGTTATCTGTTGGTTGTTATAAATAAAGAAATTGTACCCCAACATAAATTTGGGTAAGGTTACGAGTTAACCGAAAGGACTTCTAGATGGAAGGGTGCATGTGTAGTGATGGACTTGTTGAGTATCCTATCAAGAATCAGTGTGTCGTGGAAACTCTAAAGGGAAGATATTTAACCTTGAATAAAAGGGACAAATGGCTTTATATGAAAACTTGTTGAGGGAGTCTCATATAGTTGATTACCTGATGAGTGGGTATGTAGAAATCAGAACGTCTTATGATATTATTATTGTTAGAGACTCTCTAAGTATCACATACTAGATTAGAATGTTGTTTATATGTGAATTATATGTTTTAAAGAGAGTTTGACCCTGGAAAATGTAATCATGTCAGAGTTTTGGATTGAACTTTTCTTTTAGTAAGAATAATTAGGTAAATATGTTATCTCACCTGAGTATGTAAGTGAATTATTAATCATTCTTTTTATAAGAGTAAATTCTGGAATAGGTCTAGACAAAGTCTAGCATAAGATGAACATTCTAGTTGTGTGACTTCTAGGAGGAAGTCAAAGGCTACTGCGGGAGAATGTAAGGTCCCTCCTCGCATGTACTTATTTAAATATGAATTTATTTGTTAAATCTGTTGTAGGAGGTTAGAACGGTTATGAAGTAATGTTTTATGTTGTGAAGATCCTAATGAAAATTAAGATCAGTTCATACATCTGTGTTTTAATACTCAATGATTCGAAAACTACTACATTATCTCGATTGTTTAAACATTAAAATTTCAATAATAATGATACGAGACATTTTCACCTGATGATAAGGGTGTTGATTTCGGTACCTCGATGATTAGGTTTTTTATGCTTTTAGATAGTTTAGTATTCCTTAATTAGGCGATATTTATAATGTTAGGTATATGCATGCCTAACAATGATTATTCTAGTATTTTAATCTGAATTAGTGAATAAGTTATGTTATATTGATTATGTGTTTACTGATGATTAAATGTGAGTAGAAATGAATTAAAATAGTTAATTATATGAAAGATTCATGTTTTGATTTATGTAACTATCTAGATAAGTTTTGAATATGTGTGTGTGTGTGTGTGTGTGTGTGTGTGTGTGTGTGTGTGTGTGTGTGATTTTCTTGAGCTACGGATGTGTGCAATGAGTGTGCAGGATATTTTAGCCAAGAAAATCTAACGAAGAAACGAAACTGAACTCTATGTACTGTTTGTGGAAACCAAGGTTAAATATGATGAAAGATGCAAACCCCATTGTTCATATTTTATTTGTGTTGTGGATTGAATGAATGTAGCATTCTGTAATCAGTGAATGTTAATGTTTTGTAACATTGTTCTTGTAGTGTCGCTTGACACTCGTGAATTGTATATGCATTCTAGCATGATGGTTAGGGTTAACTAGGTAACCTAAAGATCTAAGTCAAACTAAGTTAGTGACCTTTTCGCTAATCTATTTTTAATTGAGTTTAGTTACCCCTAATCCGGATTAGTGCTTAGTTTGCATTTTGGAGTTGTTAGATAGTCCTAAATATTCTTAGCTTTTGTTTGGTCCCAAATCAATTCCTAAGGCCTCAAATCATGAAATCTTAATACCCAAGGGGTACGGGTATGGGTTGGGGGCATTTTTCACCCCCCTAGCCCCTTTTGTTGACTTTTGAGGTCACTCAAAAAGTCCATTTTTGCTTTAGTGCGAAAATAGAATGATTTCACCATGGGTTGAATGACCCTAACCCAACCTTGAGGTTAGCCTTAGGTTTAATTGAGTTAGAAACCTCTAGATTTTTAGGCAAGTGGGGAACGTTATTGCCCTTTTTAGGTGGTTAAGTTTGGATATTATTTAGAGGATTTTTTTTGAGTAGTTTTGGTTGTTACCCAATCTCTAGTTTTAAAGTGAAGTTTTGGAAGATTAAAGGAAAGGAAG
The DNA here is from genome assembly GCA_028749045.1 of Cupressus sempervirens. Taxonomy (NCBI): domain Eukaryota; kingdom Viridiplantae; phylum Streptophyta; class Pinopsida; order Cupressales; family Cupressaceae; genus Cupressus; species Cupressus sempervirens. Next base: position 94,358,985 of record CM053783.1, on the reverse strand, counting down.
GAAAAGTTCTTCTCAACTTGTTCATTTTGCCATAACCTTTTTGTGAAGGTAGGAGTTCTTCATCTCCTTTGTTCATGTTGTTCATGTTGCTCATGTTTTTTCATGCTTGGTTCATGCTTATGTTATTGTGTTGTTCATTGGTATGCTTGTATGTATGTTGGGTATGCTTGGGAAGGATTGAAACATGTTTTTCTTGAATGCTTTTCCTTCATGTTTTTCTTGAATTTTGAAGTTTTCTTGTATGGGTGTTTTGGCATTACTCACCCTTGGATAGGGCAGAAGTGGCCAATTTCGAGAAAGGTCTTCAGTTGGACTCCACAATGTAGAGTCTCTTCTCAGGACAAGAAGAGGGAGAGAGCGTAGGGTGTAATGGGCCCCTACCTGTCAGCACAAACTACGTATGAGTTTTGGCATTTAAGAATGGAAGAACGAAAGTTTTTGAGTTATAGCCCCGATTGGGCACCTGTTTTGGTGGTGTCTGACATCTCCTATTGGAAAAATCCACCTTCTCCCTCATTTTGGTTCAATGTCAAACCCGTTGTGAAAACTCAGAATGGAAATGAATGTTTGATTTTGTCTCCTTGTTATGTTGTTTGTCACTTGTTTAGTTTTCATTCTCTCCACAATCTCAGCGATGTATTGTAGAAATGAAATGGATCCCTCGTTAAGGGCCATGAAAGAAATTTGAATTGATTGTTGAAATTCAATCATATTCGGGATTGAAATCCTGTGTAAAAATGTCAATTAAACTTTTTTGTTGTAGTGGCAACGATGTCAGGTTTTCTTCCTGGTTCTTTCTCAGCAGAGCCTTTGAATCAGGTGGTTCAATAGAAAAAGATAAATTGAGTAATATCCTTGCATATGATCTTTCCTGTAATTTAGTTTATACGCATATGTTTATCAAAAAATGAATGCAATGGTGTTTTACCCCTCCTCTAGCATTCTTTTAGTTCAAGTTGTATTCATTTGATTAATGTTAATTAGATAGAATGATGATAGACATATAATTATGCAATTAAAGTTTGAAATATGTTAAAAAGGATTCCATGTTATGATTGGTATTTCATTTCGTAAATTTCATGAGTATTAGGAAGCATAATAATCCTTATCAATCGTTCAAGCATTACATTTAGCATTCACGTTATAAATCACCTTAAAGAAAATGAAAAAAACATACCCCCCCCCCCCTTGGCTAATAAATAAAATTTGAAATCTTATACTTAGTCAAAAAAAAAATGGCCTTAAAAAAAAAGTGTTTCCAAGAGAAAATATTCTCTGGATTTTGTATGGGAAGACAAATTAAATGAACAGAGAATCTTCATCAAATATTCTTAATTTGAATTTATTAAATATTATTTACTTTAGATGAAAAAGAAAAGAAAAGAAAAAGAAAACAAACATTATTAATACTTTTACCAAATATCCTAAATATCCTAAGTTTCTAACTACTTAACTTTTCATCTTAACTCCTAAAAGCTATCCTAGCCTAACCACTAGACTTATTCTACCACACCTTCCCCCCCTGCGATATCAGGCGCAGGCCCCTTTTTGACTTATACAACACATTTTTTCCTGACTTCACCGAACTCTTTTTAATGGCTCTTGGTGATTGTACACTTTCACCCCATGCATTTAGGATGACATCACTCTTCTCCATTTCCAATTTTGGCACAGGTATGGGAAAACAAGTCACTTAAGCATTAAATGATATGACAACATCTTATCATCCTTCTTTGTTTTAAATAAACGCTTTAACTTCTACCCATGCGAAATTCTCCCTGCAAACTAACTTGGGAAAGCATGTAATCCTCCTTGGTAGGCACCCAAGGCAAGTGGGCATGTCAGGTTTTAAAACAGTTCTCCTCCAAACAAATGCTACCTAATGTACCTTGCTGCAAGAGGATTAGTTTGTCTTGGGCAGCGAATTATGGCCTGGGACAACGTGAGGGCTCCTTGGGGAATGCCCAAGCAAGTGGTTGGCCCACTTGCCATGTGGGAGATGGGCTTAGGGTAGTTAATAGAATCAAGAGTTAGGGTAATTTAGTTGTTTGTTAGGATTGGTAAGTAGTTTAGTTTATGTTAATTTAATTACTTGGTAATAAGAGTTGTGTAATATATATGATTGATTAGATTATGAATAATAAGTTAGGGTTAAATTGTTATTAGGTGTTCAGTTAGTATTATGTGTTGTTTTTAGTGTTATGTTAAGAAATTTTAAATGTTAAATTATTTTGAGTTAAGTGGTGATAGGCTTTTGTCTTAGTCTTAGGATGGCAAGCTAGATTATTGTTACTACTTTTATTAAGTTTAGTTGCTTAATTGGGTTTTAGGATGAAGACTAGGTAGTTGTAACTAGATTGTCGTTAGTAGAATTCAATGTTATATAGAGTTGTTATGTTAGAGGTTAGAATGTGGTAGATGTTAAGATGAATTAGTTTTATTTCTTTTGTATTAAATTATTTTAATTCGTATGTTTTAGTGTTAGATTTTAATTGGTTGTGTTAGTTGTTATTAAGTTAAATTGAGATAGTAATTAAAAGTTGGATGTTAGAGTTGTTTTGTTATTTCTTTTATTTATCAAGATAATGTTAGTAATTAATGTTTAGGTTCATAATTAATTTTATTTAAGAGTGATATAGTAAAATTATAGTTGGTTTTATTTAGCTCCCTTTATAAAAATCAATTAGTAATTATGTAGTATTAGTTTGAGATTAACTTAATTTAAATTATAGATATATTTAATCTTTGGAAATTCAATTAAAGTTTATTTGATTATAATATTATTGTGATTTCAATGAAGGCTCCTTAGGGTTAGTAAATTTTATGTTATTGTGCATAGGTTTTATAGGTTAGATTGTTTGACAACATGACAAACTAACATAACTTAAGAAATTTCATAAACTTATTACGTGTTATACGGTATGGTGAAAGTAGGGTTGATTCAGTCCTTGATTAGGGTTTGAACCTGCATGTACCTTGGTAAAGGGTGTAATCTTTGGTGTTATGTCCAAGCTAGATGCATCTATGGTATCTTGGCTCGAGTGTCTTGAATCTGTGCAGTTTGGGTTGAAGGGTCAAACTTTGCATATAAACTAAAATTTAATCAACCTCCTTAAAACCCTAGTCAACCTTCTGTAACTTTCGAGGTAACATCTTTTCAACATAGTGGTTAATTAAATTTTTTTAAAAAAATTGGTTTGTTTTGCTTTGTATTTTGCACACGACAACCCTAGTGAGATGGAGACACTTCTTACTGGGACACAGAATTGAACTTCATAGTGATCATCGCAGTCTATAATACATATTCACTCAGCCTAATCTAAATGCTAGTCAAATGGTAGCTAACACTTTGAGTCACATGAGACATGTGACACTATCTATGACTCTTGCTATGGATTTGAGGAGCCATATGCTTCAGGCACTTCCTACAGATATTTGGTATCAAGAGGTGAGCAAAGAGATAGATTCAAGGAGATCATTGGAGGGAAGGTTTTTAGATTATGTTTTGGAGTCAGATGGCCTTTTGCAATATTCAAGAAGGATCTATGTACCGCTACTAGATGAGCTTTGTACATTGATCCCATTGGAGGCTCATTGTGCACCTTACTCGGCACATCCAAGTGTTAAGAAGGTGCATGCAAATTTGTGACGTCTATTCTATTAGATAGGGTGAAACATAATATCGTTGATTTTGTGGCTAGGTGTCTTGATTGTCAAAGAGTTAAAATAGAGCACTAGCATCCAAGAGAGCTTTTACAACCAAATCTCATTCCTTCATGGAAGTGGGACATCATCTTTATGGATTTCATAGTAGGATTACCTATGACTGCTTGTTGAGATGATGCTATCATGGTCACCGTTGATCGATTGACTAAGGTAGCACATTTTTCACTGATGATGTCATCCTATACTATAACTTCTATAGTTAATGTCTTCATGCATGATATCACGAGACTACATGGAATTCCTTGGAAGATCATTTTGAATAGGGATCCTATATTCACTTCTCATTTTGGGCATCACTGCAGCACGATCTTTGAGCACAATTAAACTTTAGCTCAACTTATCACCTAGAGATAGATGGGCAAATCGAGAGAGTGAATCAAGTTCTCTAGAGGATATGTTGAGGATGTAAGTGATAGATATACAAACTCTTTGGGAGGACTATCTTTACCTAGTGGAGTTTGCTTATAATAACAGATATCACCGTTCTATTGGCATGACACCTTTTCAGGCCTTGTATGGTCATCCTTGTCATACACCTTTGAGTTGGGACAATCTTGAGGATCGCATATTGTTGGGTCTTTAGATGCTTCAAGATATGGAGCAACAAGTAGTGTGCATCCATGAGGATGTATTTATGACTCAAGATAGGTAGAAAAAGTATGTCGATGCTCATAAGATGGATAAGTAGTTTGCTATGGGAGAGAAAGTGTTCTTTAGAGTGCACTCGTGGTAAAGTCTAATTCGTTATGGAAAGGGTTCGAAGCTAGCACCTCACTTTGTGGGGTCATTTGAGATTCTTGAGAGGATAGGTGTAGTTGCCTATCGTCTTGCTTTGCCACCCAGCCTAGCTCACGTTCATGATGTTTTCCATGTTTCTATACTTAGGTAGTATATTCCTGATGTGTTACATGTTCTTGATTGGAATGCGTTGCAAGTAGAGGATGGGCAGCTGGCTTTGGGACTGGTTCACATTTTGGAGCAGGGAGAGTTGACCCTCAAGGGTCGAACCATAAAGCAGGTGAGGGTTCAATGGGACCCCACTAATGAGTCATCAGCTATATGGGAGGATGCATTTGGTCTACAAGATTTATATCCCTACTTTTTTATAGGTTTCCAAGAGCAAGCCTAAGTCTGGGGGGTGGATGTAGTGCTTGCCCCTAGTTTACATTTTATTATTATTACCAAACTCTTTTAGGTCAGTTTTATGCTTGATGGTTAGTAGCATTGTCTTTTAGATTATCATATATTGTTTCATATTTAGTTGATTTTATGATGAGACTACTTGGTACTATTTACTTTGTGTATGCATGATTATACCTTGATTATGATTATTATAGTGATTTTAATTATTTGATGATGATTAGTTAAATGAATTGTTATTCATGTTTTCTTATGGATACTTACCTCATACTACATGTGTATGGTGTGCATGTATGTTTTATTTATGTATGACATTTCTGATGTGGTTAAAGAAGGGAGTCATAGTCACCTGCTAGTCAGGATCTACACAATGCACCACTTCCTACCATTGTCTATTTAGTTTAGTATATATGTGTTTGTACATGCATGGATTTTATGCAGATTGCAGGTACCAGGTATTGACTTCCTTGAATTGCCAGGATGAGCATACCTTATTGCAATATCTCAATGGTAAGAGAGGGTAGATAAATTCTTAAGTCCAAATCCTAACCTTTAAACCCATTTTTCCTAAAAAATTAGGACAAGTATTTGAGATGATTACCTTCTGAATGCGTCATATAAAGTAAATTCGTGATTATAACCTTAGAGTTTGATCTTGTATATGGTATTTTATGATAGGCTTTCATATTTCGTCTTATAGGTCCTTGGTGATTTTTCTATTAATTAAGTCAAATTAAAAGATTAAATTAATGATTTAATTTAATGGAAATTATTAAGATATTTTCAATATTTAATTATATTTAATTAATTGAAAATTAATTAAATAAAAAGAATAAAATTTAAAGATAAAATTATAGTTTAAATTTTAGAGCGTAATAATATTTATTTAATTTAATAATAATATATTTAGGAGATCATTTTTAAATAAATGCTAAATATTGAGTTGATAAATATATTATCAATTAACACTTCGAAAATAAATTAAAGAGTGAAAAAGAAATTAAGTTATTAAAGATATTTAAAATTGCATAAAGTATGCATGAAGTTTGCAAAAAGATAATAGAGAGTTAAAAAGTTATGATCAAGGAGTTCCCTCGGGTGATCACACAATCAATGCCCTAAATTTAGGAGAGAACTCCTCATCAGCATTTGAGGGTCCATTTTTGAGGGACTGAGAATTTTGGAGGAGGGAATTTTCAAAGAGAAGGTTTTGAGAGAAGATATTTCTCTCACAGTCTTCGGATGTTTGTGAATTAGCATCAGAACCAAGTAGATCCTCGTGTTTTATTCACCCAACGATTTACGTTTCTTCAAATTACTATCTTCTTCATGATTGTTGAATTGTTTTTTCAGATTTTGTTTGTAATGAATCTTTCAATCTTCCATCTGAATATACTGGTACTCATATCATTTTCTCTGTATATGTGAGGATTGAAATTATTAGAAACCCTCATTCTGTAGATGAAAGAAAGTAGTTTTAAACTAGGAAGGGTTTTGAACGGAATGGATAATTTAAATAAAAAATTTGATTGGTTTGTTGTAATTTTCCTATCAGAGTATGGATAGAAATTATGTTATATATATATACATAATTTTTTTATTTTTATTTTTTGGGGGGGGTTGGCTATTGTTCTTTTTATTTAAAAAAAAAATGTATTAATTTGGTGGGGAGGTAGGGCCATCAAACTCTCACCTCCCATCGTAACCTGACATGGCAACACAGGCTACCGATAGCCATTAAAGGTCGCACGACAACACAGGGTACTGGTGGCTATTAAAGACCACATGGCAGGCCTGTTGCCATGAACAACATGTATGCCTACTATTGCGGCAGCAGGGTTGCCATGGTAGTGGGCCTACTATCTTTTTTTTTTTAAAGTTAAAAAAAGTTCATTATCATTTTATTAATAATATTTATTATTAATTTTATTATTAAGAGTTTATTAATTATTAATTTAAATTATCATTTAATAATTAATTTTAATAGTAATTTTTATTAATATTTATTAATTCAATAAATAATTAATGAATATTAATTTACTTAATTTTATATAATTATTAATTAATTCAATTTAATTTAGTTTAATTAATAATGGAAATTATTTGATGAAATTCTAGATTTATTTTATTATTATTAGTAATATTGATTTTATAAAATTGTAATGATTTTATTTGAAAATCGATCATTATTATCTTAATAATTCAATAAATAATTACCTTTAAATTAATTTAGAATATTTGACTTATAATAAGGGTAATTGTGCGTTTTATTCAAATATCAGAAATGGGTTAAATTGTACAGGTAAACTACGAATCTCACCTACTTGAAATATACATTGAAACAAATACTTAAACCTTATTGTTAACTCAACTATGTGCTTTAAAAATCAAACCAAACTATGAAACTACATTGTTATATCTATGTTGTCTATATTTTGGGTTTAGGTCAACTAGAGTGTTGACCAGTTTTAGGACGTCTACCAGAGGCTTGGGAGTTCTATGTTTGTGGTATTATGATGATTTAAATTTGATCTTTTAAACTCAACCATGGTAATATGTTTGGCATGCTCTATGATGAGTGTGGTTATATTGTCCATTATTGCTTTCAATGTCCTTGTGTGATTACAAGATGAATGTGACATAATTGTCTCGACCTTTGAGTCTTCAATCAATATTTTTTGGGATGCTTTCCAGTTGCTCGTAGGGAACTGATGGGTCATTGTAAATTATCTTTTGATGCTTTCCAATCACTTGTATAGGACTAAGGTGATATACTACTATTCTTTGTTTTGTGATTTTATGAGCTTATGGTAGGTTATCTATATGTAATGTCGAGAAGTGGCTTGCAATGGAGGCTGGGGCCCAAAGTGGCTGCCAGGATAACCATTGTAAGTTGTTTAATAAGTGAAAAAATTATACTAAATGGTAATAAAATGAACCTAATAAGAGTCTTTGTATGTTCTTTCCCATGCCTCGAGTGCTAGTACAAACTAGGATGGGAGTAGATAGAACGCTTGGTTGCGACCATGCATTGTTAGTATGCCTTGTAAGTACGAAAGGATACTGGTGTCGCATAGAGTCACTAGGGGGCCAAGGTCAAGTTAGACTACTAGGGTAACTCTAGCATTGATTCATGCGATGACATTTGCCTACTTACATAGTAGATTCCCTATGTGTCGTTGTTTGGCTCTGGGTCTAGATGTCGATTTATCTTTGAACCTTTGAGTTAGATTACATTTAGGGTTTCTTGGACATAGATATTACCTTTGGTTATGGGATTGATATCCTATTTGGGACTTGAGACTATCTCCTCAACACAGTGGGAGTGGAGCTTTTTGGGTTACCATGCAGTCAGGTGGTAGTGCTTTTTACTTTTACCATTGAGATTTGTTCGTTGATGTCGTGGCTGGAGTTTTTTGTCTGCATTTCCTTTCATTCTACCTTTGCGTATTATGATGGATGGTTATATCTTTATGATGGATGATTATATATTTATGATGGATGATTTCACTTATTGTATTGTACTTTATTTCATGGATCCGAAAGGGATGATGTAACTATTTTGTAAATGTATATTCTTTCAGCCTTTTATACCCTATGACATGTATAGTGGATGGTTGTGCATTCTGAGTTTTATTGCCGAATGGCATTAGGAAAAAATGTATATTATTAAGTGGAATGGAATTGTAGATGTACTTTCATGTGGATGTGTTATTTATTAGACTTAGTATTATTTAAAATTAAATGTGATTCAACCTCTTGGGATCCTTAAGGAATGTAATCTGTTATGTTTGCTTATGTATGATTGTTTGTTATTGCTTTCGCTACTTTATGATTAATGTGTATTTTGATGTTTAAAAAAAATAAATGTTTGGCAAACTTAGTTAAAACTTTAGGTTAATTATTTTGAATCCCTCAACTTCAATCTCAAGTTTCATCTCAACCTCAAGTAAAACCTAATCCTAAATTGGAGCCTCAACCTAAACCTCGACAACAAGTTAAGAAAAAATGACCTTGGAAACTTTTTATTAGCTTCAATGATTCGAAGACTACTAAAGCTATTGATGGTCCCCTTTATATTACTACTAGGGTTTCTCAGATACGTACTCATGATTGTCTTGTTGATCCTACCTCTTTAGTCAATGTTATTACTGAAGAAAATCTTTTTATGAAAGGTTTGCAATGTGAATTTTATGATACATCAAATGTGTGGATTCAAATTTTTAATGGTTTTCTTTATCCATAATTTGGTTCTATTGATTTTCTAATTGAACTTTGTGGAAAAATTGTGAACACTACCTTTGTTGTTGTTCTTACTTCTGATCAGTTTCAAGTTAAGATTGGTTTGTTGTTGTTAAATGCAATGCATGTTGTTGCATCATCTATTCATTAATATCTTAAATTTATTTATGATGATGAAGTGAAGATGGTTAATCATAGTTTATATCACACTTCTAGGCCCAGAGATTGTGCTACACTTGACTTATTTTGGCCTTCATTACCTAATTCATGTCCTTCTCGTCTTGATCATCTTTTCCACTCATATCAAGCCTATAAGCATCATAAGATTCTCGAGTTAAGTTTACCTCCTATGGATCTTAATCATGGTATTTTCAAATTTAACAAGCTAAGTACTTGACTGATTTATTCAAAAGGTTTGGTTTGAAAAGTTGTAAACCCGTTGGTACATCTATGATAACTAGTCACAAGTTATCCAACAGATATGAGGCACCTATAGTAGAGTAGAAGAAGTATAGATCCATGATTGGAGGATTACAGTATCTGACTCACACCATACCAAACATAGAAAATGTAGTTGGGAATGTAGCTAGATTTCAATCTGATCCTAAGGAATATCATTTTGCAACAATGAAGAGAATATTCAGATATTTTAAAGGGACATCTGACTATGGAATTTGGTATGATAGATTGAGTGATTTCACTCTATGTGCATATACTGATGCAAATTGGGTAGGTAGTATGGATGACAGAAAGAGCACTAGCAGTGGAGAATTCTTTCTTGGAGGAAGATTGGTTTCTTGGTTGAGCAAGAAACAAGATTGTATTTCACAAAGTACTGCTAAGGCAGAGTATGTTGCAGCAGCAAATAATTGTAATCAAGTTATCTGGATGAAGTAGATGCTGAAGGATATCAGAATTGATTTTGATGAACCTATTATCATTTACTGTGATAATGAGTATGTCTAAGAATCTTGTATTATATTCTAAGACTAAGCATATATCTATTGAGTATCATGTGTTGAGAGAGAAATCAACAAAAAAGGAAATCATATTAGAGTATGTGAGTACTAAAGATCAGATTGTAGATATGTTTATGAAGCCTTTTCCTAAAGATATGTTTGAGTACTTGAGAGGTATGCTTGGGGTTATGCCCCTGCCTACTTTTGAGTAGATGACACAAAGAGTGCATTAGTCCACTGGTGCAGAGCACTATTGTTAGCTTGGACTGAATGCTAATGCTTCCCATATGGGGGAGTATCTATGATGATATGAGTCATTGAGGCCTCTTGGTATTTGGTATTGAATAATGTCTTTGGACACTTGAGCTGGTTGAAGACTTGGTGCACCATATTAGCAATTGGTATGTAGTAACATTGAGATTGAGATCCTTGACATTGACGTCAATGTGCAAGAATATGCATGAAAAAACATCTCCTAAGGCATGGGGGAGAGTATGCATAAAAAAAAACAACAACTCCTAAGTATGGGGAGTGAATATGCATGAAGGAGAGATATCTCTTTAGAGAGATTTAGAAAATTCATGAAAGGAAGCAAGAATATGCCTCCAATGTATTGTGAATTGTTTATTGTGAAGTAAATAATTGATGTCTAAGAAGTAGGAGTATGCACCTATTGTTTTGAGATTCTTTTTAGTGTGTGGACAGCTGATGCTTGTCAACAACAACAATAGAACATTGTTTGGTATTTTTGGAACTTAGATGGTTTTTCATCTATGTTTCCATCAATGCCAAAGGGGGAGATTGTTAGCATGAATGTTGATGATACTACATTGGGAGAGTATCCTAAGCATTAGAGAGTATCGACATGTTGGATTCATGATTGTGTTTGTCATTGATGTCAACTCAACATGGTTTCGGTAAAGACTGGCTGAGTAGCAGATAAAGATATCAATGGTATAGGCAATGATTTGATTTTTTGGTAATGTGTAGCTACAAACATGTTCAACAAAATGTCCTAATGATGTAGTTAAGTGCGCAGAGTCTAAGTCAAAGACATACAAAAGATGTACCTGATTTATAGAGAGCAATTTAGAGACAGAGTATTAGGAAAGTGTTTTTGATGTTTGTTTTCTATCTTACATCTGAGATGCAAGGAGAAGATGCATAGTTAGGTAGTGATAGAGGATAGTCCATTAGTGACATCAACGATTGTACAAACCCTAGTATCATACTTGTCAAGTTTTGTATAGACTGTGAGCCGATAGTGCTATTACAATTACAATTAATTAAATATCTTATTATAATTAATTGGGTGTTACCTAGGGTTTTGAAACCCTAAGTATTTCTCTCCCACTCAACTAAAGGAAAAGGAAAGCTTTTTAAATTAATAATTTATTAATTATTTTTCTCTATATAATATTTAATTCCTAAAAGAATTAAATATTAATATATTTAAATGCAAAATAATTAAATGTCAAATTAATTTAAAAAGAACATTAACCTCTCACATAATTAATTCTTTTAGAAATAATTATCAGAATGTGAAAAGAAATAAATCAGGTGAAGTTGACATGAGTGGAATAAGGAATATAAAATAATTAATTCTTAATAGAATTGATTATTACTATAGTGTGCATAAAAGTTTGTGAAATTAAAGTGGGAGATATAACAACAGAATGTAAATAATTAATTCTTTAATGGAATTAATTATCATAGTAATGTACTCAGGAAGTTACAAGAAGAGTTCGGTAAGATGTTGGGAAGTTGCCAAACTTCTTGGCAAAAATTTATTTAAGGGTTGAAAAGGAATTGTAAAGGGTTGTTCTCTTCACCGACAGTTCTACAGCTACAAGAAAGGGAGAATACATTTTTATGTGCAGTGATTGTAACATGGAGGAGGAATAGAAGTGTTATTTTTATTTTTCTGTGACTTGATTGTAATGACAGAGATAAAATGATATTGTTATTGTTTTGTTATGCATCTGAAATAAAAGAGAGTTTCATATATTAGATTCTAAAGTCTAAATATGGTTTTCTTGGATTGAAAATGGTTATACAATCATTTCGTTCATGTTTTAGGTGCAGTTTTACATTATTATTCATATTCAGTAGAATAAAATAATGTTTCTTTGCACTTCCCCTGTGATATGAAAGACTAGATAGATGGTAATATGGTTGTTTGTTTTTTTTTCTCTCCTCATTGTCCAGTTTATAAATCTTATAATCATATTTATCCCATTGTGATGGATAAATACTAGAAAGCCTTTGTGTCTTCTGGTAAAAGACATATCCAGCTATTTAAATTCTTTGAATATCTTTCTAAGAGGGAGTTGTACCTCTCGATTCAAAGGAAAGCTATCAATCTCATAATAGTATTTCTAACCGTTAGTGGCGGTTGTTCTTCTATTCGGGCATTTTGAGTCATTCTTTGTATTTAATTTTGGAAGGACAAAATTGTTTACTAACATTTTTGGCAACTCTATTGGGGAAAGAAAGCAAGTTCCAATGCTTTCCTTTCCTTGGATATTTGAAGGTTACCTCCTCGAGGATAGAGGTTGGTGACTCTAATTTTTTTTGGTTGAAGAAGTTTGATTTATATTATGGTAGTGGTTGCCACTCAGCCATGGGGGCTTGGATCGAACCATTTGCTTTGGTCCAATATTCAACCCTGCCTAAAAGATCATGGGAATACCTTCCCAAGTTTTTCAGAGACAAGACTTAGCATCCAAATGACCACATCAAAACAATCATTATTGGATGTGGTGTTCTTGGTGTGTAGGAAGTGGATGTGGTGTTCTTGGTGTGTAGGAAGAAAATGTATGCATTAGGCTGTTTGTTCAAAGCCTTGTGGGAAAAACCTCTGAATGGTTTCAAAATCTACCAGCTGGATGTATCACCATCTGGGATAATATTAATGAAAAGTTCTTTGAGATGTTTCAACTTGCAATTGATGCCTATCAATTATTGACAGATCTTTTTCAAATTCATGTGAAAGAGGATGAATCTGTAAGGGAGTTTGTTGATAGATTCAACAAGAGTGTTGGTAAAATCCCTCAAGCCCATCAGCCTAATGAAATTAATCACTTAGGCATTTTTACTACTGCAATGGAGGTTGAAGTTCAGTTTAGGTTAAGGCATCTTGCAGTGCAAAGTTTGGCAGATGCTCAAAAAGAGGCAATCAAGTTGGATGATGACATGATTCTTAGTGGCCTAAAATCCACAAGGACTCTTCCAATGAAAGAATACCTTGGTGGACAACAATATTATCTAAAGTTTGGGCCTTCTAAGAAGAATTTTGTTCTAAAAAATAAAATAAAATCAACACCTCTTGTCGCTTCTTGTCAAAATTTGATAGTTCTCCAAGAAGAAGATCTTCTAGTACCTCCTGTGATTGAAAGCAACCACTGTGATATGGTGGAAGCATATCATCTGCATGTTGAGTATGGTGATGAAGACCGTCATGAAGCCACACCTGCTCAAAATAATTCTTTGGATATGGCAGAAGAATCTGGTTTGCATGCTGAAAATAATGCTCAACATCTTCCTCAATCATCTGATATGATAGATTGCTTTGCTGGGTTTTCCACCAAGGAGAAATTTGGTGATAATCAGCTACATGAAAGTTCTTCATTGGCTATGTCCTTGTAGGAACTCAAATCTTTTTCTTTTGAAATATCTGGTGTTGTCCCAGCTATTGGTGATGATTGGGAAAATGTGATAAATCAACATGAAAATCAAGGCAGCTATTATCTTGATACATAGAGGGAAAATGAAATTTGTCATCTTTATTATACCTCTCAAGGAGAAAGATCGGATCTTGAATTACCACATGAGCAAGAAGAACCTCTAAAGGGCATTGTTGAGGTTGAATCAAGTAAGAACTTGTTGTCAGGTGTTTTCTTTTTAGAGTTAGAATCTTTTAGATTTGATGCTTCTGATATATATTCAGCCTACTTCTCTGAACATGAAAGTTTAATAGTTCATCAAGATCAAGAAACGCTTAAGGGCGGTAATAGTAAAATAGAAAATTTCTTGCATGCTAATTATGAATGCTTCTATTTTGGTTACATGGAGATTAGTGAAAAATTTCCATAGCATAAAACACGAAAGGATCTTGAAAATACTAAGGTGCAGACTATTTAGAATCCTTTCTTTATCATGATGAGTTTATGTGCAAAGCTTGAATTTGAGTCTTATCAGGCTGGTCATAAAGGTATGTGGGATACAAATAACCTCATTAAAATCATGTCAGGATGCTACAACTAGATTTCTTTGGAGCTGAGTGGTTATTTGGAACCGGCATAATGATTCAAATGTTGCTCTAAAATATGATGTTTGAATCTATGCTTTTATCTGCTACTCAATGGTTGCTTGGAGTGGTGCATCTCATTTTCCAACCACTTTTTCATACCGACATATATTTCTCTCAACCAGTTAATGGTTTTCTATGAGTAACTAGGTACATTCTTTTGAGTATGAGCTGCTTGCCCTACTCTTTGTACATAAAGTTTTTGTTGTGGCTAGGTGTGGTTTGCTTTGTTCATTTTATTGGTGCTGGTAGTTTTTGTGTTTTTGGTGTTTCCCTGCTCTTTTCTTCTCTACATGTAGCTTTCTTTGTTCTCTACCCTATGACTCTATTTCCCTAATGGCTCTTTTCATTAATGGAGCGGATATATTTTTCAACTATACGAGCTCCAGACATTTCACTTCAAGAAATTAGGGTTCATTGAAAAATAAATTATGATAAGTTGGTATGGAATAATATTCATCTTTTTCAGTAATGGAATATGTGGACAACAATATTAACATTCAAGGGTTTCATCAGCAACACTTTAAAGGCTAAATGTGTGGGTAAATATTCAATGCCAGACTATAGTTAAAAAAGAATATCTTAGGAAAAAGGAACATATCCATTGATTGGAGACTTGGAAGCATTATGTATTGCACCATGGGTCACATTTTACCTATAGTTGGTTATTATCAAGCCTTTTCATTTGACAGTATATAACAGTGGGTCAAAGCAAAAATCTGGAATGGTATGCCTTCTTTATTGGGTATTCATGATTGTAGCCTATATAGAGTTATATAAAATTTGAAAGTGTGGACAGATGTACCTAATTTATTGGGTGTATATGGGGAGATTCATTTTGGCCATCATACATCAAGATGATTCCTTAAAAGCTAAATATTTCGAGGCTGAGACATTAAGAATCTATGCTGCTAGTCAGATAATTCCTCATCAAGGAAATCCAAAATGTGATTAATAGAAGATAGTGAACCCTATTAAGGTATTGGTCAAAAATTTTCATGCTTAAAAGCTACAATCAAAAGCCATGGAGGTTGCTTGAAGGCAGTGTGATTCTGATCTACAAAGTTTGACACTTCTTGTCCACCCAAGAAAGAGAAATAAGTGAAGGAATAACCCGCAGGCTTATAGCTGATAATTTCTTCTAGCGTCACCATAAAATATGAACCCTAATCTATGAGTAAATGTGATGATAGGTGGTAGAGGTCCAATCACTCTAGAAGACCTTAGTATAGTTTATCCAACTACATTTGCTCAAGAAGTTCCACATATTCAAGGCATTTTGTCACCGTTGTTAACACCAGGAACTGGAAATCTTGAAAGCACTCCATTGGGGAACAACTTTAAATTTTAAAATTACATTTGTACTATCAGACCACTCCTTCAAGTGTTCCAAATGCTAAAAGTCCAAATTCTCAAACCAATTCTCTATCAGTGGTAGTTGTGAATTACAAAAATCCAAGTCTTCAAGTCACTCCACTATCTAGAATTGATGGAAGTTTTTCTTCAGGAATTAGTTCAAGTTCAATTCTTGAATCAAGCTCTATGTATGAGTTGAATCCATCTACTACTCTCTCTGGACACTTTCCCAAGCAGTGAGGTGCACGTTTTGCTAGAAGGAAAATCAGTGGTGGTGCCTTCAAGAAATTATTAGAAAGGCTCGGATCCAAAAATCATAATCTACATTATCCTATTGATTTGAAAAGTCATTGGGCAAAGCACGGTACAAAAAAGTTTGTTACTATCAAGTTGATGGAATGGATTATAGGATTAGATTTATTTATGTGTCTTCACATAATACCCATTAGATGTTCGCCTATCTTCTTTCATCAACATTGCTATACAGTATTAATGAAAAATAGTTTTGCATTTGGCAACAATGTGTGAAGATGATGATAAAAAAATGGTGACAATTGAAATTATAATTCAACATATTGATTCTGATGCAAAGAAAATCAGCTTGGTGCTCAAGCGCGATAAAAAAGTGAGGACTACTCTCCACATGGCCACTTTGAATGGAAATGAAAAGCTTTGCTATCTTTCGATGTACATAAATCCAAATCTAGTCTACTTGGAAGATAGGGATGGCATGGATGAGTGGTGAAGGAGCTCATTTAACTTGCAAAATGTTTTGGTGGACAACTACACAATAGCTTGGAAGCTCATGCAGTACATATGGATGACTTGATAGAATTCTTGATCCATAACACATTTGCAATCATGAAGTCTCATGCTTAAAATGTACTAACCCTAATTAGGGTGTTGACATGATAACAGGAAGATAAGAAAGTGTCACTGATGCTAAGAGTCCTTCAGGTAGCCTTGCTGTTACTTTTGGTGGTGGCAATGAAAAGCAATTCACAGTCCTCATGTTGCTGGATAATGAGGATCCTAGCAATGAGAACTATGACATATTTGGTCCATTATTCATGAAGGAGAAACCTATGTTTTCATTTAATTCTATTCTGAGCATTCCTTTGTTCAATCCTAGTTCACCTAGAAGGCTTTCTAATTCGGGATCAGTGGATGATCATAGTTTACACTTTGATAGTTTTTCAAAATTTGATTCTTTCAGTGCACGTGACAGTGGACCCTTTGGTTCTTGTGATAGTTTTTCCAAATTTGATTCTATGAGTACCACCAGTAATGCAGGTACTTTTGATGATAATGATCCATTCACCAATGTTGGGCCTTTCAGTTTGGGAAGACAAACACCCAGACACACATCTGATAGTTGTAGTGCATTTAGTGTTGTTAAAGGGATACCTGAAGTTGAAGTTGAAGGAACTTTGTAGCCACTTCAACTTTGAGTTAACGAGTGTTAACCTCATAATGGTTTTTTACAATTGAGTGCCAACACACTTAAACATATTCCACATTGGATGCCGAGTAGTTTTCAAATACCGAGTGAAGATCAGATACCGAGCGAAGATCAGATATCGAGCGAAGATCAGATACCGAGCGAAGATCAGATACCGAGCGAAGATCAGATACCGAGCGAAGATCAGATACCGAGTGAAGAATAAGTTTCGAGCAACATAAAGTGCCGAGTGTTAACAAGTGCCGAGTAGTATAAGGTGCCGAGTTATCTAGGAAATCACATGTGCCAAGTATCAGCAATACTTCAGGAGCCGAGTAACTCAGTAGATCAGCACAAGAGTTTGAAATTGCACAAACTATGATGCAAACAGTTTTTACAGCTGACATAAGGTAAATCTCCAAGGATTTAATGATGAGATCGAATCTTTTATTTTTCCTATGCAATTTACATGCAGCCAATAAGAAAAATGATGAAAGCATGCAACCAATCAACAAAAGATAAGTATTAAGCGGAAAATGAAGATTGAATGTGGATTGTAGATCCATACCTAACCTTAAATTCTAAAATGTCTTTATAAGGAAGACAAAATTTAATTTTAAAGGAGATGAGAGGTGTGAGAAGACATACAAGGGTTCACAAGGAATTCTATTTTTAGAAGCGAGGATTATCATATCACAAAAAGGATCCAGATCAGTGAAAGTAGAACAAGTGCCTGCATTCAGCAATTAAGGATTGTAATCAATCAGGTTTATTGTACCTAATACTCTCTAGCAATTGTATTAGAATGAAAATCCTATGGTGATAGGTTAGCTTAACAACTATTTCGATAAATCCTTAATTAGGTGATTAAATCCTTTAATAGGGTAACACTTCATGTTAAGTGTTTGAAATCCTCTAACCAGGTCACTATTGACACAGTGTAAAGCCTTTAACAGGGCAGACCATCAGAAGTGGTTGAACAATATTGCTGCAGTAATTCTTGTGGGTATCATCCCCACCCCAGTTTTACCTTCTTATTCCTGGAGGTTTCTGGGTTACCAAAATTCCAGTGTTATGAGTTATTGATGCATGTGTTTAGTTTCAAGTTTATTTGATGTATTTACATGCATGCAGTTTACTTTCAGTTAAAAGTTTTATTGGCTAAAGTGCGATACTTATGATTCACACCCCCCCCCCCCCTCTCATAAGTACTCTTTCCATATTTGAATATTCCAACAATTGGTATCAGAGCTAATCCAGGTTCTCACAAGGAAAAGCCTAACAGCTTGGAGGAAAAGATCTAAAGATGGAAGCTTTCAAACTTGGAAAGATCATTGAAAATCAAGTAATAGATGTGCAACTTGCTCTGTATAGCTTGGAGGAATTCAGAAACAAATTGAGAAAATCATTAAAAAAAAGGAAGGATCTAGCCATAGCTGCAAATGATATACACTACAAGGAGATTGATACCACCAACATATTTTCCAGTGGAGACACTAAAGAGTTTGATGCAGCAATAGCAGAACTGATGGAGAAAAATAAAATTCAAGCAGATGAGATAAGATCTCTCAAGATGGAACATGAATCACAAGCCATAATGATATGTGAAATTACTGAACACAAGAAAAGAGTAGTTGAAGACAAAGTGATGCTGGAAAATGATAAAAGAAATCTTGCAAACAGACTTGAAGAAAAATGTACTGAACTGACAAGGATCTCAAACATGCAGATGGATACACTTGCCCAAATGATGAACCTTCATCATGAACTCAATGTAAAAGATATTGAGATCTCCACCTTGAAGATGTAGAATGAACAAATACAAAATGAATTGAATAGAGAAAAAGAGGTAGCAGAGAATCTCAATAAATCAAGTGAAGCCATCAAGTATTTTGAACAGTTGCTGAAATCACCAAAATCTGCCCATGATACATCAGGACTAGGATACAATAGCACTGAAGTTGGAGAATCATCAAAAAGTGCTGAACAAAGAAGTGACAAAGGTAAGAATTCAAAACCCACTTGTCATTATTGTAATAAGAAGGGGCATACAACTAATGTGTGTAGGAGTAGAAGATTCAATCAATCAAACATACCCAAAAGTTTTTGTCACAAGTGCAACATGCAAGGACATATGACACAAAATTGCAGATCCAATGTCACAAGGACTCAGAAATTTGATGGACATTGTTATAATTGCAAAAAGTATGGACATAGGGCATTTGAATGCAAATCAAAACCTATGTGGACATCAAATCATCCAACAAAAATAGAAGGTAATGAAAGTCATTATCATTGGGATTACAACACCAGGTACAATTGTCACTATTGCTAAGAATATGGACATATACCACAGAACTGTATAAGAACACATTTGAAAGGGAACTACAAAAGATGGTTGAATCAAACCACATGCTTCAGTTGTTTGAAAACTGGTCATATCAGCAGAAACTGTCCTACAAGATCAAAGGCACCCAAGACTGAGGATAACAAAGGAAAACAAAAGATTGACATCGAAAAGATAACGGGGCAAATGAATAAGACTTGGAAAAAGAAAGATGAGTGCAACACATCAAGTGGAGGGATCACTTCACCCAATGGGTCAAGTGATCACACTTCATCAAACTAAGCATGAGAAGAACATAGGATTGATATATAAAGCTATATCACACATCAGTCCCAAAACAAAGAAGCTAAGCAAGGTATAAATCCACATGAAACAAGATGTCAAGACAAAAACTAAATGTTGTTGCCGAGCTGTCTTTGGATGCTGAGTTAAAACAGATGCCGAGCTCCCAACAACAATCGAGCTGATAACCAATGCCGAGTTGGAAAACTCCAATGGAAGCTGAGTAAAGTGAAATATAATGGAAGCCGAGTTAGGTCAAAATTTCTTCAGAAGCTGAGTTGGCAGTTGAGCATTTAATGCGATGAAATTAGGGTATATTATTGTGATTTCAATCAGTTTTTCTCATCGCGATCAAGAAGCAAAGGAGAAGAAAGAGAGCTGAGTGACTTCATAGCAAGAATCCAGTGTTTCAAGTAGATTGCAACCTTATTCAACACATTTTTCATCGATCTAAAGGTATTTTCATTTGTGCCAAGCTACGTAGTTTCATACCCATTTGTTGTATAAACCCTAGTTCGCAAAAATGGCGTCAAGTTCAAAGAAAACCCAAGAAAAAGAGTCATTTGAAGTTCAGTTAGTTTCAAATGAAGTCAAGCAACTTGATTTCTGTCCTATGCCCAAAGTTGCCTACAAAAATGACCCAGCCAGAGCTCTCTCCCACATTCCCCCAAAAGTTGTAATGGTTCAAGACATGAGGAAATGTTACAATTGCAAGATAGGAGCCCTAGGAGACATGGAAATTAAACAAGCATATGATAAACTGTGTGTAGACGGAGTCTTGAAAGAAGAATTCAAAATCGTAGAAAGAAAGGGTTTGACTTGAGTTTTAAGTTTTCCCACCGTATTCAAAACTGAATGGATTAGACTTGTACTGAGTAGAATTCATGGAGGAAACTTGTGGTTAGAAGATATGCCCATCAAATTGACAAAGGAAATTATACATAGAGTAATAGGGTACCCAACCCTAGATCGGTACAAAACCCTAAGAAGTGAATCAAAGGAGGTCATTGAAAGGAATACTGGTGCACAATGGAACAAAAGAGGAATGACAATTCATACCATACAGGATCCTCTAGTTGAATTTTCTGTTAGAGTCATTGCTCACAAATTCTATCAATCCAGTAGACTCAAAAATGTACCATGCATTGCAGTAGATGTAGGTTACAAATTGGTGAAAAAGGATCATACTTATGATCTTGCAGAACTGCAATTACAACATATCAATGAAAACCTAGCTGCTATAAGAAGAACAAAAGGCACTCAATGCAAATTTGGAGCAATCCTAGTTTGCATATTCTTTTATGTACAGAATGAATTTCCTTCTTTTGGTAAAGTAGCATGGAGAAATGACAGGACAATCATTGCACAAATTAATGAATATATAGAGCAAATGGGAGAAAATTTTGATACCTTGATGACAAGCTATTTTGAGGATTTCAAGAAATCCATGAAGCAAAGATCAAGGATACCAGCTTCCTTAGTGGAAAAACATACTAATGACATATGTTTCTTAGTTGACATAGATTTTACTTATATTCAAGCTGTAATACCAAGGGTAAGATGGCTAAGGCCATTTGGATACAAAATCAATATTGATGAGGCATCTGTAGCAATAACTGCATTATTGGCAGAAGAAGTAGATAAAAGTGCACCACATTTTGGCACTTATGATGTGGTAAGATCAAAGATAAACATGGAATTAAAAATTGCTTCTACATTGAAGAAGAAAGAAAAATTAATAAAGAAAATTAAAAAGAAGTTTGGCAAAGAAATTGAGGCTGAGGCAGAAGAAGAAGAAGATGACAGTGATGATGAAGATGAGCAGGAACAAGGGCCAATGGAATTAACTCAAGGTCTTGGAGAAGACAAGGAGGAAGGTGTAGAGGAAGAAGAATCCAAGGAAGCACCAACTGAAGCTGAGCCAAAGAAGAGAAAGGCAACAGAACAACCTTCAGCCAAGCCCAGATCAAAGAAAGCTACCACTCCATCACCTCAAAAGCCAACAAAACGAGCATCAACAAGAGCCTCTACTCAAAAGGCTAAAGAGGAAGTTACCAAGAAGAAAAAAATCAAGGAAACACAGGAAGAGCCGAGGAAAAGAAGAAGGTATGTGGCTCAACTTGACACTGATGAAAAAGATCAATCAGAAAAGGTAAGCAATTCATCAGTTGATATCTTATGTAAAAAGATTGCAAGTGGTGAATTGAATAATTTAAATAAAGTTGATTTTAGTAAATTTAATAAAGAAGAACAAAATAAAATAGAAGAAACAGTGTATGAAATGATGGCACAGTTCAAGTACACTCCACTTGAACTAGGTGGTCAATTGCTAAAGGAGCTGTCAAAAATTGTAGAAGAGAGATGGCATTTTTGTTTGAAAATGGAGAAGGAGATGAGGGAATCAACCCTAGCTAGTGTATTGCCAAATTTAACTAGAGAACAAGTTAGCAAAGCAGTCAAAAGGCATAATAACAGGTTTACAACTAAGTACAGGGCATTCTTCATACTTCAAAATAGAATGGAAGAGATTGTTCAAAGAACAATGAAGTCATGGAAGAATTTGTACAAAAAGATTGAAGATTTTCTTGAGGAAGAATACAAGGAAGAAGTAGCTATACCAATAGAGGAGAGGAGAAAAAGGAAAGAAGAAGAAGAAAAGAGAAGAGAAGAAGAGAGGAAAGAAGAAGAAGAAAAGAAAAGAGAAGAAGAAAAGAAAGATGGAGAGGAGGAAGAGACACAAAAATAGGACAAAATGGCAACAGCTGAGCAAGAGCAGCAACCAGATCAGAGTGTGCAAGACACACAATTGCCACCTCCTAGCCCTCCACAAGCATCCATCTCACCTGCAGACACTGTGACGATTACTGATGTTCCTGATACATCTGGTCAGAATATCAATGCATTAACTACAGAAGATCTGAAAAGAATTCTTGACCAATCAACACAACAAGCAATATTGTGTACAGATCCAGTATTGGTAAGTATAGATGAGTTACAGAAACTAGTAGAAAATACAGTCAAAGATAAGGTGAATGCACAAGAACCACCTTCTATCACAACTACTAGTAATCAATTCCAAATACCAACAAGCATAATTGATGCTGCAAGACAAAAGCAAAGTGCAGCTGTAGAAAAAGGAAAAGAACAAACAGGACAAACTATTACATCTGATCCTACAGCACAAACACAAGGTGCACTTTCACAGATTACAATAATTGATCATGGTAGACAGAAGGAGGAGGAAATAGTAAAAACCCCTAAAGAACAAGAGGCAATACAAACATTAATAAATTTTCCTACCTCGGGAACTCCTTCACACCAACCATTGCAAATTTTTGTACCATCATCCACTACTACCAGAGTTGCAAGGGTACTTCACTATGGAGACCCTGAATTAGATGAGGAAATAGTCATACCGAGCTATGACTCAAAATCAATAACCATTGATCAAATCAATGAGGTGTAGGATGCATTGAATAGAAGGAAAAGACAAGAAATACTCAGGAAGGAGTATAAATAGAAGCAAACACTTTATGAGATAAAGGACATCTTTATGGATGCCTTCAGTTTGCAATCACCGGATGAGTCAAAGCATATCACAAAACAATTAACAGATATTGTTGACTAGGTGACAAATGAAGACCTAGAAACCAATGCAAAACATATGGAATGGTCAGAAAGAAAATTTCAGGGGAAAGTGAATGAGAAAATATCAAGACAAATTACACTTTTACAAGTTGAATTGGCAAAGCTTATTGATAAAGTGAAGAAGGTACTTGAGAATATATTCTCACTGTACAAAAAGTTGTGTGATTTTTCATACTTCACACAAGAAACAAGCCAAAAGATACTGAGCTTGAAAAGAAATTTAAACATTTCAAGCATGTAACTACCAAGTGATCCAGCTCAAAGTGAGAAGCATTTTGCTCAATTGCTTCACACTCATAAAGAAATAGCTGTCTTAACAGCAGATGAGGCTAATATCAATGTCAAATTAATATAGCTCCAGTCCTCTATTAACCCACATTTAGAGATACTCCATAAAGAACAAGTCTATGCTAAAAGTGTTCTCAAGAAAGACCCAAATCTTTCTACATTAGATGGACTTATTCATCTTGCTACCGAGACTGCTATCCAGCATAAGTGATTGGAAATTGCTTTGAACAATTGGGATGCAGCTCTTAGAATGATTATGGAGGTAAATAGCACATTTTTGGCTAAATATGGTCTTAACCCTTAAACATTCTTTGACATAAGTGTCAAAAAGGGGGAGATACAGATTAAAAGGGGGAGATACAGATATGAGATAAATTAATGGGGGAGTTATAAAATAAAAAAAATACAAAGGAAGTGCTTGTTATACAGATAAGGCACAATCAACTCAGGGGAGTTAAATTTTTTTGAGGTATATATTGTAAGATTGTAAGTTACAAATTTTGATCAAGTTTTTTTTCAAAATCTGTACATACCAATTAGATTAGTAAATATACTTACAAGGTCAGTTAAGTGTTTTTGTCACTCATGTCAAAGGGGGAGATTGTTAACCTCATAATGGTTTTTGACAATTGAGTGCCAACACACTTAAACATATTCCACATTGGATGCCGAGTAGTTTTCAGATACCGAGTGAAGATTAGATACCGAGTGAAGATCAGTTATCAAGCGAAGATCAGATACCGAGCGAAGATCAGATACTGAGCGAAGATCAGATACCGAGTGAAGATTAGATACCGAGTGAAGAATAAGTGTTGAGCAACATAAAGTGTCGAGCAACTTAAGGTGTCGAGTAGTATAAGGTGCCGAGCTATCCAGGAAACCGCATGTGCCGAGTATCAGCAATACTTCAGGAGTCGAGTAACTCAGTAGATCAACACAAGAGTTTGAAATTGCACAAACTATGATGCAAATAGTTTTTATAGCTGACATAAGGTAAATCTCCAAGGATTTAATGATGAGATCGAATCTTTTATTTTTCCTATGCAATTTACATGCAGCCAATAAGAAAAATGATGAATGCATGCAACCAATCAACAAAAGATAAGTATTAAGCAGAAAATGAAGATTGAATGTGGATCGTAGATCCATACCTAACCCTAAATTCTAAAATTTCTTTATAAGGAAGACAAAATTTAATTTTAAAGGAGACGAGAGGTGTGAGAAGACATACAAGGGTTCACAAGGAATTCTATTTTCAAAAGTGAGGATTATCATATCACAAAAAGGATCCAGATCAGTGAAAGTAGAACAAGTGCCTGCATTCAACAATCAAGGATTGTAATCAGTCAGGTTTATTGTACCTAATACTCTCTAGCAATTGTATTAGAATGAAAATCCTATGGTGATAGGTTAGCTTAACAACTATTTTGATAAATCCTTAATTAGGTAATTAAATCCTTTAACAAGGTAACACTTCATGTTAAGTGTTTGAAATCCTCTAACCAGGTCACTATTGACATAGTGTAAAGCCTTTAATAGGGCAAGCCTTTAACAGGGCAGACCATCAGAAGTGGTTGAACAATATTGCTACAGTAATTTTTGTGGGTATCATCCCCACCCCAGTTTTACCTTCTTATTCCTGGAGGGTTTCCGGGTTACCAAAATTCCAGTGTTATGAGTTATTGATGCATGTGTTTAGTTTCAAGTTTATTTGATGTATTTACATGCATGCAGTTTACTTTCAGTTAAAAGTTTTATTGGCTAAAGTGTGATACTTATGATTCACCCCCCCCCCCCCCCCCCCCCCCCCTCTCTCATAAGTACTCTTTCCATATTTGAATATTCCAACAGATGAGAAGATGCTGAATGTGAGAAGGATAACCCCAATGTACATGGTAGCACACCAACTCAAAGAATCAACCCTGCAGTCAAAAGATTGTGACAATAATGGAGACCACTCAAAACTGCCTTAATGTTTTTTATCACAAACACATAAATAGTGGAATGATGACTCTACACCCAATGGATAAAGTACTGGATTACAACAGCCAAAGATTTTGGAGGTCTCTACATCCCTGCACAGAATGCAGCCCCCAGAGAGAGCCATTGTTACCTAGGGTTTTGAAACCCTAAGTATTTCTCTCCCACTCAACTAAAGGAAAAGGAAAGCTTTTTAAATTAATAATTTATTAATTATTTTGCTCTATATAATATTGAATTCCTAAAAGAATTAAATATTAATATATTTAAATGCAAAATAATTAAATGTCAAATTAATTTAAAAAGAACATTAACCTCTCACATAATTAATTCTTTTAGAAATAATTATCATAATGTGAAAAGAAATAAATTAGGCGAAGTTGATAGGAGTGGATTAAGGAATATAAAATAATTAATTCTTAATAGAATTGATTATTACTATAGTGTGCATAAAAGTTTGTGATATTAAAGTGGGAGATATAATAAAAGAATGTAAATAATTAATTCTTTAATGGAATTAATTATCATAGTAATGTACTCGGGAAGTTAGAAGAAGAGTTCGATAAGAAGTTGGGAAGTTGCCAAACTTCTTGGCAAAAAAATATTTTAGGGTTGAAAAGGAATTGTAAAGGATTCTTCTCTTCACCGACAGTTCTGCAACTACAAGAAAGGGAGAATACATTTTTATGTGCATTGATTGTAATAGGGAGGAGGAATAGAAGTGTTATTTTTATTTTTCTGCAACTTGACTGTAATGACAAATATAAAATGATATTTTTATTGTTTTGTTATGCATCTGAAATAAAAGAGAGTTTCATATATTAGATTATAAAGTCTGAATATGATTTTCTTGGATTGGAAATGGTTATACAGTCATTCCTTTCATGTTTTAGGTGCATTTTTGCATTATCATTCATATTCAATAGAATAAAATAATGTTTCTTTGCACTTCCCCTATGATATGAAAGATTGGATAAATGGTCATACGGTTGTTTGTTCATTTTTCTCTTCTCATTGTCCAGTTTATAAATCTTATAATCGTATTTATCCCATTGTGATGGATAAATACTAGAAAGCCTTTGTGTCTTCTGGTAAAAGACATAACCAACTATTTAAATTCTTTGAATATCTTTCTAAGAGGGAATTGTACCTCTCAATTCAGAAGAAAGCTATCAATCTCATGATAGTATTTCCAACCGTTAGTGGTAGTTGTTCTTCTATTTGGGCATTTTGAGTCATTCTTTGTATTTAATTTTTGAAGGACAAAACTATTTACTAACAATGGGAAAGGCTCAAGGCTGACTTAAGGAATTATTATGAAGATTTGGTATAAAGGAAAGATGTTTTCCTTGTTTTTGACATGAAGTGCAAAGTGTGAAAAGAAGCATAGTGCTTACTGAATATGTGTAAGCAATCCAAGGGATTATTGGATGCTATATTAATGATCTGGTTACAAGATTAGAAGGAGAAAAAGTTTGGTTTCCAAGCTAGAGAAAAGGAAGGAATAATACAATATCATTCTATTATACTAGAAGGAATAATACAAAGATAATTTGGATAGTGGGTTCACCGGTCTTGCCCTTGAAGTTGTTTGGATAGTGGGTCCAACTATCTCCCACAACTCCTAATAGGGGTGGAATCTCCTAACAAGGATTCAAAGCCTCCTAAAAAGGACTCATATGTACTAAATGTATTCATAGACTCCTAATAAGGTCCATCCTGTAATAAGGAACATTTATATTAGTACATCATATTGTGGGTACCATCCCCACTGGCATTTTCCCTTTGATCAAGGGTTTTCCTAATTAACATATCTGGTGTTATTGTGTATGAGTATCTTGTTGTGGTTTCCGTTTATATTTCTCATATGGTTAAGTTTGTTTAAGATTGAAAATTGTGATAATAGTTAGATAATTGATTCACCCCCCTGCCTCTCAGCTATATCAGTGGACTATATATTCTAATACAATGTGCATGTTGGCTGACCTTGGTCAATGATGAGTGTGGATCATTTATAAAGTCACATGGAAGTGTTTGGGTGGTTGGTCCTTGTTGACCAAGGGTTTAACCATATTTCTTATTAAAAAATTCAAAAAATACACTCGTTGCTACCTTAGTTTATGTGCCAAAAGCTCCAAATTCACCATGAAGAGCTCCAAACTCATAAATAGGTCAAATTGTATATGAAAATTTGTCTCTCAAACCTTTTGAACACATTGGCAAGGTCTATTTTGCCTTAAAATGCTTTGTTTTGCATGCCCCCTCTAGATTTGAGCTACAAGCATGTGTTTGTAACTGATGCAAACAAACTCCGATTTGGACAAAATAAAAGTTGATTTTGACTTTTTTAAAACCTTTTGGATGAAATGGAATTGTGAGAATGGCTCTATGAATCCATAAAAGTGTTACAATCAACTAATTAATAAAAAATACATATATGAAAAAGAGGGATTACCTGGTCTTCATAAATCCTTTCTAATTCTCTAGTTCGTATAAAAATGCATGAGAAACGCATATGAGATTTTTCAAAACCTCTAATGAAAATGATCCACTCTTTTAAAATTTCTTTGATACCATGTTAGAACTTGTACAAAACAAATAAAAACCAAAATCTAATGAAAGTCATAGATTAATTGAGAGGAAATAAATTTGTCAGAACAACAATATAAGAACAATCTATGATGTAAATCCTTAAAGGCATAATAACATCATTATTTCCTAATGTGTAATACATAAGAGCTAGCTTGTTTATATAGGAAAGAGTTGGGAGGATACTTGAACAAGATTGAAACAAGTATCTCAACTTGGAGGAAGTAGAGTCCTAATGGAATCAACCACCTACCATCCACCTACAATCTAGAAGAGTGGTGTCCAAATTGGAATTAACCACATGTGATATCTTAGGAGTAGTTGGAGTCAAAAGGATGACTCACAATATCCTCCTAATAATAATATCCAAGAATATATAATTCCTCCTAATTTACGAGCTCACCTAAGTAAACTTAATATAAGAGTTACATGGAAAAGAACCATTTACTCTAACACTTCTCACATTTTTTGGTAGTATAGGTTATTTTCTTCTCTCTTCTTCAACAAGTTCATCTTGAAAAATGATTTCAAGTTCATTTTCTCTTTCTAGTTCAAGTTGAGTTTTATATTCTTCTTGTTTGGCATTGTGTTCCTGATGTTCGATTCCTTCTATCGATGATTTGGTATTATTTTTTTGTTGCTCAGCACCCATAGTTTGTTTCTCAACAACTGGTTGTTGAAACTTGGCATTCCTATTTGGTTGTTGATTTGCAACTTTGTTCTCTCATTTAGTTGGGGTGCTGGGGGCACCTCTATTCATTTATATATGAATTTACTGTAGTCTTCAAGTTCTATCTTGCATTCAACTTCATTATTTTCTGCATATTAATCAACTTTCACATTTTCATTTTCCACAACTTTGTTAGTGTTAGAGTTCAAACACTTATAAGCTTTGCTCTAGAACAACCTAGGAATATTCCTTCATCACTTTAAGCATCAAGTTTTCAATTTATATTATCCTTTAGTATATAACATTTACTTCCAAAAACTTTAAAATACTTTACATTAGGTGCATATCCATACCATAATTCAAAAGGTGCAACATTAGTACCTTTCTTGACTTTCACTCTATTCAAAGTATAAATAGTTGTACTTATAGATTCTCTCCAATAATTTTGTGACACAATTTTCTTTGTCATTAGTGTTCTAGCACAATCCATGATTGATCTATTTCTCCTTTCAACTATTCCATTTTGAGGAGAGGTCCTAGGTGCTAACATCCATCTTTTGATTCCTCTATCATTGGAGAATATATTAAATTTATTGGAAATGAATTCTCCACCTCTATTAGATCTTAAGCATTTCAGACTCTTTCTTGTCTCATTTTCAATTGTGGCCAAATATCATTTAAATAACTGAAAGGCATCATATTTCTTTAAGAAAAATCATAGTCATAATTCTAGAATAGTCATCAACAAATAGAATGAAATATTTGTCTCCATAATAGATTTGAATACCAATAAGTCAACATAGGTTAGTATGAATCAATTCCAAAATATCATTAGATGAATGTGTCTTTCTCTTGAAACTAGACTTTGTCATTTTTCCCAATCAACATTTTTTACACATAGCATTATCAGGTTTCTTTAGTTTTGGCAAACTTGTTACTCTTTTAATCTTACTAATGCTAACCAAATTATCAAAATTTACATGACATAACCTCTTGTGTCATAACCATTTATCTTTATGTTGTGCAAACAAATGTGTCTCATTAGATAAATCTAGATAGAAGAAGTTACCTCTTGTTTGATCACCACTTCCAACTAGTTCACCATCATCATCAAATATCTTGGCCTTTCTGTGATGGAATTCAACTCTGTCACCTGATTTATTCAACTATGAAACACTCAACAGATTATAGTTAAGTCCTTCAACCTAATAAACATTATCACACTTGATCTTATTAGTTAGTTGTATTAATCCTTTAACTTTCACAAGATATGGTGTATCATTACCAAACTTAACATAGCCACCATTGTATGATCCAATGGTCTCAAATTTACTTCTATCACCAATCATATGATTTGAACAACCACTAATTATCCATCCATAACTTTTGTTCACATAAGAGATTAATGTAGTTATCTCATCTTCATCAGAATCTTCTTTCATAGAAATGTATATTTCTTCATCATTACTTTCAGATTCATTATTAGTTTCTTCTTCAGTAATGTAAAAATATTTCTTACCTTTATTTTTGTAGTCCTTTTTTCTCCTATTGTCTCAGTCATCTCTTCTTCCTTTGTACTTCCTTTCCTTTCTTTCATCCATGTCTTCTTTGTCAGGACATCTCACAACAATATGACCAACTTTGTTACATGAAAAACTGATTCTAGAAAATTTACTTTTATATTTCCTTTTGCCTCTTGGAAGTCTTCTAGCCATTAATGCTTCAAGTTCATCAAGTTCATCATCTAAAGTATCATAGTCACTTTTCACAGATTTTTCTTTTCCTTTCTTACCAAGAACCAATTGTGATTTAAAAGCATATTCAATAGTGGTAGGAGTGAAATTATAAAAAAAATAATTCTCAAAAGTAGTCAGTCTACCAATCACACCTTCTAGAGTTAGGTCATTACCTAGAGTACATCTCAATTCTTGTATTAAAGAAACCCTAGTAGCATAAATAGGAAGTATATTTCTCAATACCTTTTGGATTATAGTTTCATCATCAATCTCTCCATCAACTCCTCTTAAAGCATTTACAACCTCTTTAATTCTTGCACAATATTGGATTATATTCTCACCTTCTACCATTCTCATTTCATCAAACTTGCCTCTCAAGCTCTCTTATTTTTCTCTCAAGAAATTCTTGTCTCTTCCATAGATGTTCTTTAGTGTGTCTCACATTTCTTTAGCGGTCTTACAAACTTTTATGTCATCAAACTCAACATAGCATAGGGATGATGCAATCTCCAACATAGCTTGTTATGTTCTTTCTTCTCTTTCAGTTGTTGAGTTGTTAGAGGGACTATTGTTATCTCCACATATGCATTTTTCTCAAAAATATATTGCACCATCATTGATTCCTTGTAGATGTAGCCTCGTTAAATTTTTCCATGCAGGGAAGTTCTCTTTGTTCAACCTTGACATCTCCTTTTCATACATCATGATCTTTAGCTTCAATTACCTTCAAGCTTTTCTCTACAAGCACCAATGCTCTGATATAAATTGTTAGATTATTTAGAATAACTAAGAGGGGGTGAATTAATTATCCAAGGTCCAGATGTACCAATTGAACAAACAAACACTTAAACAACTTTAGAGCTTATCATCCATTAGCTCAGTCTCTATAGTAAATTGTCAACAACATCAACTAGTGGTTTGTTGTCCTAAATATAATAGACTTGTAGAATGTAAAAATCAATAATAAATCACCACAAATAACGTCCAAAAATTTTTGACACTAGGATTTAATCTAGAAACCCAATTTGGAAAAAATAACCAGTAACATGTCACCAATATTTTCACTCTTCTGAAGTGAGCTTTGTTAGGAGCCAACCCTATTAAAGGTTACTAAACACACTATTAAAAGTGACATTGTTAAAGGATTTAATCACCCTATTAGGAGTGGCCTTGTTAGAGGAGTTTAGTACATTCCATTAGAATACCACCTTGATTAAAGGATTTACATATGACTATTAGGTCAATGTTGATTAAAGGATTTCAAACTGATATAATGGTTAGAACATAACGACAAGTTTTGATCTAGAAAATACAACTCACTTTGCAATTATAGATCTCAATTTGGCTCAAATGTTGATCCACTAACTAGCCTTCATTGTCATCTCAGTCTCTGATTCTCTTGGCAACCCTTCAAGTAATCACTCTTCACCTCTTCTCAATTCTTCTCATCCTTCTACTTAAGTTCGCCAATCAATAGCATCAACAACTGACAACCTCTACTAGGTTATCCCTTGTACCTCCTTAAATAGGTAATTCTGATCTTTTGTCACTTAAATATCATTGTAGATCTTAGGGTTACAATTAGATTCAACATATACAATGAATCTATCCACCTTCTTGTTCATCCTCTCATTTTCTAGAAACTTCTCTAAACTTCTCTTTGAATCCTTGCATAGAAACATGCAAACATGATTTCTCTTGATTTAAATGTTCTAGGTCATCCATCCTTATCTTCAACATACCTTACATATCCCATGAAATCAACTTTGTTAGCTAGAAATTATGATTTCTCATAAACTGTTAAAATGTTGTTCCTCAGCCAACATGGTGCTCTCACACTCAATCATGACTAGATTACTCAGTTGCTACTAATTTTATTCTTCGACACATATAATGTCAATTGGTCAATATTAATGCTCGATCAAAAATATTTCTACTTGAAACGTATTGTGGCTTAATGACACTAGCATCACTCGCCATATATTGCAAGTTCCTTAGTCTTCTTCTTTGTTGTTTGATCAAGTCTATATATTTGGTCAATCTTTGATCACTTCTTCAGGGCTTCAATACAATTGTCTTCTTCTCTTGTAGTGTGATTAAACAATCACTTTATTTTGTCAAAGCCTAACTAATCAAGTATCCATTTGTAGTTTCTTCTTCATAACTCAACCTTTCCTCTAAGTGCTTTTGTTATGAACAACTTCTCAAATCCTCTTCATCAATCATATAGATATGACACTCAAATCTGATAGAAAATTGTCTCACCATTAAGGTTTGACATCAATGACAATATCACAATTATTCTAATTATAGTTTCCAATGATTGGACCTTACTAGTCAACTTTTATCCATCCAAGTTTCATAGAAACCTTTGCCTATTTGTTGTTTGCATTTTTCAGTTGGATGCCTAACCCAAAGAGATAGTATTCTTCCTGGATTCTTAATTGTTGGATGTGGTGGATGTTCTCCCTCTAACTATTGGTACTCTTGAATTGAGTTTCCAATTCTTCATTCACAACATGTTCAACAATTTTATCAATAGTTTCTCTCTAGCTCCATCAAGCCTCTATGTTTATTTGTGCTCCATGCCATCATCAAATATATTATTCTGGATACTAGGTTTGATCACATATGCACTTACCACTTTGTGCTCCTCACGAGCTTCGTCAAGCCTCTGTGGAGATTTGTGCTTCATGCCATCATTAAATATATTACTCTGGATACCAATTTTGATCACATATGTACTTACCACTTCCTGCTCCTCAACCATTTTAGGTATGGGGTGAAAATATCTATCCCTTTCTACCTTTACTCATCCATGAATGATAATATTAATGAGTATAAAGAAAAGAAAACTAGAAATCTAGTGCTTCATGAGGGGTTACTGTTGTTAATCTATGAATACTTCAAAGCTAGGACTATTAGTAAACAAGTCAAAGATAGGAAAGAGGAAAAGAAAATAAAAGGGGATTTTGATGAGTTCGAGGAGACTTATTTGCCTTCAAATATGGAGGAAAGCCTTGATATACACACAAATTTAGAGGACTTTGAGTCCCTGTAGCATGGCTCAGGGAAAAAATCCCTCAAAACTGACAACAAGGAGAAAATTGTGCACCTCGAACCCACACAGGACATTGACACTTCTTTGGACAGGGGTTTTAATGAATGGGCTAAAGGGATGGACATGGGTGAAGAAAGTGCTAGGGAAGAGGAGAGAATCAGGGAAGGGGAAGGTAAGGAACAAAATAAGAGTAAGAGGATCATCACTATCAAAG
The DNA here is from genome assembly GCA_028749045.1 of Cupressus sempervirens. Taxonomy (NCBI): domain Eukaryota; kingdom Viridiplantae; phylum Streptophyta; class Pinopsida; order Cupressales; family Cupressaceae; genus Cupressus; species Cupressus sempervirens. The sequence goes on along the minus strand of CM053783.1, from coordinate 94,324,997 downwards.
TGCTGGCAAGAAAAGTGAAGGAGGCTATGGTGTCAAGGAATTGGAAAAGGAAAACCCCCGATGACAACAAGGACAAATAGGGGGAGGAGAGTGAGAAGGTGGAAGGGGACCCCATTGATAGGGAGGGACTCGAACAAGGCTACGAGGACTTTGACACTAGTACCTATAGATGCTTAGTCATGGGGAAGGATAGGAAGGTGGTGTGGAGGAACTTTGACTCTGCTTCATCCAATATGGGCATTGAATGGGAGCTAATAAGAACTCAGGTCAAGGAAAATGAAGAGGGCAGAATCCAGCTGGAGGAGTTGATCGATTCTCCTCTAGTTATCCTTAGTGACATCACTAAGGAGAACCTGGACATGGATGTCCTTAACAATGCAAAGAACAAGATGGTGGATAGATTCCAAACCACTAAGTGGTTTTTCCATGAAATCCTTGACCTCAAACACAGAATGAACACTCTAGAAAGGCAGACCTATAGCTTAAAGAATAGGGGTCAATGAGGATGAACAAAACATGGACAGAAGGGTGGAGGAAGTCAACAAAAAAATTTAGGCAATGGATAGGACAATGCAAGGTATAGTTGAGCAGAGCTCTAGCATCCTCAAGGATAATGAGAACATCAAGAAGTTCATACACTATGCGGACAATCAGAGCACCAACAAGGAGTAGGACCCTGACACCCACAACTTAAAGGATAGGACTTTGGATTAAGGTGCAAGGAAGTGAACCAAATCCAACACTAGGAAAAAGGATACCCTGGCCCTAGATTAGGAGCTTTCTAAGATGAAGGAGGCAACAGGCAAGCTGTCCGAGCCAGAGATCAATGCAGCTGAAATGTTGAGAGACATTGTTTGAGTGCCCTAGCCTTTTGGGGCTGCCTTGGTTTTTTGGCATCTCTCCCTGGCTTTATTTCTATTTATATCTTTATTTAGGGATATGTTCTTTCTTTTTGCCTTCAGGCTCAATTTGTAGCCTTTTGTGCTCTGTTGTAGACTGATTTTTTATGTTTGGGTTTTAGGGCCCTTTTAAAGCCTATTTTTCTTAATCAAAAACAACTTTATCAATAATTTCCACATTAATCTCAGGGTAATCCTTGACAAGATCCTTAGGATTTTCATATGTGGTTGTAGGGTTTTCTTCTTGTATGTTCCAAGAAATAGATATGGTTTCATCATTCATGACACCTTTCTTGTCATTTGAAGATTCATTTATAACATATGGAGCCTTTCTTTTTCTGTAGAACATAAAGTTATGTAGTGTTGAACCTTCATCACTACTGACATCTTCAATGTGGATGGCATCATCATCTCCCTGAACCTTATCTGACTCTTTTTGAACATTTTCAAAATCCCCCCCTGGCATGTCTATTTAGTTATCTTTATCTAGGTTAGAAATTTAATTTTTGAGTTTAGAAATATCATGAATAGGGGTATCAATAAAAACATCACTTGCACTAGGGTTTATAGAAATTCTTCTACTCCTTCTATCAAGTGTATCAAATAATGTTTTTGAAACTTTATTACTTTTCCTACTTGAAGATTCTCCTTCAATGGGCATTACAAGATTTTCTTTTGGTACTCGTTTCCTCTTAGCAAGAGTTGAAGAAGAAATTTTAATATATCCTACATCTTTTGGGTTTCCTAGTTGTTTGATATTTTCTTCTACTAGTTCTTCAACTGCTTCCTTCTCATTTATCTTCGTAGAAATCCCAATTTTTACATTGATATGAGGAGAAACAAGGTTTTCACTAGGAACATTTTTTTCCTTTCCTTTACCAAAAATATAAATAGATGGGGATTTCTCAACATTTTTTTTAGTTGAACTAGGGTTTTTGGTGGAACCAAAATGTGAAGGTTCAAACTATTCTACAATTTTTACAGTTCTAGTTGTCGTAACAACTCTTCTTCCTACCCCTTGACCTATAGGTCCTACTAGTTTAGGAAAATATTCATTCATCAATAATAAATCATCCCATGATACATCTAAACTTTTCTTCCAAGCCCTTTCAACCAAAAATTAAATCAGACAATAGTTTGATATAGAATTAGGCTTACCTTCTTGTACTCTGGTTGCTCTCTTCTTTAACAGGCTAAATAAGAAATGTAGAAGATTAATTAGTCTATTATAATGGAAAAGACATCTACGAAGTTTAAAATGGATACCATGCAATCATTGATATAATCCCTCACAAGCACACTACATAATATAAAGGGCACACTAGTTGTGGGGTTCTTAGACATATTTTTCTTGTGCCTTATTTTTTTATCAATCTCCTATTGCATATTTGTATGCAAGGTAAATTGGGCCCTAGCTTATCTTGGTTCCAATACTTCTTTAAATATTTCTCCTTCCTAAGGCAGGCTAGATACCTCTATAGTTATGCTTTCATTACACTCTACTCTAAGTCCCTTAATAGTGGCAACACCATTTAGTAGAGAAATCATAAATTAAAATGCCACTTTGATGTCTCATGTAATAAACTTGAGGAAGTATTGCAACCATCCTCGACCCTCAAATTTATGATGGAAAGCATTATCTTGAAGGATTATGTCATGAATTTTAGGTTCATGATGGATCAATAACCCCCCATTACTTTTGTTGTTTTTCTCTTAAATTCCCAATTTAGCTAAGAACCCACACAAGAAACAACATAAATTTGTAGAGAGACCAGCTTGAAAATTTTCATATCGACACAAATTTATAGAGAAATGTGTTTGAATGTGCTTGAAAGCGATTGAAAAAAAATGCTTTCTAAAAAGAACTCAATAATTAACTCATTCACATGTCCTTTTAATAAATACAACTATTTTGGATGAGTTCACATGAATAATTTGTCAAATCAACTTATATTTAAAATTTTTAACACATGACATGTCATTTTAATAATAATACCAAGGTCAAACTTTGTCTATCAAAATTATAAAAATACATGCATAACTAATAAAGAATATCACACATCCCCCCACTTAAAATAGAGCACGAGTCCTGCCATGTTGACATGAACAATAATAGTTACGCACAAAATAATACTAAATTATAAAATTAAATGAAATAAATAGATTTACAAAGGCATAATACTTATCTAAAAAATGCTTGATGAAATAGGTTTTTCTAAGTACTTGGATGTTGAAGTGGGGAAAGAATAGAAGGTGAGGTGGAATTATTTTAGATAACATGGAGTGATTATTATGGGTCTCTAAATGGATTCAAAGAGAAGATGCAATCTGGGTAGAAGACCTAGGTGCTTTACCTACAAATTGTTACAAGAACTCCTCCTTACTTTGTGGCTTATGATAGATTTTAGGTTGATGACCATTCACCAACAATTTGAAGTGTACAGGATCAACTATAGATAATTATACAACACTATTATCAAAGATTGATATGATTTCATATGGTCCCAACCATCTAGTTTGAAACTTCCATGATGTGTGATGATATCAAGAATCATATAGGAGCACCCAATCACGAAAAAAAAAAAATGCATCTTTGATGAATTTGTCATGCCATTTCTTCCATTTTTGCTAGATAATTTTGTTGGAACTACAATTGGAAAAATAAATATATTGTCATTGATGTCAAACCTTACTAGTAAGACATTTACTAACAATGTAGAATTCCATATTAGTTGATTGATTAAGAGGATTTGAAAAGAGAGATAACAAGATGAACTAGCAAAGTGATTGAGTAAAGAGGAGTAAGTATGATGGAACTACAAAGGGCATTTGATTAGTTAGTACTTGACAAGATAATGGGTTATTTGATCATTGTATTAAGTGAAGAAGAAAGATGAGTTGAAGTATACAAGAGATGATAGATATAAGTCAAGAAGTTGAGTAGAAAATGAGTTTAATTGGGTGACATTTTACTAGGTCAATGAAGAAGTTAAGCATTACCTAGTAGAAGATTAAGGAACTTAAGTATCAACCCAAAAAATAGTATGAGCCCAGTGATGGTAATGACTGAGGATAGTGATGGCCAAGTAAGGTAGTGTAAGTCAAGAAGGACATATTAGTAGTAACTGTGAAACCTAGTGATGACCAAACTGAAGAACATAGAGATGACTAAGTGTCAACATTTTGACGACTTGTGAAAAATGAAGATTTGAGGCTGACATAGTTGAATTTACAGAATAGTTAAAACATGTTAAAGATAAGAAATGATGAGTTGGCATATTTAATGCATGAATTGAGTTTGTTAAGAAATCTAAGGAAGAGACTCAATGATAAGTTTCCATAAGTTCTAGGGACAAAAGGAGAAGGACAGAACGTGGGACAAATTCAATGAATCTGATCAAACCCTAAGATCTATGGTTATGTTTAAGAGGAAAAATATTAAACTTGACTATTTAAGGAGGCATATCAGATGTTTTACAATTGTTATTGGCTAGAAAAATTGAGAAGAGCAAGTGAAGAATAGAGTTGCAAAGGAAAAGTGAGTAGTTGGTAAAAAAATGGATTGCTTGAAGTGTTTCCAAGCATATCAGAGATGGAGAATGTGATGAAGTCCAATCAATGAACTATGAATGAGACAAATGAAGATCTAAACATGCAAAGTGAGTTGTATTTTATTATATCATTCTATTTGTTACTTTCTAACCATTGTGGTAGTAAAATACTTTAATCAAGGCTAACCTAATAGTCATTTTGTAAATCTTTTAATCAAGGTGACATTCGGATGGGATGTCTCAAAGACCTCTAATGAGGATACTCCTAATAGGGTGATTAAATCCTTTAGCAGGGTCACACCTAATAGTGTGTTTTGTAATGTTTAATATTGGCTCTTAACCAAGCTCTCTTTAGAAGAGTGATAAAGTGGTAGCATGTTACTTGGTGATTTTTTCCAAAATTTATTTCCACGTTAAATCCTGGTGTCATACATGTGTGAATATTGTTTTCATGTTTCATGCCATTTACTATTATATGTTTTTGCAATTTGGCTAACACTAAAATAGAGAGCTAAGTGTTGATGTGAATAAGTTGGATTACTGATGATGTTTTATATTGACCAAGTGGATTTATGATTTTGATTAAGTTGTTTAAAGTTGTTAAAAGCTGAATCAATACATCTAGACCTAAGGATAAATGATTCACCCCCTGTTGGAAATATAAGAGGAGTAACTGAGAGGGGAGGGATAAATTAGTTACCACAAAAATAAATCCCAAAATAAAACCAAACTCTGTTGAAACTCGATTAGCACTAAATCTACCGACAAACACTAAGAATTACTGTTACTCGACAATCACTGAAATAAATGATTTTTAAGATGTTTAATGTGATTAAGATTAATTAACTTAGTTGTAGAATCACAAAGAAAATAAGATGAACACATATGTCACCATGATTTAATGTGGAAACACAATTTGGGAAAAACATCAATTGCAATTAGTTATTGTTTTTCACTCTTTAGAAGTGAGTGTTGTTAGGAGCCAACCCTATTAAAGGTTACAAAATACATTGTTAGGTGTGACCCTATTAAATGATTTGATCACCCTATTAGGAGTGACCTTGTTAGAAATCTTTAAACACTTCAATCTAGAAATGCCACCTTGTTAGAGGATTTGGCAAATAACTGTTAAGCTGACTTTGTTAAGAGATTTTATACACTGCTACAATTATTAGAGAGTAATAATGATATGACCTGATTGCTGATTTTAGATCTCTATTTTGGTTTGAATACTTTATCCTCCTTGATTGGATAAAACTTTGTTGCTCGATCAACTCAGGATACTTTGACATCCTTCCAATTTGCTTCCTTGATTTATCATTTCAATCCCATGCTTCACACATTCAATCCTACAACTTGACCTTATACTTATATCATTTACCTTGTCAAGTCAGCTTGAATATAATTTCAAATATTCAATATTCATCCTTTAAGTTGGCTAGAATTAACAAATAAATTCATCAAACTAAATATGTTGATTCAAGAAAATTCTTCGTTAGCCTACCTAGATCAGTCCACACTAACTCAAAAAATACTTTCTTCAGACTTTCTTTGTTAACTGTGTGAACTTGGATAATGCTGCATCCTAAACTAAATTCCCTTTGTTAACCAAGTGAGCTTAGTTAACACTGGTTCCTTGCCAACTTCTCTTTGGTGCTCGAGTGAACTCGGCAGACACTGTCTTCCTACAAACTTCCTTTGGTGCCCAAGTGAACTCAATAGACATTGTCTCTGAACTTGATTAACTCTAGAATGCTCGAAAGACATTGGAAACTATCTTTAGTAGATAATGAATGGTAAAGACTTGACATTTTTTGTAACATCAAAGACAATATACAATTGAACAATTCTTTTTAACAATCTCCCTCTTTGGCATTGATGTCAACACAACATGTCATAATGCAATGAAATTTAGAGAAAAATAAAGGTAAGGATAATATCCTTAGTTTCGTTCTGATTCTCATCCATGAGAACTCCCTCTGTCAGTGTGAACTTTGTCATATTGATAGTTTTTTGTCATATTGAGTAATGTAGATACCATCTTTCTTCTATTGAATCTGCAAGCCAACAAAGAATTTGATCTCTCCAAACATTGACATTTCAAATTCCTTACTCATTTCATTAGAAAAAGATTTACATAGATCATTTTTTCCAGTAACTAATGTATCATCCACAAAGATTTATGCCAACACAATCTTCTTATTTGGTCCTTCTTTGATGTATATATTGTTGTTATCATTAGTTCTTTGAAAACCAATCTTAATGAGATAATTATGTAACCTTTCGTACCATGTTGTGTGGGCTTGTTTAAGACTATACAAAGCTTTGTGTAATCTACAAACCATGTCCTTTTTGCTAGGATCAATGAAAACTTTTGGTTGCTCAATATAGACTTCCTCTTCTAAGATTCCATTCAATAATGTTGATTTCACATCCATTTTCTATACTTTGAATCCTTTGTGAATTCCATATGCAGGAAGTGTTCTAACACCTTCTAGTCTAGTAATAGGAGAAAAAGTTTCTCCATAGTCAATACCTTCCTCTTGAGAATAACCCTTTCAAACTAATCTTGCCTTTTTTCTTGAAACTTCTCCATTCTCATTCAAATTATTTTTGAATACCCATTTTGTGCCAATTACATTCTTATCCTTGGGCCTAGGAACAAGAGTGCAAGTTTTGTTCCTTTCTATCTGATCAATTTCTTCATTCATTGCTTCAATCTATCTTTTATTCTCTAATGCATGTTTTATAGATCTAGGTGCATGATGCCTTCTAACATATCTAGCAAGTCTGGGATCCTTCTTTTTGAAATCACTAGATTCACCATGATATTCTAAATCAAGCTCGAGTCCCACTATCTATGACTTGGGTCCATCAAACTATGACTCAATTTCTCCTTGCTGAAACTTAGGTCCTTCTAATTACGACTCAAGTCCTTCTGATGACTCAAGTTGCACTAGTTGAACTAGATATTTTGGGGACTCGGGTGGTGAAGACTATTGATTACCACTTGCATTAGATAATGTGTCAGGCTCATGGTAAACAAAGTTTCTATAGTATTTAGGTTCCTTACTACTTTTTTCTTCACTCTTTTTTGCAAAATCATCAATCTTCACATGTGCACTTTCTATAATTTTATGAGTAGATAGATTCAAACATTTATATGATTTTATTTTATTGGAGTATCCCAAAAATATGCCTTCATCACTTTTTACATCAAATTTTCCTTTTCTTGACTCCTTCAGAATATAACATTTACTACCAAATACTTTGAAGTAACACACATTAGGTTTATAGCCATACCATAGTTCAAAAGGTGTTTGATTTGAACCCTTCATCAACTAAACTTAGTTCAAGGTATGAATTATAGTATTGATTGCTTCCTTCTAGTATTTGATGGCAACATTCGTCTCTATCATCGAGGTCTGTGCACAATCCATGATTGATCTATTCCTTCTTTCAGCTATACCATTCTGATGAGGTGTACCAGATATAGACACTTTTCTTTTGATTCCTCTCTCATTGTAGAATTCATTGAGTTCATTAGAAATGAATTCTCCTCCTCTGTCTGATCTTAAACATTTCAGATTCTTTCATGTTTCTTTCTCCACTCTAGCCAGATACCATTTGAACTTTTGAAAAGCTTCTAATTTATCCTTCAAGTACATAATAGTCAAAATTCTGGAATAATCATCAACAAATAAAATAAAGTACTTATCTCCACAATAGCTTTATGTGCCAATAGGTCCACAAAGGTCTATATGGACCAACTCCAACACTTCTTCAGAATGATAGTTTTTTCTTTTAAAACTTTTCTTTCCCATCTTACCAATTTGACAATTATTGCACATGCCCAAGTAAGGTTTCTCGAGATTTGGAATGCCTCTAACCCTTTTGTTCTTGCTTATGTTTACTAGGTTATCAAAGTTAACATAACATATCCCTTTATGCCATAACCAAATTTCTTCTACTTGAGCAATAAAACATGAAATTTCATTTAAATCTAGGTAGAATATATTACCTTTAGTTTGCTTGCTAGCCCCAACTAGATTTCCTTTCCCATCTAGTAGATTGGCCTTTCCATTCATGAATTCTACCCTAAATCCTATGTTATTCAATTGAGCCACACTAAGTAGATTATGCTTTAGTCCTTTAACCCAATAAGCATTATCACATCTGAGATCATTGGTTAGTGCAATACAACCTTTACCTTTCACATAACATGGTTCATCATTGCCGAATCTGACACTTCCACCATCATAGCGTACCAAGTTCTTTTTTTTAAATTTGTAACCAGCCATATGGTGAGAAAAACTACTATCAATAATCCATGTATCATTCTTATTAACATGTAAGATACGTGTCATCTCATCATTCTCATCATTTGACTCATCTTTAACAACAATGTAGACCATTTCATCATCTTCTTCACTACTATCAGAATCTTTAGCAATATAACAAGATTTCTTACCTTTATCCTTGTAGTACTTGTAGCATTTGAATTCCTTCTTTCCCTTGTACTTGTCATTCTTATTTTCTTCTTTGTCTTCTTTTTTTAGATACCTTGCAGCAATGTGACCAACTTCTTCACAAGAAAAGTAGAACAAAGGAATTTTTCTTTTGTCCTTCCCTTTGCCCTCAGGAATCTTCTTGCAAGTAATGCTTTAATGACTTTAAGATCTTCACCAGAACCACCTTCATCTTCACTATCAAGTTTCCTTTTAGATTTTGTAGCTTTGTTCTTGAGTGATAGCTTGGCTTGAAATGCAGAATCAAGGTTGCTAGAGTTAGGGACATAATTATCATAGTTATATAACTCAAATGTTGTCAACCTTCTCACTTGTGCATCTAATGATATATTATTCTTGGGATTGCATCTCATCTCTTGAATTTCTGAAATTCTAGTTGCATATATAGGAAGAAGTTTTTTGAGAGCCTTTCTTACTACTTTCTCATTGTCTATCTTTCCCCTTGAGGCTCTGATTGCACACACACTGGCTTTGATCCTTTCATTTTATTTTGAAATATTCTCATCTTCTCTCATCCTCATTTGATCAAATTGACCTCCAAGACTTTTTCCTTAGCTCTCCTTACATTTTCATCACCTCCATAGATAGCTTTTAGCTTGATCCACATCTCATAAGCAATACCATAGTCTTTGACTACATCAAATTCAGCATAGTTGAGAGTTGAAGCAATATTAATCATCATAATGTTATGATTCTTATTTTTTGTAATTTCTTCAACTATCATAGTTCCAGTAGGTGCCACATATTTTGTGTCTAGGTAATTTATGCCTAAGTCTTTAATGGTTTCCAAATGCAATCTCATGAGTTCCTATCATTCTCCGAAGTTATCTTTGTTCAACTTAAGGATCTTCTTTTTGTAAGATATCTTGATCTTTAGCTTAAGTTCTTGAAACTTTCTCTACAAGCACCAAAAGCTATGATACCAATTGTTGGAAACATAAGAGGAGTAACTAAGAGTGGAGGGGTGAATCAGTTACCACAAAAATAAATCCTAGATCCCTTAGATGTCAATACAAATCATACCAAACTTTGTTGAAACTCAATTAGCATTGAATTAGTTGGCAAACATTAAGAATTACTGTTACTGAACAATCACTAAAATAAATGCTTCTTAAGATGTTTAATGTGATTAATCTTAATTAACGTAGTTGAAAAATCACAAAGTAAATAACATGAACACGTATGACACTGGGATTTAACATGGAAACAAAAACCACCAATTGCAACTAGTTACCATTTTTCACTCTTCTAAAGTGAGCCCTATTAGGAGCCAACCTCGTTAAAGGTTACAAAACACATTGTTAGGTGTGACCTCGTTAAAGGATTTAATTCCCCTATTAGAAGTGTCCTTGTTAGAAGTATTTAGACACTTCAATCTAGAAATGCCACCTTGTTAGAGGATTCAAAAAATAGTTGTTAAGCTAACTCTGTTAAGAGATTTGATACACAACTACAATTATTGGAGAATAACAATGATACAAATTGATTGCTGATTTCAAATCTTTGTTCTAGCTTGAATACTTGATCCTCCTTGATCGGATAAAACTTTTTTGCTCGGTCAAATTAGGATACTTTGATATCCTTCCAATTAACTTCCTTGATTTATCTTTTCAATCTCATAACTTGACCTTATACTTATATTTTTTACCTTGTCAAGTTAGCTTGAATATACTTTCAAATATTCATTATTCATCCTTTAAGTTGACTAGACTTAAAAAATAAATTCATCAAACTAAATATGTTGATTCAAGAAAATTCTTTGTTAGTCGACCCAACTTGCTCAACACTAACTCATAAAATACTTTCTTTAGACTTTCTTTGTAATTGCATGAACTCGGTGAACACTACATCCTAAACTAAATTCCCTTTATTAACCAAGTAAGCTTGGTTAATACTAGTTCCTTTCCAACTTCTCTTTGGTGCATGAGTGAACTTTGCAGACACTATCTCTAAACTTGATTAACTCTAGAATGTTTGACAGACACTGGAAACCATCTTCAACAAATACTAACATCAAAGACAATATACAATATAACAATATACAATTGAATAATTATTTTCAAAGACAATATATAATTGAATAATTATTTTCAACACCCCCCACCTCAATTATTCTAATCATTCTAACAATTAGTATTAAAGCTTTGGTTCTTCCGAGGAAATTTTGAAGGGACTTAAGAAAAAGATCAAGATGTACAAGAGAGAGGTGCCCAAGTTGAAAAAAGATAACTTCCTAGCATGGAAACATCTAATTTGATTGCATCTATCTAGAGTTGGAGATTCTACACTATACTACTTGGACAATGAATACCTCAGACCCATGATAATTGAGAAACTAAAAGAGAAGCAAGGGCACAATGAAATGATGATAGATCTAGAATCTTCCCTAATTTATGTTAAAATTGTTGATGTAAAGTATTACATTACTACAAATTAAATGTGGAATAGGTTAACAAAAATTCATGGAGGAGACAAAAATGTGTTAAGGGATAAAGCTAAAAGTTTGAGATGCAAGTTTGATGACATGAGAATAAAAGAAGGAGAGATTGTTGCCCAATATTGTGGTTGAATGAAAGAAGTGGTGAATGCAATTAGTGGTGTTGGAGAAGACATATTTGAAGAGACTATGATTACTGAGGTATTAAGAGCTTACATCATGTTTATGACATTAGAGTAATTACAATACAAGAACTAAGATGTATACATCGTCATGACCTAACTTTGGATAGTCTAATTGGTAGACTCGCTGCATTTGAACTATCAAATTTTGATAACTACACACCTTCTAGTGTTGAATGTTCTTTCAAGTCTCAACTAACCCTTGATGGATCTAAAAGAAATAAAAGTTCAAAAAGTAAGCCTATGGACAATGGTAATGAATCAAATGATGATCTTGAGGATCTAGAAGCATTATTGGCAAGAAGCTTACCAAGAGGAAAATGAAAATACAAAGGTAAAATTTTTATAATTAGTTTTACATGTAATAAAGTTGGTCATATTGCTACAAGGTTTCTTGACAGAGATGAAAAGGAGGAAAGGAAAGATTAAATTTACTGAGGAAGGAGACACAACCAAGATGAAAAAGACTACAAGGGAAAATGTAAGAAATCTTGTTACATTGTTGAAGAAGATGGTTCTGAAAGTTACTATTATGAACATGATGAAGAAGATTTTTTATGTTGCAATGAAAGATGAAAATTTTGAGAAAATGGATCTTATTTCACATGTCAGTGAGAATGATAAATGACTAATTGATAGTCATTGCTTGCATCACATGATTGGTGATACAAGTTTGAAAAGATAGAACACTATAATGGAAGTTGTGTTTGTTGATCTCTAAGCCTACATTGTCTATTAGTGTCCAAACACTTAGTCATTTACTAGGAAATATTACAAGGTCATCACTGTGACCAATTTATCTAGTAAAGGCTAAGCATTCAATGCTTATACCAAGCAGGATAATGATTGTCAAGTATTTAGTAGCGACCAAGCAATATAGTTGGAGCTGAGAAATATAGTTGAGATCAAGCATGTTGACAAGTTATTAAGTGCCAAGAAAATAGGAATATAGAAGTCGAGTGACAATATTAAGAAGTATACATGACCAAGTGTCAGAGCATTCAAGTGCAGAGTAATTCAGTTTTGACATATAAATTTCTAATGGCATAAAAACATATGTAAACCTTTTTGGCCAAATTTTCTATGATATTTAATATTTGTAGAGATAGCTAAGAAGACAATCAACATTTATTTAGAAGGTAATGATCCCAAGGCATGCAATTCAACCAATCAGAGAATGGGATAGAAATGGCAAAAGATGATGAAGTATAAATTGTCAATCAAGATCTAGAACCTTCACAGAACATCTATTTAAGGAGTATTCTAACCCTAGAATCATATGTAGAGAGAAAGAGAAGTATCCTTATATGTAAGTGTGTCTAGAGATGTGTATGAGTATATGTGCATGTGAAGGATTGAAGACTAAGTTTGAAAGAAGATCAGAGAGAGAGAAACCAGAGTAGTGAAGGATTGAACAAAGTTATCAAATTAGGAGATCATATCAGAGACATAGCAAAGAGGAGACCTTAGATCAGCTTATAGAGAAAATTGAGGGTTAGGTATTGGATTAGTTATTGTTAATTGAGATAGGTTAAATCTCTTAATATAGTGGTCTTAACAAACCTATGTAAACATCCTAACAGAGTCCTTACTTCATTGTGAGTGTAAAATCCTTTAACAAGGTGAGACCTAATAGTCTCTTAAGATTTTAATAAGGTAAACCCCTCATAGGGTAGATCATATCTTATGATCAAACATTGTAACCCCAATAGGTTAAATTTATTGTTGCAACAATGAAGATTTGTGGGTTTCATCCCCACCCCAGTTTTATCTTCGTCTTGAATTATTTTTGGGTAACCAAATAATTGTGTTTTGTGTTGAAATATTTTATGGATGTGATGTATTTCATTTATATTTTAGAATTACAATTTTATGGTATATCTGTTATATGATATGAATTAGGTGTGGATTTATGAAATTGGTGTTGAAGTTAAAATTTTAAGATCCCAATTCACCCCACTCTCTTAGTATCTTGTTTCCCACATACTTATTCTCATAATAGGTATGAAAGCTCAATTCTCATATCAGAAAGCCTAATATATTGAGATGATCATATCATGAAGATGAGAATGTATAAGATGGAAAAAACCATTGAGAATCAAATGATTGAAATCCAGATCGTATTGCAACAATTAGGAGCAACAAAAGAGGAGTTAAGGAAAATCCTAAAAAGAAGAAAAGAGATATCTATTCAGCTAAATGATACTCAATACAAATAAGTTGACATAGAAGGACTGGTTAATAGTGGAAAGACCTTTTTATCAATGATGAAGCATTGACAAAATTGCTAAAGAAGATTAGTGCCCTAGCAGAAGAGGCAAAAGATCTCAAGACAGAACAAGAAATTCAATCAGTTATACTATGTGAAGAAATCAAACAAAAGAAGAAAGAACTATAAGACAAGCTCATGGTTGAAGAAGGCAAAAGACATATGGCTAGTAGACTTGAAGAGAGGTATTTTGAAGTACAAAAGCTTACCAATAATCAGCTAGATATGATAAATCAACTAGTAATTGCAAAACAAGAAGCAAATAGAATGGATTTGGAGATCACAAATCCAAGGCTACAAAATGAGAAATTGAAACGTGAGTTAAGGCATGAAAAGAAACTCACAGAGAGAATGAATAAACCAAATAAAGCAATCAAATACCTTGAAGAAATGTTGAGGTCACCTAGATCAAAAGACACCTCTAGACTTGGATACAAAAAGCACTCTTCATCTACTAAAGAAGGAGAATTGTCCAAAAGTGGAGAACAAAGGAATGCAAAATCCAAAGACAAACCTACATGTCATCACTATGGGAAAACTGATCACACAGACAACATTTGTAGAAGCAAAAATGGTATGCAAACTCCTAAACCTAAACCAAGTGGTAATTGTTTTAGCTGCAAAACAGTAGGACATCATGCACATGAATATAGATCAAAGAATAATAACTCAACCAGAAAGGTATATAAATTCCAAGGTCATTGTTACAATTGTCAAAAGTATGGACATAGAACTCATAAGTGTAGATTCAAGAAAAAATCAAACTAGTTACCTGAAAAAAAAAACTCATACATCAAGGAAAGGCAATTCATACAATTGGGATTACAATACATGGTACAATTGTCACTATTGTGGAGAATATAGACACATTCCAAAGAATTGCATCAAAACACATTTTAGAGGAAATTACAAGAAATGGCTAAATGGAGAGAAAGTATGTTTTTAGTTGTCTCAAATTTGGACACATTAATAGAAACTGCAAAACCAGAACACTAGCACAAGCAAAAAGTAATGGAAGTGACAAACTTGAAGAAAAGAAAACATGGAAAGAGATAGTAAGAGCTAGAAGTAGTAGAGAAGATAAAAGTGTGATCACCCAATCTAATGGATCAGGTGATCACACCACATCTCACTAAAGAAAGAAGGTATGTAGGAACTGTATACTCAATGTTATGTTTTACATTAGTTCCTAGCATAGAAGTGATAAAAGTTCATATCCACATAACTAAAGATGCAGTAAGAACTGTTAGAAAAAGAAAATCATAAAGTACTAAGCATCAATGGTACGATCTATATTGATTGAGATTTGTAGTATAGACTGAGTGATCAAGGAAGGTAATATATTGACCAGATCAAGTAGCTATGGCCAAGTGAGTAACCTTGACCAAGTTGAAGTGGAGATTGAGCTAACTGTCATACACTAATCAAGTAAGAAGACATTTATTATAGACCTAAAATGAAAGTTTAAAGGTATTTATCAAATTTGGACATTCATTTTCATTCACCAAGAAATCAAAGAGCTTACAAGAATATTTCAAGGCAATCAAAGCAATTTTAGTGACTAGAGCAAAAGAATCACAACAATTTATTAGTGAATTTGTAAAGCAAAGTAGGTATTATTATCAATTCCAAGTTATATATTTAGTAAAGATACTTGTAAAAGATTTTTGTTTCAAATCCTAGTTGAAAATGGCATTTGGAAGTGAAATGATGAAGGATAGGAGTGCATAAATCATAAGAAATGATCAAAGTCCTCCAGCAAACTTCAAAAATTTAGTGAACCTTGAAAATATCTTTGATGATGTGGGAGCCTTATCATCAATTATGCCTACAGTCTTTACTATTCAAGATTTAAGATGGTGTTATCTATGCAAAGTTGGAGAAATCGAAGATTTTGAGATTAGAGAAACTTATAATAAGCTATGCATTGATGGAATCTTGAAGGATGAATACAAGATCATTGTCGATAAAGTGCTTACCCATGCCCTAGGATTTCCAAAGGTTTTTAAAGTCAAATGGATAAAGATTGTGTTCAACCACATTCATGATATGAAAATTTGGTTAGAAGGTGGGTCGATCAAGATTAACAAGGCTATCATTTGTAGGGTAATTGGGCACCCTACCTTGGATTGACCAAAGAGTATTAGAAGTGGAATAAAGAATGAAATTGAAAATCTAACCAAGGTAGAATGGAATGATCGTGGGATGTCAATTGATGGAATTGAGGACCCATTAATTGATTTTTTTGTTCATGTGATAGCACACAAACTTTATCAATCTAGCAAGTTGAACAATATACCCTATGTAGCAGTGGATTTGGGCTACAAACTTGTAAAAAATGATCATTCCTATGATCCTGTTGAGCAAAAACTTCACCAACTTATAGAGAACTTAGAGGAAGTGAGGAAAGTGAAGGAAACCTCTCGCAAGTTTGGGTCCTTATTAGTTTGTATATTTTTATATGTACAAGACTCTTTTCCTACTATTGGAACAATTGCGTGGGTTAGGAATCAAACAAATATAGAGAAGATTAGTGGTTTAATTAGCAGTTTGGGAGAAAATTTTGAAGAAATAATGAATAACTACTTTCAAGAATTCAAGGTAAAGATGAGGAACAAAATGAGAATTCCTAAGTTTGTTGTGAATAAATAGTATGATGAAGTATGTTTTATTGTAGATACAGATTTTGTATATGCAAAAATAGTTTTTCCAAGGGTAGCATAGCTAAGGTGAATGCCATATGAAGTAAATGTAGATAAAGTAACTACAACAATTATTGCACTTTTGGAAGAAGATATAGATGTGAGTGCCGATCAATTTGGAAAATATTAAATTGTAATCGTTGAGCAAACTGCTAAATCTAGCACACCCAAAGCAGGGGAGCGAAGAAAGAGAAAGGTTTCCAAGGGTGGAAAAAAGGAACAAGGAGAAGGGTCTAGACAAACTATAGAGGTCAAGGAAGGAAAAGGAAAATAACTTGCTGCTATGAAGCTGCAGGCCACCAAACAAAAAAGGTTGTGATTGAGCCTAAGGTAAAGGCCGATCTAAAAAAGGATATGCAAGAAATGGTGACACCTCGGAGACTAAAGGAAAAAGTGATCATTACCAAGCAAATAACTAGACATTCCCTTGCCAAGAAAATAATATGAAGTCCATCTAAGAAGAGGAAACTGGCTAAAAAACAAAAGCAACCAACACAAGCAAAGGCAAGGAGAAAACTGATCATAGCACAAGAGGAGGAGGAAGGTGAAGAAAAGACTTAGTTTGATGAACCCAAAAAGCTTCAAATAGTGAAGATACTCCCTCCAATGACTATGGATTAGGTATGTGCACAATTGATAGAATCTTAAAGTATTATGTGATTCAAAGATTTCAATATGATTCTTTGAATAATAATAATTAAGTTAAGCTTGAAGGTACCATGATTGACATGAATATCAAGTTTAGATGCACACCCCTAGAATTGGGAACTAGATTTCTAGCAGGATTGTACAAAAGAGTGGATGCAAAGTGAAAGTGGGCATTATTCACTGAGAAGAAAATAAGAGAAACAACACTAGCATACACTATGCTAGATTTGGGGAAGACTCATATTTCTATAGCCCTTAAAGATTTTGTAAAGAAGTATATGCCAAGAGACAGGGCATATAAAGTTTTGAAAAATAAAGCTCATGAAGTTGAGAAAGATAGTATTCGAATATGGAAAAAAGCATTTAGATTGCTTACTCCATCTGTGGAAGTAAGGGAAGGCTGAGATGTAATAGAATTTGAAGATGAATACAAAAAAGAAGTGGCCAAGATGACTAAGGAGATTCAACAACTAGTAAATCAGTGTGAACAAAAAGAGATTTTCATAATAGAAGATGACACTAACACCCCTCCACCTAATCCAAATATACTGACTGAAGAGGAAATTCAAGGCTTAATAAAAGATTCAAGCAAACTCTATACTCTCCCAATTTTGTTACAGATAGTAGAATATCTAAAGCTTGAAAATAAAAAGACTGATGATGTGAATGTGACATCAATTATAGAGGATACAGTGCCAAGAAACTTCATAAGGCTTTAATTGTATATACACCATTAACTTGTATGCCTATTTTGCATAATGAGGCAAATTTTAAAAAAGACTCGTGCACTAATTCAATAGAAGAAGTAAATGGGAAAGAGCAAGAGGCTACTCAAGTTCTTATTTAATTTCTGGGTGCAAAGGCTACAAAAAAAAAACAAATGTGACACTTATGGTGATTTCTACACAAGTGCAACAACCAAAATCAAGATCAAGTGAAAAGGAGAAACAACTACAATTATCACTACCAAGTGATACACCTTATGATCTCAAGATATGAATCATTTAGGTGATAAATATTATGAGTCAATGAGCCTTGATGAGGTAATTACATTACCTATATATATGATTTGAACAATCTTACATTAGAGAAAATGCAAGAGCTACAAACTTTGTTGAACCATAAAGAAAAGCAAGAACAACTAAGAAGAGAGCAGAAGAGAAGGTAGGTATTACATAATATCAAAGATATTTTTATAGATGCATTTAAAATCAGAGATTTGAACAATCAACATACAATTTTGGATCAACTAGTATATTTAGTTGATAAAATCCCGCCATAAGACATAGACACCAACTACAAATTATTACAGTGGTCTGAAAGAAGAATGGAGCATAAAGTGTTACAAAAAGTCTCAGAGGAACTGGTACATAGACAAGATGAGCTTTCTACATTAGTCAGATAGCTGGAAACAATTTTGAAAACCATTAAATTCCTTATATTTGAAATTGTATGATATTGATTTCTTTATAGCAGATATTACACACTTATTAGAGCTATTACATGCATACATTAAAGTGAGTGTTATTACATTGGGCAAGAATGCAAGTTCAAGCTCATCCTCTTATAATGAATTAACATTCAATCAAAAGAGGTTAATCAAGCTCATAGCTAAAGATATATAGATCATGCATAAGTTGATCTAGTAGCTGAGCTAGAGATTCAATTTCAAATTTTGGAACAAGTTCAAGTACAATGGAATAAAGGCTATGCCAATATTGTGGCAAGTCATCAACAATTCTTTGATAAGTATTAATTAGCCCCAACAACCTCAAGTTCCACCAGTGAAAAAAACAAGGGGGATATGAAATAAAAGGGGACATGAAAGAATGAACAAAGGAGAAGAAATGCATAGACTAGACATCATCTATCAAATCTTACAAGATAAAACTATGGTCTCAGTAGAAGTACTCATTTTTGAAAGAAATGATTATTTTATTCATGAAAAAGTGTTTTATCCTACTCATGTCAAAGGGGAAGATTGTTGATCTCTAATCCTATGTTGTTTATTAGTGTCCAAATTCTTAGTTATTTACTAGGCAAGATTACAAAATGATCATTGAGAATGAGTTATCTAGTAAAGGCCAAGCATACAATGCTTATACCGAGTAGGATAGTGATTGCCAAATATTTAGAAGCGATCGAGCAATATAGTTGGAGCCAAGAAATATAGTTGAGACCGAACATGTTGATAAGTTATTAAGTGGTGAGAAAACAATAATATAGAAGCTGAGTGACAACATGAAGAAGTATACATGACCAAGTGCCAGAGCATTCAAGTGCCGAGTAGTTCAATTTTGACATATAAGATTGTAATGGCACAAACACATATGTAAATCATTTTGGCTGACTTTTCTATGATATTTAATATTTGTAGAACCAACTAAGAAGATGATCACACATCATTTCAAAAGGTAATGATCCCAAGGTGTGAAATTCAAAAAATTAGAAAATGGGATAGAAATGATAAAAGATGATGAAGTGTAAACCATCAATCAATATCTAGAACCTTCACAAATCTCTATTTAAGGAGGATTCTAACCCCAGAATAATGTGTAGAGAGAAGGAGAGTATCCCTATATGCAAGTGTGCATGGAGATGTGTATGAGAATATGCACATGTGAAGGAGTGAAGACTAAGTTTGAAAGCAGATCAGAGAGAGAACAATCAGAGCAGTGAAGGACTGAATAGAGTTATCAAATTAGGAGATCATATCAAAGATACAACAAAGAGGAGACCCAAGATCAACTTATAGATAAAATCGAGGGTTAGGTACTAAATTAGTTATTATTAATTGACATAGGGTAAATCTCTTAACAAAGTGCTCTTAACATACCTATGTAAACCTCCTAAAAGAGTCCTTACTTCATTATGAGTGTAAAATACTCTAACAAGGTGACACTTGATAGTCTCTTAATCTTTTAATAGGGTAGACCCTCACAGAGTAGATCATATCTTATGATCAAATATTGTAACCCTAATAGGTTAATTGTATTGTTGCAACAATGAATATTTGTGGGTTTTATCCCCAACCCATTTTTACCTTCATCTTGAATTGTTTTTGGGTGACCAAATCATTGTGTTCTATGTTGAAATATTTTATGGATGTGATGTATTTCATTTATGTTTTAGCATTACAATTTTATGTTAGATCTATTATATGATATGAATTAGGTGTAGATTCATGAAATTGGTTTGGAAGTTAAAAGTTTAAGATCCTGATTCACCCTCCCCCCCCCCCCCCCCCCCCCCCCCTCCTCCTCCTCCTCCTCAGTATCTTATTTCCCATATGTTTATGCAACAATGTTAAGGTTGGAAATGATGCAACATGTTATGTGAAGGGTAAAGGATATATTATATTGAATGACAAGATCAAATGTGACAATGTATATCAGGTTAATGGGCTGAAATATAATTTTTTGAGTATGGCACAAGTAAATAGTTCAAGCTACCAAGTTGAATTTCAAAACAAGAAGGAAAAAATCTATGATGCTATTGGAAAATTGATTGGAGGTGGAGAACACACAAGAGGTAACTTGCTTGAACTTCGATAATTTGGTAAGCACTAGTGATATGGAAAAACTAAAAGGATTACCAAGATTGAGAAAACCTAATAAAATGATGTAGAAACAATATCAAAGGGGAAAAATTTAAAAGTCTACTTTCAAGAGAAAGATCTATTCTTTTAATGATATTTTAGAGTTGGTTCATGCTACTTTATGTGGTCCTTTTGGAGTGCAAAGTTATTATGGTGACAAGTACTTTATCCTATTTTTTTAATGATTTCTCTAGAATGATGATTATGATGTTTCTTTAAAAAAAAAAATTGATGCTTTTCAAATGTTTAAGTGGTATTTGGCTAAAGTTGAAAAGGAAATAAGTAAAAGTATGAAATGCTTGAGATCAAATAGAGGAGGTGAATTCATATAAGAGGAGTTCCATACCTTCCTCAATGACAAAAGAATCAAAAGACAAATGTTAGCACCAAGGACTCCATCACAAAATGGGATAGCTAAAAGAAGAAATAGATCAATCATGGAATGTGCAAGAATGGTGATGATAGAGAAGAATGTTTCAGAAAAGTATTGGAGAGAAGTTGTAACTATAGATGTTTATACATTGAACTTAGTTTAAGTCAAGAAATGTACAAAAAAAACCCCTTTTGAACTATGGTATTAATATACACCTAATGTTAAATATTTCAAAGTATTTTGAAGCAAGTGTATTATATTGAAAGATTCAAGGAATGGAAAACTTGATTCAAATAGTGATGAAGGTATATTCATAGGATATTGCACTAAAAATAAGGCATATAAGTGTTTGAATACTAGCTCTAACAAAATTGTGGAAAGTGTAAATGTTAGAGTTGATGAATTTGTAGAAAAGAATAAAGAAGAATGCAAGAAGGAACCTAAAGATTATAGAAACTTTGTATAAATATATGAAGGAGAACTGAGTACCCTACTTGAAAAAGAGAAAGAGATTATTGGTCATCATTAGACAGACACTGTTGAGTTACAATCGAGAAGCTCTATCGAGCATCAACAAGCTACCAAATATCGGGCAATAGAAGTCAAGTTGCATAGAGAGGAGATTGAACACTAGATAGAGGAATTTGAGTTATAGAAGGAAATAATTGGAGAAAATGAGCTAGGTAAACCAAGTGAACTAAAAAAAGGAGAAAGAAGATTTGAACCTATTTTAGCAAAATATGTAAGAATACACCATACACCAAATCGAATAATTGGAGACAAAGATTTAGGAGTCTTGAAAAGAAACAAATTGAAGAATGATACATGTTTACTATACGAGTTTGAGCCAAGAATAGTTAAAGATGCATTGTAAAATGAATATTGGATTAGAGAAATAAATGAGTTGAATGATCAAATTAAGAAGAACAAATTATGGACATTGGTATCTAGGACAAAGGATAAGAATGTGATTGGAACAAAGTGGGTATTTAGAAACAAAATAAATTAAAAAGGTGAAGTCATAAGGAATAAAGAAAGATTGGCTTGCAAGGGATATGCACAAGAGGAAGGAATTGACTATGGAGAGACATTACCCCAATTGCAAGGTTGGAAGGAGTAATAAAGTTACTTGCATATACTTCTTACAAAGGATTCAAGGTATATCAAATGGATGTAAAATCTACATTTTTTAATGGAATCTTGGAAGAATATGTCTACATTGAACAAATTGAAGAATTTTTTGAACCTAGAAAGAAGAACATGGTATGTAAGTTGCAAAAATAATTATATGGTTTGAAACAAGCTCCTAGAGCATGGTAAGAACTAATCATAATTTTACTTGAAAAGTGAATCTAAGCATAAGATATTATTAGTTGGAATATTTGTTGATGATATCAAATTTGGAGGAATGATTTATTGTGCAAATCATTTGCTGATGAGATGCAGAAAGAATTTGAGATGTCAATATTTAGAGAGATAAAATTCTTTGTAGGTTTGAAAGTCTATCAAATGAAAGGATGTATATACATTATATAATCAAAGTATATCAAGGAGATATTAAAAACATTTGGAATGGAAGATTAAAGAATAGGTAGAACACCTATGGATACTAGACATAAACTTTCAAAGCATGATGATTCTTCTAAAGTAAATTAGACATTGTATAGGTCAATGATTGATAAATTGCAATATGTTGTTCATAGAAGACTTGACATTGTATTAGTTGTTGGTATTGTTACAAGATTTTTTTATAATCCTAAGGAGAATCACTTGATGGCTATGAAAAGGATATTGAGATATTTAAAAGGAACATAAAACTATGGTTTATGGTATAATAAGAATAACAATTTTTAGTTGAAAGTTTACATAGATGTTGATTGGGCTGGAAACATTGATGATAGAAAGAGTACAAGTGGAGTAGCTTTATTCTTAGGCATGATACTGATTTCATGTATAAGTAACAAGAAAATTTGTATTTCACAATCCATAGCAAAATCTAGATATGTTGGAGCAGCTGTTAATTTTTCAAACATAGTATGGATCAAGTAATTGTTAAAAGGTATTAAGGAAGAGATTACTAAACCTGTGGTGATATATTGTGATAACACAAGTTCTATAAACATATCCAAGAATCTTGTGATGCACAAAAAGACAATCACATTGCAATTAAGTATTATTACTTAAGAGAATTAGTGCAAGACAAAGAAGTAAGATTTGAATATGTGAATACAAAGGAACGAGTAGCTGATATATTCACTAAGGCACTTCCCAAGGATTCATTTGTGTTTCTAAGAGGTAAGTTATGGGTAATTCCCATATCTAAAGTAAACTAAGAAGAGATGCAACATTGCATCAATTATTATGATCAACATATTTTATAGATTGATGTAGATCACACTTTAGGAGTTGCCTAAAGCTTTGAAAAAGAAGGATAGTAGTATAAGTTGATAAAGTTGCAAGAAAATGCATGGTTATATAATCAAGGAAAAAGATAATCAAAGATGAAAGAGGGAGAGATAATTCATGTTTGAAGTCTTATTAGGAAGCAAGATACTAAGAAGGGGCGGGGGGTGTGAATTAGGATCTATAAAACTTTTAACTCCTTGATCAAAATAATAGATTAACTAAATTCACTCCTAATCCATTTGATATCTTAGATCATATACTATGTAATCATGAATTGTAGAACTAAAATAAATCTAACTATGCATGACATCCATCAATATGAAAATGTAAGCACATAACACAAAGATTTTGGTTACCCTAAAATCCTCCAAGGTGAAGGTAAAACTGGGGTGGGGACGACACCCACAAATCTCCACTACTGCAGTAATAAAGTTTCCTTGTTAGGGATATAATGTTGATAAATTTTGATGATATACCCTATGAGGGGTCTACCCAATTAAAATAATTACAATATTGTTAAGTCTACCTTGATTAAAGGGTTTAAACTTATAATGAAGTAAGCACTTAGTTAAGATATTTAACTAGGTCTATTAAAACCACTCTATTAAGATATTTGCCTTGATACATTGGTTATAATGTCTCAGTACCCGATCCATTAGTTTTATCTTATGAAGCTAATTATATATCTTCTCTCTATCTTTTCTAACTTTGATCTCCTTAATTGATTTTCTCTACTCTACCCTTCACCACTAGGTTGCTTTGTTTGGTCAATTTATCAAACTTAGCCTTCCTCACTCTATCCTTAGACTTTTCATGCATTCAAAATCTTCTTTTGCACACTTTTCAGATTTAGGGTTTGGTCCCTTCTTAAACAGATAATTGTGGAAGGTTCTAGATCATAATCAACAATCCAAAATTCACCCTTTTGTCGCTTAGTCCTTCTAATTTGTTGATTGGTTGCTCTACCTTCCTAGGGATTGATGTCCCCTGAAAAAATGTCTAATTAGCTCCTTAACTATCTCTAAAATTCATAACTATCGCATAAAAATCAGCCAAATTAATTTACATACGTGTTTGTGTCATAATAAACACATATGCCAAAACAAGTTTACTCGACAATTGAATATCTTGGCACTCGATCATAACTAACATTCATGTTATTCCTCGGCTTCTACATGCTCAATAGATACTAACTCACTCTGCATAAACTATCTTTACATTACTTAGCCTCCATATGTTTTACTTGGCATATATTGTAACTTGATCTACACTAGGATGCTCAACAACTTTTGACCTATTCGACATGTAGTGAAAATATAACCAAGTCCATGTAGCCTGGCCTTCATTGGATGGATCAATCAAAGTGACGATCGACCAACACTGCCTAGAAAATGAGTAAGTCTTGAACATTAATAGGCAACAAGGCTTAGAGATCAACACTCTCCCCCTTTGGCATTAGTGGCAAAAACACTTTGTCATGACTTAGAAATCCATTCAAATTTTGAAAATATAAAAAATAACACTCCCCCTTAGACTATGATTATGTCTCCAAAGGCTTGACTCTACTATACAAAATATATGTACATGTCTCAGCATACTCGTGATCTATTATCTATGATGTTGATTCATCTAATTTTCCTTTTTTTCATGAGTAATAATTCTCTTTTTTTTTTTGGTCATGTCTGATTTCCCACTTGTTTTTGACACTTTATGGCTTGGGGTTTGCAGGGGTCAACTAATATTTTTCCAAAATATGTTTTGTGATTTGCTAAAATCACCTCTAATCCATGATTCCATCTAGATTCGGCTGATTCCAGAACCTAAATTTAGATTTCTAGCTGGCAGCTAAATCAACTAAACTATTTGTAGTTAGAGATGAGGATCTCTCTTAACTAAATCTATTACAACTGATAGTTCCCTCTATATTACCTCTATATGAGGTAGCAACATGGTTTGTATTGAAATTAATTTTCTTATGATGTTGTTTTCTTTAGCCATTAATTCAACTAACCTCCCTTGACAAAAATTCAATTTATTGAATGCTTGAACTTGCGTTCTTGCTCAAAGAATTAGTACAAGCCTTCAAATATGATTGTAATTTATCAATGGAGTGTTGATTCTCCATGGTGAAGAAATCAACATCACAAAGTTTTATATAATGAATTCAAATAATCTACAAAAATTCTTTTAAAACTAGTTGCAAGGTTAGAAAGTTCAACCTGTCTTATTGCAAGTTTTGTTGAGACTTTCTCCAAATTTTTGTGCTCAAACTTTTTCTTAGACCATTTCATCATCTTTTCATTAGTCTATATATCCTCATTATTTAATTTCTCAAATATATACACTAATATTAACTTCCTCCTTAGTTGTTCCTGCTTTGTCTTGAGGCTAAATGATGATTGTAGATCCTGCACTTGTTCCAATGGCATATTATGAGGTTCATACTTAGGTAGTTTGATGACCTCATCTAGACTCATTGGAGTATCTGGTGTACCAAAAAATTTATCCATTATCTATGGTCATGGATTATTGTCACTCGATAGTGAAATTTACAATTGTTTCCCCTTAGCACTCGGTCTAGGTGTTTGTTGTTTAGTGGAGGTATTCTCCCATTGAGTAGATGTAACCTATTTAACAAGTGTAATAGTTCATGCATCAATACGAAAAAAAATCGGTAGTTGAATAAGATCTTGGATAACCTCTTGCTCATTAGGCTTCTCAGACTCTGTTATATTAGATGGTTCTACCTTCTTGGTTCCCTCTATGGCATCTTGAGCATATTGATTTGCTTCACCTTTCTCTTCTTCTTGTCCATTAGTTACATAAGTATACTTGGGTAGCACAATGATGGCCTTTCCTTTCTACTCAACACTCATTTCTAGATCAACTGTTACTGATGTAACTTGTATACCATCAATTGATGCATTGTCAATCCATTGATAGTCCTAAATTTGTAACAAAATTGGATTGGTGCATGAGAGAGAGATTTTTGAGGTATTTGATTCTACATTTTTCAAATCTTCCTTAGTTAATATGTTATAATTCTATATTGATTAATCAAGAACATCCTCTATAATGACAATATCTTGTTGTTCAGTCTCTTCTACTAACTTCCTCGCGTATTCTTCTAAGCTCTCAAGTTCATCATCTTATTCTTGATTATCTAACTCTATAGCATCTTTGCCCTCTTCCTCTTTTTCTTTTGCCGATGGAAGTAGCAATTTAAATGCTTTCTTCCATATTAAAATTCTTTCTTTTTCTACCTCATCTACTTTATTTTTCAAAAAATTATATTCCCTTACTTTTGGCATGAATTTCTTGGCAAAATCTCTTAGGGAAATAGACATATACGTCTTCCCTAAGTCAAGCATTGTTTGGGCCAATGTGATCTCCCTTATTTTCCTTTTAGTGGATAATACCCACTATCATTTTGTATCTAATTTATTATATAAATCCTCAAGAATACCCTTGCCTTACTCTATAGGTGTATATTTTAATTTTGGTAGCATATCTAGCATGGCCTTCTCAATCTTCTCTTGATCTTCCTTATTTAAAGAATCACACTTAATTTGTTTGAAACTTGCTATGCCAGTTGAGTTCCTAATATTTTCACATACCTGATCTATTGTTATAGGACGTCATCTAGGTATAAGATAAAGTTTTCTCAAATAATTAGACTTAGTTTTCTCCTCTTCATCCTCCTCTTCATCAAGTGTGATGATAATTTTTCTTCTTTGCCTGTTTGGTAGATTATGCTCGATACCTTTTGTTTGTTTCCTCTTTGCTAGACTTTTCTTTGTCTTAGCAACTATGAGTTGAGCTTCCTTGGACCTTGTTATTATCATCCTCTTAGGCTTAGGTTTGGGCGATGTAACTACCTTCTTCACATTCTTCTTTAGATCCTTCTTTACCTTAGGATCAAAAATCACAATTTTCTTCTATTTGGTTGTCTTGGGATCGACAAAACTATCTCTTTACCATTTGATTCTTCATCTTTTCCTTTTTCCTCTATTATCTGAATTGGTCCTTTACCAAGTTTTCCCTCAAAATCTTCTATCTTCTTCTTTTGTTTCCTATCTATTTGGGCACTTTGGTTTGCATTGCCATTCTAATCTTGGCTAACTCATAATTTCCAAAAGGCTCAACATTCTTATTTGTTTCTTTAGAAAAAAAAATTTAGTGACTTTTGTAGTGATTTCATCTACGTTTAATTTGTATTGCATTGGTCTTAACCATGCAAAACTAGGTAACATTGCCTATGCATAAGTGAAATCTATATCTACCATGAATCAAATATCTTTATAGTAATGATCCACCATATATTGTGGGATCCTCATTATATTCTTCATTTTCCCCTTAAACTCATCAAAATAGTTATCAATAATGGTCTCAAAAAATTTCACCCAATTGTTTAATGAAAACTTTGATTTTCTCAGTGACTGGTCTTGTCCTATCCCATAAAACTATGCCTACTATAGGAAATGAATTGTGCACATAGAAAAATATATAGATTATCAAAGATCCAAACTTACACAAAGTATTATTGTTAGATTTTATGATAATTTTTGTAACTACAACTTAGCCAGGTCATAGCTATTATATTTCTTTACAATTTTGTAACCTAGGTCGACTATAATGCACAAAACATTGTTCAGTTGGCTTGACTGATATAGCTTGTGTGCAACTACACACACTGTAAACTCAATAACAAGATCTTTAATTCCATCAATAGACATTCCATGATTGTTCCACTTGGCCTTCATCTGATCCTCAGTGATGTTCTTCATTGCACACGTCATCATCTTTACTATATCCAGGGTGGGATAACCAATTTCTTGATGAATGATTTCTTTGTTGATCTTCACTAGTCGACCTTCTAACCACAATTTCATATCATGTACTTGTTTCAATGCAATATTTATCCATTCCACTTTGAATGCTTTAGGAAATTCTAGGGCATGAGTAAGCCATTTCTTAGCAACAATCTTATTTTCATCTTTGAGAATTCCATTTTCACATAGCTTGCCATAAGAAGCTTGAAATTCATAATCTACAATCTCTGAAATCTTGCACATGTAACATGATCAAACATCATAAACTATCAAGACTCTAGGTGGAATTGATAAAAAGGCACCAAATGTTTCTCTAATCATTGTAATGTTAGGGTATGCCTTGAATTCGGGTGGAGGACATTGATTATTCCTCACAATTTTTTGCATTACTTTCCTTCAACATATATTTCCTAGATACAAATACAAAAGATTCCATTTCAAAAATAGGGTTTTGATACTTAATTTCAACAATTTCAAAAACAACTTAACTCGACACTTCAAACCTTACATAGTTCTTCAAATTTTGTTGATGGCGCCTTTGAATTGCATGTGTGCACTAAAATTTCTTGGTAAATGAAAATAAACATAAAAAATTTGATATATAGCTTCAATTTTTTGAATTAGGCTTGCAATAAATGCATTATACTTAATTAAGTACATTACAACTATCTCGACCTTCACATAGCATTGTGTTCTCACTATCTTCCTTCCAAAACTTGGTCTCCATTACTTAGCTCGTTCAACATATTACCTTGGTTTTGTATGAGCACTAGGCTCATATGAAATCCCTTAGATCTATCATAGTGCATCTTGATTCATACATATATGGAATTTTAAACATATTTCTTGTTAGGAACTGATATGTAATTTGTCATTCAAGTGTACAATTTCTTACATACCTTCTTTACTTAGTTATATGTGATGTGATCACTTGATCCATCAAATTGGGTGATCTTAGCTTCACTTGATTCATTACTTCTAACTTCTACTTTCTTTTTCCAAGTTTGATTCATCTCTTTATTTATTTCTATGTCAACTTTTCCTTTTCCTTTTCTTGGTGCTAGTGCTCAGATCCTACGATTCTTACTGACATGTCCAACCTTGTGAAAACTAAAGCAAACTAAACTTTCATTTAACCATTTCTTGTAATTACCTTGAAATGTGTTCTAATGCATTTTTTTTTGTAATGGGACCATACTCTCCACAATAATGATAATTATGCCATGTGTTATAATCCCAATTGTAAGAATTACCTTTCTTAGATGCATGTGTTTTCTTCATCTAGTTGGATTTTTTCTTGAATCTACATTCTTGAGCTTTATGTCTATATTTCTAAAAAATATTGAAATAGCCCTCAAATCTAGGTGAAATAGGTGTATCACTTGCTTTTAACCTGCATTCATGTGCTTGGTATCCCTATTTATTACAGTTCAAACAATTATTAGTAAACTTAGCTTTAGAATTTTTCTCACCATTCTTTCTTCTGCAAAAGTTTTTTGTGTGCCCCACCTTGCCACAATGATGACATATAGGTTTTCCTTTAGGTTTTGCATTTGTTTTCTCTCCACTCTTGGATGATTCTCCTTCTTTAATAAATAAATGGTGCTTGATATGTCCTAATCTAGAGGTATCACTAGATGACCTTGGTGATCTCATTAGTTCTTCAAAGTATCTTATAGCTTCACTAGGTTTGTTCATCCTTTCTAAGAGTTCTTTCTTAGATCTTAAATCATTTCTTAGTTGGTCACTTTGTGATCTTAGATTTACAAGTAACAATTGAATTATCATGTCTAAATGGTTATTTGTAAGCTTTTTCACATCGAGTGACCTTTCTTCAACTCTAATAGTCATTTGTCTTTTGTCTTCTTCACTCATGACTTTTTCTTCTTCATATTTCTTCTTTTGTTTAGTCACTTCACATAGCTTACTAATTGGATTTCATGTTCTTGTTCAATCCTCTAACTTCTTCATTCAAAAATGATGTTCTTCTCTAATATATCTGCTATAGTTGCATCACTTTCACTATAATTTTGATTTGTCAAACAATCCTTTTGTGTCAACTTCTTGATAAAGTGTGTCATTCTGCTAGAGATCCATCTCTCTCCTCTTCTTTAAGGACTTCCTCAATTACTCTCTTGTTGTTTCAAGTTGTTGTAGTATGATTTGGATTTAAATCATTTAATTCTGAACTATCTTTCCCAATTTGTAAGTCTCAATCTTGATGCAAGGAAGGATAGGGAAAACTAGGGCCAATTGCACACCCAACTCTCCAAACCACCTTGTAAGAGTTAACACAATGAAAGAAAACACAAAGAACAACAACCAAAGGAGGAAGAAGAGTGAAATAATTTTATTGATTCATCAAAATATCTTCATACATGCCAGCTGTAATGGCTTCTGGGTTATGGCCAAATACAAATACATTCACATTCAAAGATCCAACAACAAATTTGCACTTTCCAATTCTACTCTGCAATCCTCTTCAAAATTGTCTAAAAACTCCTAACTACCCTAGCTCCTAGCCTAAACATTCTATTTATACTATCCAAAATATCTTACAAATCATTCTTGAACATGGAGAAGCCACAAGTCAGCTCTTAGCAAATATTAAATGAAAATAAACCTAACATTAAGTAGGCCTGCATCAACAATCAACAATCCTGAAATCAATGTCCAAGAAAAATTGTGATATCTCTTAGCTCTGATTGAGTTAGAACTCACAATTTGAACTACAAGTAGATATCTAGGTCCTCTAAAACCCCTTAAGTGTGCAAAGGCTAATTCATCAAGGAAAAGTGCACATCCAATCTAAAAGTTGAGCATAGAAAATTGTTGCGTAGAACTGCCAAAAATTGATGGGAAGAATTGCCATATCTCCCAACCTATTAGGAGTTAGAACTTGTGCCTTGGATCATAGATAGTAATATAGGCCCTCTTCAATCCCTAAAGTGTGCATCCCTTCATTTATTATGAAAAATTAGTTACATGGTCTGCAACAAGCACCTAAAAACTATAAAACATAGTTTTAGCAGGACACAATTTTAGCAACAAGATAAGAATTGAAAACATGCAAGATAGCAGTGCAACCCGGGATGCTCCTACATCAGACAACTGGGGTTGGAATAAATGGTTCTCCTAAATCATTGAGATGTCATAATCTAAGCTGAATCTAACTTAGATTAAGAAACCTATGAAGCATCTTCCATAGGTTTGTTCTTCCACTTCACCAGATATTCATAATAATCTTTTCCCCTTGTGCTCTTACAAATTCTTTGATCCAATATCTATTCAACTTCTTTAATTTGCTTCTTAGGATAGTCCTATGATACAATAACTTCATCATCTGACTCATGATGCTTTTATAAATTAGCAACATTGAATATAGGAGATATATCCATGTCATCAAGTAACTCAACTTCATAAGCATTACCACTATCAAACTTCTTCATCTTCAGCTTACTGTATTTTCCAACTGGAAATCTTCCTTTCTTCAGATGAACCATCACCTCATCACCAACTTGAAAATCAATATGTCTTCTAGACTGATCAACATTCTCCTTATACTTCTGATTATTTTGTTTTGTCCTCAATTTCACTTCCTTATGCAAAGATTCCATATAATCAGCAAATTCTTCACCTATAGCACTTCTCTTTTCTTCACCAACAATATCTCCTAATTCTGATATATCTCTAGGCTTCATTCCAGTAATAATCTCAAAAGGTGTTTTCCATGTACTCCTATTCACAGAATTATTATATGCAGATTCAACTTGTGCCAATACCATCTCCCAATTACTTGGTTTATTCCCAACTAAACATCTCAGCAAATTACCCAAGCTTCTATTCACAACCTTTGTTTGTCCATCTATTTGTGGATGAAATGTAGAACTAAACTTCAACTCAATACTCATCTTCTTCTACAAAGTCTTCCAAAAATAACCAATAAACTTACTGTCTCTGTCATAAATAATACTTCTTGGTAATCCATGCAATTTCACAATCTCTTTAAAGAAAAGTTCATCAACATGCTTGGCATTTGATGTCCTCTTACATGGTATGAAATGAGCCATCTTAGAAAATTTTTCCATTACAACAAATATGGAATCATACCCCTTTACTGTTTTAGGCAATCAAAGAACAAAATCCATACTAATGTCACTCCAAGGTTTCTCAGGAATAGTAATAGGTGTATACAAACCAGTATTTTGACTCACTCCTTTTGCAACTTGACAAACTCCACAACTCTTTAAAAATTTATGAACATCCTTATACATTTGTGGCCAATAATACTTTTGATTTAGCAAACTCAATGTCTTATCAATTCCAAAATGTCTAGCCAATCCACCACTATGCTTTTCCTTAATTAGATTCAACCTCATAGAAATTCTAGGAATACACAACTAAATACCTTTGGAAAACATACCTTCTTGAATGAAATACTCATCATACTTACATGATTTGTTAGATTTGGTGTTATTCACTCTCTCCACCCTCGAAAAAATTAGGATCCGCATCATACAACTCTTTCATTTCATCAAAACCAAGAACTTCAATCTTCATTTCAGTCAACAAAGAATGTCTTCTACTCAATGCATCAACAACTCTGTTAGTAACTCCATTCTTGTGCTTAGTTGCAAATGTAAAATTCTGCAAATACTCAATCCACTTCATATGTCTTTGATTCAATTTATGTTGACTTAACAAGTATTGTAAAGCTTTATGATCAGTATACAACACAAACTCCTTACGAATCAACTAATGTCTCCACTTGTTCAAAGCTTGAACAATAGAGTAAAATTCTTGATCATACGTAGAATGCTTCCCTTTAGCATCATTTAATTTTTCACTAAAGAAAGCAATAGGATTACCTTCTTGACTTAATATAGCTCCGATTGCATTACCACTTGCATCACATTCAACTTGAAATACTTTATTGAAATCAAGCAAAGCCAATACAGGTAATTCAACAACCTTTTGTTTCAAAGTCTCAAAACTCTTGTAAAACTCTTGTCAGCTCCATGTGTCCACTTGAATTCCTTTTTATCTCCTCTCATTGTCTCAGTCATAGCATTACAAACAACACTGAAATTCTTTATAAACTTTCTGTAAAAACTAGCCAAACCATGAAATGATCTTACCTCACCCACATTCTTAGGTGTAGGCCATTCCAAAATTGCTTTAACCTTCTCAGGATCCATCTTCAATCCATTAGCTAAAATTAAAAATCCCAACTACATAATCTCCTCTTGCATAAAAGAACACTTTTTCAGATTAATCAAGAACTTTTCCTCTTTCAACCTCTGCAATACTTGTCTAATATGCTCAAGATGTTCTTCCTTAGTCTTACTAAATATCTAAATATCATCCAAATAAACAATCACACACTTACCCAAGAATCTTTTTAGAACTTCATTCATCAATCTCACGAAAGTACTAGGTGCATTGGTCAAACCAAAAGGCATAACCAACCATTCATTTAAACCATCTTTTGTCTTGAAAGAAATTTTCCATTCATCAACTTCTCTGATTTTGATTTGATGATAACCACTCTTCAAATCAGTCTTTGTAAAATACTTTGCTCCACTCAAGCAATCCATTATGTCATATGTGCTCAGCATAAGAAACCTATATTTCACTGTGATTTTGTTAATAGCTCTAGAATCAGTACACATTCTCCATTCTCCAATCTTTTTAGGTGCTAATATAGCAGGTACAACACATGGACTCAAACTTTCTCTGATCAAACCTTTCTACAAAAATTCATGCACTTGTCTATTAAGTTCTTCATTCTCTATCTATGTCAATCTATATGGTGCTTTGTTTGGCAAACTAGCTCCAGGAATCAGATCCATACAATGACTTATACTTCTTATTAGAGGTAAACCATTAGGAATATCATCAACAATAATATCTTTGTATTCATTCAACAATTCAACAATTTTTTTTGTTATACTAACTTTTTCTGCTTGGTCATTACTACCAACACTCGATCCTCTAGGAACTATAGCAAAATAAACTTGATTCTTCTTTACTTCTTTTTCGAATTGCTTTCCATTAACCATGCAAAATTTTATTGCAATACAACTAACCTAATCTAGACTTTCAATCAAAGGCAACAATGTTTATTTCTTCCCATTTACCCAGAGAGTATATTGATTCAATCTTCCATCATGTACAACATATCTATCATATTGCCAAGGTCTACCCAAAAAAATATGACAACAATCCATGGGCATAATATCACACAAAACTTCATCAAAGTAATATCCAATTTGGAACTTCACAAGGCATTGTTCACTTACCAATATCTTATGCTCATCTTTGATCCATGAAACATGATAAGGTTTGGGATGTTTCAGCCTCTGCAACTGCAACTTTGTAACCAGCTCTTCTAATGCCAAATTTTTAGAACTTCTACTATCAATGATTACGTTGCAACATTTTCCATTCATCTTACATCTGGTTTTGAAGAGGCTCCTTCTAAGGATAGGTTCCTCATTGCTTCCCTTATTCCATAAGATTCTTCTCACCATCAAATTTTCTCCAACCTTAGGTCCACTTGGTGAGCTCTCAATGTCTTCTTGAATCACAAAATTTCTATTATTCTACCCACTTTTAGAAGATCTACACTCAAAGGATCTATGCCCTTCTTTACCACATCTAAAAAAATTACCATGAAAACCACCTCTAGGATAAGAATTACCTCTTTCTTGATAAGATCCAATACCTCCTTGATATGAGCTATCACCTTTCCACTCAGTCTTGTCTTCATCATCATTCTTCCATTTAGATTTTCCTTTATCCTACACAAAACTTTTAGATCTACCACCTTCACCATAAGATCTACCTTTGCCTATCTGGAATCTACCACCTCTATGTCTTTGTATTTGTTCATGCTTCTTTGTTAAGATCTCCTCAGCTTTCAAGGTATATTGATATGATTCTTCAACACTTTCCAACTTTAGAAAACTTATTTCATCTTGAATTCTAGATCTCAATCCATTTATGTACCTTGCAATTTTTTCAACATCATCATCTACATGTCTAGATCTGATATCCAATCTATAGAATTCCTTGGTATACTCTTTCATAGTCATGTCCTTTTGTTTCAAATTTTGCATCTTTCTCAACAAGCTGACATGGTAATCAATAGAAAGGAATTTTTTCCTTACCTTGTTCACCATCTTTGGCCAAATTTTGATCTTCTCCTTTCCTCTCTTTTGTATATCAGTTTACAAGTGCTCCTGCCATAGTGATGCATGACCTTTCAACCTAGTGACTGCAATCTTCACCTTTCTATTATTAGGAGTGTTTTCATACTCAAAGAAATTCTCCATATTTGAGAGCTAATCTAACATAGCATTGGTATCCAATTTTCCGTCATAAGGAAATAACTTCTACAACAGGCTTTGAATTTTCCCTAGACAACACTCGCAACAATCTATCCTCATCTTGATCTTCCTCAAGTTTTGGATTATGGTTTGGTGTTGCTGCTTCATCATCACTTACAACATCAAGATGCACTCCTCCCCTTTGGGCTATCTCCACAACATCTAATCTGGCTGCACTTTGTCTCAATTGATCCAATATAGCATTATCAACATTATTTCCTCTACCACAAACCATCTTTACAAATTAGGTTTCTACAAGATTGTAACCCTCTGCAAGTTATGGGTAAAATCTATAGATCTACCACCCTATAGCCATATCCAAATTAGGGTTCTACATGATCCAATATCCACAAGGATGAAGCTCAAGCTTTGATGCCACTTGACACAAGGAAGGATAGGGGAAACTAGGGCCAATGGCACACCCTACTCTCCAAACCACCCTGCAAGAGTTAACACAATAGAAGCAAACACAAAGAAAAGAAACCAAAGGAGGAAGAAGAGTGAAAGAATTTTATTTATTCATCAAAATATCTTCATACATGCCCAGCTATAAGGCCTTTTGGGTTACAACGAAATACAAATATATTCACATTCAAAGATCCAACAACAAATTTGCACTTTCCAGTTCTACTCTGCAATCCTCTTCAAAACTGCCTAAAAACTCCTAACTACCCTTGCTCCTAGCCTAAAAATTATATTTATACTATCAAAAATGGCTTATAGATCATTCTAGAACATGGAGAAGCCACAAGTAAGCTCTCAAAAAATATTAAATGAAAATAAACCTAACATTAAATACACAAGTCAGCCTACATCAACAATCAACAATCTTGAAATCAATGTCTGAGAAAAATTGCGATATCTCCTAGCTTTGATTGAATTAGAACTCATGCTTTGAACTGTGGGTAGATATCTAGGTCCTCTACAATCCCTTAAGTGTGTAAAGGCTGATTCATCAAGGAAAAGTGTGCATCTAATCCAAAATTTTAGCACATAAAACTATTGCACAAAACTGCTAGAAATTGATGTTCCAAAAGAATTGCCATATCTCCCAATCTATTAGGAGTTAGAACTTTTACCTTGGACCATAGATATTAATCTAGGCCCTATTAAATCCTTGAAGTGCACAACCCTTCATTAATTATGGAAAATTAGTTACATGGTCTCCAACAGGCACCCAGAAACTAGAAAATGTAGTTTCAGTAGAACATAGTTTCAACTGCAGGATAAGAACTGAAAACATGTAGGATAGTAGTGCAACCCAGGATGCTCCTACATAAACTTTCCAAGATCTCAAATCTCAAGTGGTCAAACTTCTTCTAACAGAATAAATCTCTGATACAAATTGTTGGAAGTCTTATTGGGAGGAAAGATACTGAGAGGGAGGAGATGAATCAGGATCTAATTTTTTTAACTCCTTGAACAAAATAACTGATTAAATGAATTCACTCCTAATCCATCTTATATATTAGATCATATACCATATAATCATGAACTGTAAAACTGAAATAAATCTAACTATGCATGACATCCATCACTATGAAAATGTAAACACATAGCACAAAGATTTTGGTTACCCAGAAACCCTCCAAGGTCAAGGTAAAACTGAGGTTGAAATGATACCCACAAATCTCCACTACTATAGTAATAAATTTTTCCTATTAGGGCTACAATTTTTATCACTTCTAGTGATCTAAATTGCAAGGGGTCTTCTCGATTAAAAGCATCACAAGACTATTAAGTCTAACTTGATTAATTGATTTAAACTTACAATGAAGTAAGAATTATGTTATGAGATTTAACTAGGTTTGTTAAAACCAATTTGCTAAGATATTTTCCCTAATATACTAGTTATAATGTCTCATTAACTGATCCTTTGGTTTTCTCTTATGAAGCTAATTACAAATTTTCTCTCTGTCTTGTCTAAATTTGATCTCTTTATCTCATTTTCTTAGTTTTGCCCTTCACTTCTGGGTTGCTCTCTTTGATCACTTTATCAAACTTAGTCTTCCTCTCTCTATCCTTAGCCTTTTTTCACATTCACAATCTTCCTTTACACACTTTTTAGATTTAGGGTTTTTTACCTTCTTAAATAGACAATTGTGGAAGGTTCTAGATCATAATCAATAATCCAAAATTCACCTTTTTGTCACTTAGTCCTTGTGATTTTCTGATTGGTTACTCTACTTCCTAGGGATTGATGTCCCCTAAAAAAATGTATAATTATCTCCTTATCTATCTCTACAATACATAAATATCAAATAGAAGTCGATCAATTTTTATTACATAAGTGTTTGTTCCATTACAAAAATGAATGCCAAAACTAGTTTACTCGGTAATTGAATATCCTAAAACTTGATAATAAATAGCATTCATGTTGTCTCTCTACTTCTATATGCTCAACAGATACTGACTCACTTGGCATAGACTATCTTTACATTACTTGGTTTGCATATGTTTCACTTGACATATATTGTAACTTGGTCTACACGGGGATGCTCAACAACATTTGTATTTTTCAGCATGTAGTGAAAATATAAATAAGTCCATGTAGCTCAACCTTCATTGGATGGCTTATTCGCAGTGATGACCGACTAACACTACCTATAAAATGACTAAGTGTTGGACACTAATAGGAAACAAGGTTTATTAATCAGTAAATTCAAAGATCAATTAGTACAAAAGATAAAGAGGGAGATGCGTATAGAGGATGATATCTTTGGAATTATTGTCAAAGAAGGAGAAGATGAAAGTCAAGTTACCATCCAATATCAAAATGGGAGTCAATACATTTGTATCACAATGAAAAGTGTAAAGAATCAAAGAGGGATGTATAAGAGATTCCATGGATGAGAAATATAATGAAACTAAAGATCTTAATAAAGATTTGATATAGAATACAAATAAAGTTGATAGTGAAAATCCAGAGAACACTTTTATCATTGCATGGTAGCAAAAGGTGTTTCCATCAATTCCAAAGAGGGATATTGTTGGAACCACAATTGAAACAATTGTTATATTTTCATTGATGTCAAATCTTACTGGTAAGATATTTACTAATAGTGTAGAGTTCCATATCAATTGATTGATTAAGAGGATTTAAAAAGAGAGATAACAAGATGAACTAGTAAAGTGGTTGAGTAGATAGGACTAAGTATGATGGAACTACAAGAAGACTTGATCAGTTAGTATTTGATAAGATAATTTTTTGTTTGACTATTGTATTAAATGAAGAAGAAACATGAATTGAAGTATAGAAGAGATTATCGATGGAAGTCAAGAAGTTGAGTAAAACATGAGTTTAATCGAGTAATAGGTTACTAGGTTAATGAATAAATTAAGAATTATAGGGTAGAAGACTAAGTAACTTAAGTATCATCCAAACAAAACAATATTAGTCGAGTGATGGGAATGACCATGTAAGAGGATGGTAAAATGAAGTAATGAATGAGGATATTGATGGTCAAGAAAGCTAGTGTAAGCCAAGCAAGACATATTAGTAGTGACCGAACTAATGAATGTAGAGATGATTGAGTGTTAACATTTTGGCAGTTTGTGAAAGAATCAAGATTTGAGATTGACACAGTTGAATTAATGGAATAGTCAAAAAATCTTAAAGATAAGAACTAATAAGATGGTGTATTTAATGCATGAATTGCGTTTGTCAAGCAATATAATGCAAAGATTCAATGAGAAAATTCTAAAAGTTCTAAGGAAAGAAGTAGAAGGACATAACAATGAATAGATTCAATAAATATGATCAAACCCTAAGATCCATGTTTATGTTTAAACAGAAAAATATTAAACCCATCAATTTAAGGAGGCATATGAGATGTTTTACAGTTGCTCTTGGCTAGCAAATTTGTGAAGAATAAGTGACAAAAAAAAGTTGCAAAGGAAAAGTGAGAAGTTGGTGAAAGAGGGATTGCTTGAAGTATTGCCAAGCAAATCATAGATGGAGAGTGTGATGAAGTCTAGTTAATGGACTAGGAATAGGCTGAATGGATATTTGAACACAGAAAGTGAGATGTTTTTTTATTAGACTAGCCTAGCTATTACTTTCTAACCATTGTGGCAATAAAATCCTTTAATCAAAGTTGACATAAAAATCATGTTGTAAATGCTTTCAAGGTTATATTCTAATGATATGTTTTGAAGACCTCTAACAAGGCCACTCCTAACATAGTGACTAAATCCTTTAAAATGATCACACCTAAAAATGTGTTTGGTAACCTTTAATAGGGCTGGCTCTTAATTGAGCTCACTTTAGAAGAGTGAAAAAGTGGTAGCATGTTACTTAGTGGTTTTTTCCAAATTGGGTTTCCATGTTAAATCCTATTGTCATATATGTGTGAATGTTGTTTTCATGTAAAATAGAGAGCTAAGTGTTAGTATGAATAAGTTGGATTACTGATGATGTGCTATATTGGCCGAGTGGATTTATGAGTTTGATTAAGTTGTTTTAAGTTGTTAAAAGTTGATTTGGTACATCTGGACCAAAGGATAATTGATTCACACCCCCCCACCCCACCAGTTATTCTAATCATTCTAACAAATTTTAGTACTATTCAGAGTAGATTTTTTATATTCATCAAGTCCATTTAGATATAAGATTTGTTCTCTTTGTGTCTCTAAAATATTAATGTTTAGTTCCAGAGTAGTTCTAGGTGTTTTATGCTCAAATTCCATAGGCACGATGACTAATGTACCATAGACTAATTCATGAAACTAGTTGTACTTTTTTGTGTTGTC
Source organism: Cupressus sempervirens (assembly GCA_028749045.1). NCBI lineage: Eukaryota > Viridiplantae > Streptophyta > Pinopsida > Cupressales > Cupressaceae > Cupressus > Cupressus sempervirens. The sequence goes on along the minus strand of CM053783.1, from coordinate 94,284,428 downwards.
ATATAGGCCCAAATTGCCCAAATTGATTGAGGAAAATGGAATGCCCAATCTTTCTTATGGATAGCTATTATCTTGGTTAAAATTACTTCAATTTTCCTATTGATAATTTATTATTGGCCATTAGCATAAGAATAATAAGGAGAGGATTTTCCATGCCTAATGGTATGCTCATTCATGAGGGTAGTTATCAAGTTGGAAGTAAATAAGGAACCTTGATCACTCACTATTTCACTAGGGATATCAAATTTAGTGAATATTTCCTCATACAAAAACTCTGCAACATTGTTATCTCTAGCATGTTTCATAGGTTTAGCCTCTACCTATTTAGTAACATAATCATTGCAAACTAAAATGTTTTACCTACCATTTGATGAAGGCTTTGTAAGTCAAACAAAATCAATCGCTCATTTGTCAAAAGGAGTAACAATTATCTATGATTGTAGGGGCATTTTTTTAGATTTGGTAGGCCTTCCCATTCTTTGGCATCATTCACACTTCTTAGTAAACCTTGCTACATCCATGTGTAGAGTTGGCCAGTTGTAAGATGTTTTCAGTATTTTAAATGTTATTCTCTTTTTTGCAAAGTGTCCTTCACATGGTTCATCATGATATGCCCAAAGTATGTCATATGTCTTATATTCCCTTATGCATATGCACATCACCTGATCATGTTTTGTATAAAACATATATCCAATAATCCAAGAAAATTTGAAGCTTTTCTTTATTAGCAACCTTCTCTCTTTTGGAGAGAAACAAGTTGGTGTTCTTCCTATAGTAAGATAATTTTCAATATCAACATACCATGGGTTTTGAGTTAATTTGGAGAATAGATGTTCATTTGTAAAGCTATCATCAATTGATGTGGGATCATCTAGGACATGTAAGGAAGAGAGTATAGTTTTATAAGTCTCCCTAAAATATAAGTCTTAGTCATCAAATGTTTTATAGTTAAATGATATATATGCAAAAATATTTCATAACTAGTTATGTAGTGTTTGAACTTATTAAGTGCATAAATCACTACAAGTAGCTCCTTTTTAGTGATAGTACAGTTGAACTCTACCCCTTGAAAATTCTTTCTAATATAATAGATAATATGTTCTATAGCTCCTTCTTTTTGTCCTACGCCAACTTCTATGACATAATTTGAAGAATCAATATGGATATGGAATGGTGGAATCTAATTAGGACCTTGCAATACTAGTGTTGTAGTCAAGACTTTCTACATCTATTGGAATGACTTATTATACACTAAGTTCTATGACAAATCATAATCATTTTAAAATAAATTATACAGTGGAGTTGCAATCTAAATGAAGTTTTTGATGAATCTCCTGGAGTAACCAACATGCCCAAGGAAGCTTCTGATGTCTTTTTTCTTTTCTAGAGTAGGCAATGTACTGATTGTTAGCAAAATGTTGATGGTATTCCTTTGGGGAGTATCCTAAAGCATTGGAGAGCATGTAACATGATTTACACGTTACATTCATGATTGTGTTTATCATTGATGACAACATAGTATGGTTTTTGTGAATTGGCAGAGTAGCAAACAAAGATTGAGGTCATATGGAAAGAGGTTTGATGTTTAGGTGAAGCACAGTTAAGGACATATTCCTCACTATGTCTTAATATTGAGGCTAAGTGTACATGAAGTAAGTAAAAGGCATATAAAAGATATGTTTGATATACAGAGAGAAGTACAAAGACATTACCTAATAAATAGTTTCTGATGATTGGATTGTATCTCCTAACATAGATAGAATCATGATGTGTGAAGTTATACAATGATAAAGGATAGTTTAATGATGATGTCAGCAAGTGTGCAAGTTCTGGAGTCACACAGTACCTTTTCTAGAGTAGGCAATGTACTAATTGTTAGCAAAATGTTGATGGTATTCCTTTGGGGAGTATCCTAAAGTATTAGAGAGAATGTAACATGATTTACATGTTGCATTCATGATTGTGTTTGTCATTGATGACAACATAGTATGGTTTTTCTGAAGACTAGAAAAGTAGTAGACAAAGATCGAGGTCATATGGATAGAGGTTTGATGTTCAGGTGAAGCATGGCTAAGGACATATTCTAAACTATGTCTTGATGTTGAGGCTAAGTGTACATGAAGTAAGTCAAAGACATATAAAAGATATGTTTGATTTATAGAGAGAAGTATAGAGATAGTACCTAATAAGCAGTTTATGATGATTGGATTGTATCTCCTAACAGAAATAGAATCATGATGTGTGAAGTTATACAATGATAAAGGATAGTCTAATGATGATGCTAGCAAGTGCACAAGTTCTAGAGTCACACATGTGAGAAGTTATAAAGATTGTGAAATGATTAATTATCTTAATGTGGTCCTATTATAATTTATTGGGAAAGACTCAAGGCCAATTGAAGGAATTATTTTGAGGACATGGTATAAAGGAAAAATATTTTCCTTGTTTTTGAAGTATGACAAGTATGAATTACAATTGGTGAAGTGCGAGTAAGAGTAGAGTGTTTGGTAAATATGAGGCTGTGAAGTAAGGGATTATTGGCTGTGAAGTTAGTGATCTGGTATTAAGATCAAAAGAAGCATGAGTTTGGTTGATAGGATAAAAGACAAGGAAAGAAAAGTACAACTCATCTCTATTATTCTATAAGGAATAATACAGAGATCATTTGGATAGTGGGTTCATTAGTCTTTCCCCTAAAGCTATTTAGACAATGATTCCATCTACCTTCTACAACTCCTAACAAGGTTGGCACAACTCCTAATAGGGTTGGAATCTCTTAACAGGGATTCAAAGTCTCCTAATAGGGACTGATATTTATCAAATATTTTATTGAATCCTAACAAGGTCCATCCTCTAATAAGGAATATTTATATTAACACGTCATTTTGTGGGTACCATCCCCACCGGGGTTTTCCCTCTAATCAAGGGTTTCCCTATTTAACATATTTGGTGTTATTGTGTATGAGTATCTTGTAATGGTTGCTTATTATATTGCCCATATGGTTAAAGATTACTAAGGTTGATAAGTTTTGTAATAGTTGGATAACTAATTCAACCCCCCCTCCCCAGTTATATTGGTGGACTTTATATTCTAACAATTGGTATTAGAACTTTAGGTCTTTGAAGAGAAATCTTAACAACTTTGGGAGATCAATGGTGAGTCATTTCAGAAAATATAGTCCTAAATTTGACAAGGTTAACTATGACAACTAGAAAGAAAAGATGGAGAATCACCTACTATGTATGGGTCCAAGATATTGGATTTTGATGAAGGACCAAAAAAATATTGTGGAAGAAGGAAATATCAAGGAATGTAGTGAAGCAGAGTGAGATCTATTTATGTGTAATACATGAGCCAAAAAAGCCTTACTGACAACTCTTCCCAAGAATGAATATAGTTAGTTAAAATCATTAGAAGCATATAACAAGATTTGGAAAGCTTTAGAATCTACTTTTGAAGGAGATAAACATACAAAAAGGGTAAGATTACAAAACTACATATGCTGGTTTCAAGAAGCTAAAATGTTGGAAGATGAATCTATGAGAAGCTATGTTGGTAGGATATCTAAGATTGTTGTAGGAATCAAATCATATGGTGGATCTAAGGAAGAAGATGATATTGTATGGAGGATTATGAAAACTTTGACACCGCCATTCAAGTAAGTAACATAGATAATTGAACTATTAATATCCTATATTGAAATGTTTACTAGGGAAACTTTTCTTGGAAGATTGGAAGTAGCAGAAGCAAGTTTGAGATAATCTAGAGAATTGACAAGAGCATAGACAAATTTTAGTCTAACAAGTGTCCATCCATGCTTACCCAAAAGTGAAAGCACCCATGGAGTTTTTGCTAGCAACAATAGAGTCAGATCTAAAGAAGATAGAAAGATTGAAGAAGGTATAGCCCTTCTTGTAAGAAGAGAACCAAATGGTAAGAAAATATTTAAATGTTGGACTTGTAATAAATTTGGTCATTATGCATCTAAGTTTCCTAAAAGAGAGAAAAGGTATTAAAAAAATTTCAAGCCTAGAAGACCTAGAGATTGTTTGTATGCTAATAAAGATGATGAATCTGAAGAAAGAGCTCAAAATCAAAATGATGATGAGTTAGAATTTGTAGACATAAAAGAAGATGATCTTGATAAATAAATTAGAGAAGAAAAGGCTCTAGTTTCCCAAGTTGAAAATAAATCTGATTGGATTATAAATAGTGGATGTTCACATCATATGGCTGGTGATATGAACAAGTTTGTTAAATTTAGAAATCATGATGGCGGTACTATTAGAGTTGGTAATGATGCAACTTTTCATATCATAGGGATAGGATCTATTAATCTTGATGGAAACACTAACACTAATGATGTCTACTTTGTTGATGGTTTAAAGCATAACTTGTTATGTGTTGGAAAACTAGTGGATAAAAGTTATTAGTTACACAAAAGACTTGTACTATCAAAGATAAGAATGATATGATGATTGGAACAGGCACAAGCTCCATAGGTAAGTGCATTTCAATTGAATCCTATTGAGATGACATGTTTGGTTACAAAAGTGGATAACAGTTGGTTATGGCATAGAGGATTCTGTCATATAAATTTTGATAACACAGTGAAGGATAGTAGCACATTTTTAGTTAGATTTTTTCCTAAGATCATCAAGCCTACTAATTTTGTTTGCAATGAGAGTATCATGGCTAGAAGAAGGTATCATTTCCTAGCAAGAAGTTTACTACTATAGAGAAGTTGGAGATTGTTCATACATATTTGAGTGGCCCCACCAGAACAAGAGGATTCTATGGAGAAAGATACTTTATAATTTTTGTTGATGATTTCACTAGAATATGTGAGTAGCATTTCTTAAAGAAAAATCTGAAGCATTTGAAAATTTCAAGATATTTAAGAATAGGTTTGAGAATGAATTTGGTGTCAAGATTAACTATTTGAGATTAGATGGAGGTGGAGAGTTTAGTTTTAGAGAGTTTAACATGTTTTGTAAAGAAAATGGGATTAAGAGATAGTTATCATCACCTAAGACTCTTGAGCAGAATGGGATAGAAAAAAGGAGAAACATATCAGTATTAGAGGCAATAAGAGCAATAATGTTTGAGAATGATGAATCCAAGAGATTTTGGAGAGAGACATATAATGCAATAGTATAGATCTAAAAATGTATGAATTAGAATCCTTATGAATTGTGGTTTGGTCATACACCTTCCGTAAAGTATTTCAATTTTTTTGGAAGTGTTACATAAAGAGAGATGATGTTGGTAAGTTTGATCCAAGAAGTGAAGGTATGTTCCTTGTTTATTCATTGAAAATAAAAGCCTAAAAATATTTTACTCATGGAACTAAGACAATTATTGAGTGCACAAAATGTAAAATTTGATGAAAAGTTTGGAATTAAGAAGAAAATGATAGATTACAATTCTGATGAGGAAGAAGACAATCCTAGAATTGTTAGAGAAAATATAAAAGTTTTCTTTGAGACTAACAATGACTTGTAGAATGATGTAGAAATTGTTGAGGAAAGAGGAGAACATAGGTATAAACCAAGAGAAGAGATAAGAGTTGATATAGCAACTCCCACACCTAATAGGAACTTGATAAATAATGACCCTACAAAGCAGATCATTGGAAGCAAAGACAGAGGAGTAATGACAAGAAACATAGTCAATGAGCAATTGTGTTTAATTTCTTAAATAGAACCTAAGGGTATAAATGAGGCATGCAAAGATGATCATTGGATTCAAGTAATGAAGGAAGAACCAGATCAAATTGTGAAGAATGACACATGGGAATTGGTTCCAAGACCAAAGGACAAAAATGTTATAGGATTTAAATGGATATTCAGAAACAAGATGAATGAACAATGTAAGGTTGTGAGAAACAAAGCTAACTAGTATGCAAAGGTTATTCACAACAAGAAGGAATTGATTATGAAGAGACAATTGCCCCTATAGCCATAATGGAAGCAGTAAGAATGTTTTTGGCTTATGCCGTAAATAAGAATTTCAAAGTGTATCAAATGGATGTCAAATCAGCCTTTCTTAATGGAGAAATTGAAGAAGAGGTTTATATTGAGCATCTTGAAGGATTCCCTTTGATAGGAGACAAGGATATGGAATGCAGATTGAAGAAAGCACTGTATGGTCTAAAACAAGCACCTAGAAACTAGTATGCAAGGTTAGAAAAGTACTTAACAAATCTTGGATTTGCTAAAGGTATGATAGATAGTAACTTGTATTTGAAATAAATTTAGAATATTTTTCTGATAATAATGATATTTTTTTATGACATAATATTTGGAGGCAATGATAAAGAAAGTGATAAGTTTTCTGAAGAAATGAAGAATGAATTTGAGATGAGTATGATTGGTGAGATGAAGTTTTTCCTAGGTTTATATATTTTGTTAGACAATGATGGAATTTTCATATCATATGCTAAGTATCTGAAAGACTTTTTGAAAATATTTTGCCTGGAAAGTTGTAAGCCAGTTGGTACACTAATGATAACTGGTCACAAGATATCTAGCAAAGATGAGACACCTACAATTGAGAAGAAACTGTATAAATCAATGATAGGAGATTTTTAATATCTGACTCACACTAGACTAGATATAGCATATTCATTTGGGTTTGCATCTAGATTTCTAGTTGATCCCAAGGAGTATCATTATGCAACAATAAAGAGGATATTCAGATATTTGAAGGGAACATCTTATTATGGGATACCTATGATACATCAAGTGATTTCACTTTATTTTCTTATATTGATGTGGATTGGGCAGGCAGTATGGATGATAGAAAAAACACTAGTGGTGGAGCATTTTTTCTTAGAGGAAGATTGGTTTCTTGGCTAAGAAAGAAACAAGATTGTATTTCATAGAGTACAACTGAAGTAGAGTATGTAGTAGTAGAAAATAATTGTAATCAAGTCATGTGGATGAAGTAGATGTTGAAGGATATTAGAATTGAGTTTGAAGGATCTATTATCATATATTGTGATAACATAAGTATAGTGAGTATGTCTAAGATTCTAGTATTGCATTCTAAGGCTAAGCACATATCTATTAAGTATCATGTTTTGAGAGAAAAGGTTGCAAAACAAGAGATTAGATTAGAGTATGTTAGTACAAAAGATCAGATTGCAAATATCTTTATGAAGCCCTTGCCTAAAGATACATTTGAATACTTGAGAGATATGCTTGGGGTTATGCCCTTACTAACTTCAAAGTGGATGATGCAAAGATTGCATTAGTTTAGTGGTACAAAGCACTATTGTTTGATTGGACTAAATGTTGATGCTTCCTATATGGGGGGGTATCTAAGATGAGCATAGTCATTCAAAACTCTTGGTAATTGGTCTTGAATATTGTCTTTGGACAATCAAGCTAGTTAAGTATTTGGAGCAGATAATTAACATAATGAAGCCTTTGTCATTGATGCCAATGGGGGAGAGAAGCATGCATGAAAAACATCTCCTACGTATGAATGAGGGAGAAAATCCTAAAATGGGGAAGAGATTGATGTATGGGGGAGAGATTCACATCTCCTATGGTAATCAGGAGTAAGATTGAATTGGGGAGAAGCTGAGAGCTTTTTAGTTTGTGAAAAATTGATGTGAGTAGAAAGAGTTAAAAAATAGAGCAGTGTTGCAGAGGTTTTCACATTTGATTGATGAAGAGGATTTGAAAAGTTGAGAACAATAATAGTTGTAGTAGAGTGTTCTTTTGGTATCTTAGAACTTAGACATTTTTCATATATGTTTCTATCAATTCCAAAGGGGGATATTGTTAGCATGAATGTTGATGGTATTCCTTTGGGGAGTATCCTAACTAATTGGAGAGCATGTCACATGATTGACATGTTGTATTCATGATTGTGTTTGTCATTGATGATAACATAGTATGGTTTATGTGAAGGTTGGTAGTGTAGAAGAGAGAGATTAGGGTTGTATGAATAGAGGTTTGATGTTCAAGAGAAGCATGGTTAAGGAAATGTTCTACACTATGTCTTGATGTTGAGGCTAAGTACACATGGAGTAAGTCAAAGATGTATAGTAGATATGTTTGATTTACAATGAGTAGTACAAAGATAGAGTACCTTATAAGCAATTTTGATGATTGGATTGTATCTCCTAACAGAGATAGAATCATGATGTATGAAGTTATAAAGTGATAGAGGATATTCTAATGATTACATGAATAAGTGCATAAGTTTTGGAGTTGCACATGTGAGAAGTTATAAAGATTGTGAGTTGACAGTATTATGTGATTATGAAATAATTAATTATCTTAATGTGGTCCTATTATAATTTATTGGAAAATCCTCAAGGCCAACTCAAGTTTTGAGGACATGATATAAAGGAAAGATATTTTCATTATTTGTAAAGTGTGACAAGTATGAATTGTGATTGGTGAAGTGTGAATAAGAGCATAGTGTTTGGTAAATGTAAGTAAGTGATCCGAGGGATTATTAGATGCAAATTTAGTGTTATGGTATCAAGATCAAAAGAAGTAGAAGTTTGGTTGACAAGACAGAAGAAGAGAAAAAAAAGTACAGTTCATTTCTATTATTCTGTATGGAATAATACAAAGATCACTAGGTTCATTGATCTTGCCCTTGAAGTTGTTTGGATAGTGAGTCCATTTGCCTTCTACAACTCCTAATAGGGATTCAAAGTCTCCTAACAGGGATTCAAAGTACTGAATGTTTATTGACTCCTATTAGGGTCCATCTGTTGGGATTAAGTTATGTTTGTCATTAGTGACAACATTTATTCATAATTCTGTATAGTTACTAATTTCATCATTTAGTTTCTAGTGTTCACTGAGCATTCAATGATTTCCATGTAAGTTCAGTAGTTCACAGTTCACATTGAGCATTCTAGAGACTACCGAGTGAAACTAGGCAGTGTGAAGTCCAATAGTTATCACCGAGCAGTTCAGTTGTCATCGAGCTTCATAGTATTTACTGAGTCATCAAGTGTTCTGATGTGAAGCCAGTATCAACCAAGTGATGGGATGAGTAGTGTTTATCGAGTACAAGCAAGGTAAACATAGTATTTAGTTCTTACCGAGTTACACTATATCTATCGAGTCTCTACTGAGTAATTCTAGACTATAAATATAAATATAGTATTTACTCAGTGAACATTGGAGACTCTACTATAATATATCTATTGAGCTTCTACTTCTATCGAATGCATGATGATGCTGAGTAATGCAGTGGACGTTGAGTATTAGAAAGTCACCAAGTTAGCTATTCAGAACTCGAGTTTGTATATTTGGGCCGACTTAGTAATATTTGTGTTAACTTGTGTTTTGGCCAACCTTGTAAATATGAGAATCGGAATGGTATATATGTAATGTATTATATCATTCTTAAGTATGATGATAAGTAATATTTTGAGAAGAGTGAATGTGAATCAACAACAGAGCAGAGTATTCAACAAGGTCTATAAGGAGTAGTAAAGTTACATCTATCACAAGAGAAGATCAACATTTCAAGGATCTACTTAGCAAATCAATTATAAGTCAGATCTATTATTTCACCCTAATAGGTGAATCAAATTCAAATCCTTTAATAGGGTAGACTTAACAGTCTTTTATCTAAATCTCCTAATAGAGTGCATACTTCATTGTATGTTTGTAAAACCTCTAAAAAGGTGGACCTAGCAATCCTAACTACTCCTAACAGGGCAGATCATTAGAAGTGATCATTATAAGCCTTAACAGGCCAACTTTATACTATAATATTGAAGTTTTGTGGGTATCTTCCCCACCCCAGTTTTACTTTCTATTTGGAAGGTTTCTGGATCACCAAATATTGTGTTCATGTGCCATGAATGTTTATCTTTTAGTTTCTTATGCATGCATTAGATTAGATTAGTTAATGGTGAATGGATTAAGTTGGTAAGTGATGATTTTTTAAAAAGTTTTGAGGTTACTGATTCACCCCTGCCCTCTCAGTAACCTAGCTAGTCTTGATTATTTCCAACACCATCCTCTAAGAAGGAATATTTATATTAGTACATTATTTTGTGGGTACCATCCCCACCAGGGTTTTCCCTATGGTCAAGGGTTTCCCTAGTTAACATATCTAGTGTTATTGTGTATGAGTATCTTTTTATGGTTGCTAATTATATTGCTCATATGGTTACAGATTAATAAGGTTGATAAGTGTTGTAATAGTTGGATAACTGATTCAACCCCCAACCCCACTCTTAGTTATATTGGTGGACTTCATATTCTAACACTGATCACCTCAATCTTAGTTGGGTCAACCTAAATATCTAAGAATGAAATGTAGTGGCCCAAAATAGCCCCTTCTTGCATCATCATGTAGAATTTTGCAGTGTTTAGAGAAAGATTATGCTCTTGACATATTTTAAGAGCTTTCTCTAAGTTAGCTTGTGCCTCTTCAAATGTGTGTCCATATGCAGTAAAGTAATACATGTAAATTTACATGAAATCAACAAATATGTAAGAAAATATACTAATAACAGCTCTTTCAAAAGTGGTAGTTGCATTACATAGACTGAAAGGTAGAATTTAATATGCAAATGTTCCCCAAGGATAGGTAAAGGTAGTCTTATCTTGATCCTCAAGTGTTATCTTTATCTAATTATAGCCTCTAAACCCATACAAAAATGAAAAATACTTCTTACCAATTAAAATATCAATAACTTGATCAATGAAAGGCAAGGGAAAATTATCATTATTAGTTGTTGAGTTTAGTTACCAAACAAACTCTCTATTTACCTCCCTTTTTAAGTACTATAACCAAAGGAGAAACCCATTGACTAATAGAGATTGGATAAATGAAACCAACATTTAACAACTTTTGCAATTCAATTTTCACTATGTCTCTTAACACTGGACTAATTCTTCTCTGTAGTTGCCTGACAGGTTTGTATTTTGGGCTTATATAGATTTTCATAGGTACAAAGTTTAGAATCAAGGCCTCTCATATCTATATAGTCCCATGTAAATGCTTGTTGATTCTCAAGTAGAAACTTAAGAAGACTCTCTTGATGGATTGGAGAAAGACTTTTGCTAACATTTAATTCTTTCCCTGGACTTACTTCAACGAACACCTTTTCTAACATAACTACTTCGAAAAAATTAGGTAAGTGTATCTCATGAGGTCATAATGTGTGAAGAAAATGAGATGGGTCAAAAAAGTGAGGTGCATTTTGAGTTGGAAGGATTATTTCTAGGGAATAATTTGTGTCTTTACATAGTGAGAAGTCTACATCATACTCATTAGATAGGATGGTCATAATAATTTCATTGTATTCCTAAGAGATCATAAATGGATTCATATAAATTACCATGACTTGGATGATTGAGTTAGCTTCCTATTCATTTTCACCTAAGTCATGCCATATGGTTTTTTCATCTTGTAGGAGTGATTAAGAAGGGAAATACAAATTTAATTTCTTTGTGTTCATGCCATTGTAAATTATAATTTTTCTAGAATGACAGGCTATAAAAGCATCAACATTGGCTAGACAATGCGCTCCTAGAATGATATGGTAGCCACCGAGAGTATCTTTAGGGGATAGAATGACAAAATCTACTAGATATTCCCAAGAATTCAATGCGACCACTTCCTATTCAACCATACCATCAGGTTTCATAGTGGAGCTATCAACAAGTTGAGGGGTAGTGGGGGTTTCTCTTAAGCCAATGATATTTAGGTGAGACAAAAAGTCTCTTTTCATGAAATTAATTGATGCTCCCAAATAAAGTAAAGTATTTTGGATATGGACTCCATTAATAAAAATAGTAACAACAAGGATTCCAAGATTTTAATACTTAGGAATTGATAACTTATCCAACATTAGAACAAATAATTGACCCATGACATGAAAATTTTGAGGATCCTTTCTTTTCCTATCATCTTATTTAACATAATCTTCTCCAATGGCCTTAGTGTATGATGTAACCCCTTTAATAGCATACATCAATGGTATTCTGAAAATCATCTACCTCAACTGGTTAAGCAAGTCAGCAACAATTGGATTTTTAATAAGGATAGCTGGGCTAGCAATCCTCTGAGGAAAGGGTGGATTCTTTTCTATAGGAGTGGATGGTGGAATGAATGTATTTCATGTTTAGTAGGAGAATCATTACTACTTACCTTTGTAATTTAATGACCCTTGGGAGAAGAAATATGAGTCCCTAAGTTCAAGCATATGTCATTAAGGGTAATAGAATAAGTTTTTTGTTGGTTAGACTTCTTTTTGTTAGGATTGGGTTTCAGTTAGGTAGGAAGTTGGGTTTACTTTGTCTCATTTGCATTGGTTGTAGGAGGAGAAGGAAGTATATCTTGTTGTTGAGGTGGTGACATTATGGCTTGCATGTTAGGCTAATTAATCCCCCACTGAGATGATTATTGTCAATTATCTTGTAAAGGCTTCCATTGATTGGATTGTTGTTAAGCATACTGCCATTGATTATTTTGCCAATTTTAATGAGGTTGATGCCAATTTTGGTTAGGTTGTTTCCATTACTTATATTGGGGTTTTCTCCATTGGTTGTTCCATGGAGGTTGGCATTAGTTAGACCAACTATTATTCCAATTAGAACCTTGAAGGCCAAAATTCTAGAAATATGGGTTTTGGGTTTTGCCATTGACTGCTATTATTATAACCTAAAGTTTTAAAAGGGTCTTGAGGCATACCTTGTCTTTAGGCCCATGAAATGTGTTGAGAAACGTAGAGAACATCCTCGTTCACATCTATTGCTTTAAATTTAGTAGGCACTAGATGGGCCTCCAGATTGGCAATTCTCTTGTATTTGTAATTCATGTTCTTCTCTCTACAATGTGGGCAAAATTTAGCTAGAATAGGTTCAACTTCCTCGTGCTTCATTTTAGATTGCATGGTGTCCAGTTGAGTAGCAACAATATTTATAATGTCCTACTTAAAATCAAATAAAAGATTGGAAAGGTCCACCTTTGACACTCCAGATCTATTGGTTTTACTAGGGATAGACCTAACTCCTCTTCCTTTCTTTACAGTTGCCCTTGAGTAATTGAGGCATGTTATTTTGATATCTTGTTAGATCATTTGAGTAATATCACCTCCTCTCATAAGGTCAAGATCTTCAATATTTGCATCATTAACACCTTCCGAGAAAATATGTTTTTGGGACTCTTCATTCAACTAATGTTGAGTGTTCATTTATAGATTGAACATGCACCTTTAGACATAATCTTCTATGGTATAATGCTCTTTTTGTGACATTTAATCTTCAATACTTGCATCATTAACACCTTCCAAGAAAATATGTTTTTGGGACTCTTCATTCAACTAATGTTAAGTGTTCATTTGTAGATTGAACATGCACCTTGAGACATAATCTTCTATGGTATCATCCTCTTTTTGTGACATTTAAAAAATGCAACCCCCTTTCATATTATAACCTCTAAAATACTCCTTATACTTTGTAAGGAATAGATTCTTTGTTGCATCCCAATTAGCTACAATATTGGCACTCAACCCCATAAACCATCGTAAGATCGCCTCCTTTAGAATGGATGGTGATGCAAGAGCATCTTGGGTCAATGTGAAATCTTGGATAACCCAAAAAAATTTCTTATTTTTTGTACCAATTTTTTGTTTGTGGTGTTGTCATTGCTACCTTGACTTTTGTGTTATGTGCAGTTAGCATGTTGTTAAGGAACTAGTTATTGTCCTCACCCTATGAAAGAAAATGTTGATGTGTCATATTCATTGAGTTCTATGAAATTATTTTTGAACTCTAATTCTAGAGCAAAGCCCCAAAATATATCCAAATTTTTCACTTAGAGGTTCACATTACCACTTTTCTCAATACAATCTAGGGCTCTAACAATAGTTCCCAAAACCCACAGTAACTAGACTAGTTCCTCTTCCTAGTCTACAACATCTTTATGGAATGATATGAAACAACCTAAGACCAAATATTTCAGGGATGGAATAATAATTCTATCAATACTAAGACACAAATCTCAAATGTTGGGAAAACACAAGATTCCACAAGAATGTTTCTAAAGCACACCCAAATCTCTATATAGGGCTATAAGGAGAAATCATGGATTTTTGAAGGAAACTTACATAGAACTCCTCCAAAAAAAGTCTTGAACAACTCCAAACTCTTCAATCCACTAATCAATAACCCCTTCTAAGCTAGGACTTTTGACTAATCTCCCAACTCTAGTTGTCTTCAATTCTCTCCTAGGCCTAAAAGGTCTATTAGGTCACTTTCGCAAAGAAAGTACTTGAATTTAAAACTAACTTCCAATAAAGCCAATTGGAACACTTGAGGAATCTTACAAAACATCTAAATCCAAGGATTTAGACTTCTACTCCACCCTTGGGCGGAGTTGTCCCTTAAAAACCCAATTTTGGACAATCACATTTAGATGCCTGTCCATAGGGTTTAGTGTTTTCTCCTTCCATCTTCTACCTCCTAATCTGAGACTTAAAAAATGTTAAAACAAATCCTCCCCCATTTCTTTCCACCAAGGTTCAAAATTTTCCAATTATGGAGTCTCTGGGAAGGAGGAATTTTTCTTCCAAACCTTAGTTAGGGTCTTCTTGCAACCAACAACCACTAAAAAATGAATAACTTTCATTCTATCTGATTTGAGGACTTCAAATCACTTGAAATAGTCTCATAAGACACTAGGAAATTTTTTCCAATGCTTCAGTGATGCAAAGGCATCTGTACAATTGGATTTTTAGATAGTTTCTATACAAAAATAATTGAATTTTATTGATTTCAGTAAAATGGATTACGATAGATTTCCTCCTCTATTGGAGAAAGGTTTCACAACATTATTTAACCATTCCCAAGTAGTTCCAATTGAATATGATGGCTGTGAACATTGGGATTCAGATCTTGCACTTTTGCAAAAGTTGGATTATGCAACATTGACAACTTTGACAATTTTTTTGAAAAAGTTGTCAAGTGTTCAAGAAACTCGTAAAAATATAAGCCTATACTCCACTTAGGATCTTAAAGAGGTTAAGACAAAATTTCAACCTTTATTTAGCCTCCTAGACTACTTAACCCCATTCTAACTTAAAAATTGTCCAAAAGTGGCTAAGTTAGACAACTAGGTTTATAACACACCTATAGTCACCTTTCCTTACAAATAGGACATTATTTCTAACATTGGATTCAAGATCCAACTACTACCCTAACCCTTTTTCTTTGATCCATCTGATGTGCTTTCAATGGATGAATTTGAGGGTGCTCCTACACCATACTCTCGGGGTGCATTTATCTCAAGTCCTCTTGAGATGAGGTTTTGCAAAGTTTAGCCATACTTATGGATTTCTTGTTCATTGATCCATACAGATTCTTCTTCAGGACTTCCTTGCCACTGAACCAAGTATTTCTTGTACACATTGTTCCTAGTTTGTTTAATGATCTTTGTGTCCAAGATCTTTTCAAGCTTCCTTAGCTCATGAGTTGTTATCCCTACAACATCTTCTTCAAATTCTTCAAGTTGCACTTCTAAACCTACATTCACATCACCTTTGTATGGGATTAGATAAAATATGGGAGAGATACCAAGGTTTGAGGTAAATTCTATATGATAAGCATTCATTCCATGCTTTCTCAATATTTGACAAGGTCCTACTTTCTTCATATGTAGCCTAGTATGCTTGCCCTTTGGAAATATCTCCTTCCTCAAGTATTCCTAGACTAAGTCTCCAACCTACAATTGGACATCTCTTTTATGCTTGTCTTTTTCCTACTTATATTTTTCTACACTCTTCTCAAGTGCCAACGTTACTAAGTCATAAATCTCCTTCATACTCTTTGCAAACTCCTCTCCATGAGCACTGATTGGAGTGTTTGATGGTGATTCTCTAAGTTCTAAGATCCCTCTTGGATTTTTCCCATATACAATCTGAAAGGGACTCTTCCCTATACTCCTATTGACTGAGTCATTAAAAGAAAAATTTGCTTGGGGTAGGACTAATTCTCACTTGTCTCCATATTGCATTGTCAAACATCTAAGCAAATTTCCAAGAGATTTGTTGACCAACTTTGTCTACCCATCTGTTTGTGGATGGTAGGCAAAGCTAAAACTCATATTTGTCCCCAACTTTTGCCACAAGGCACTCCAAAAGTTACCAATAAATTTTACATCCCTATTTGACATATGGTTTGAGGCAAACCATGTATCCTGATAATTTCTTTGAAGAAAAAACTTGCAATTGATGATGCACCATTAGTACTTTTACAAGGGATAAAATGGGCCATTTTACTAAACTTGTCTACTACAACATAAATGCTATCATACCCCTTTTGTGTTCTTGGCACTCCCATCACAAAATCCATGCTGCAACTCTCCCAAGGCTTTGTAGGAATAGGTAGAAGTTGGTATAGCCCTATATTTTTGGATGTACCCTTGGCTCTTTGACATATTGTACATGTCTCTACAATCTTGCTTTTGTTTGAAGCTTAGGACAATAATAGAACCTTCTTACCTATTCCAAGATCTTATCCAAGCCAAAATATCCTCCCATGCTACCTGCATGTTTCTCTCCAATGATGTTCTCCCTCATTGAACATTGTGGAATACATAGATGACGTCCTTCGAAAAATAGTCCATTTCGAGTCAAATAATCTACATATTTAATATGATAAGCCTTAGAAAAGTCAAAAAATACTTTATAAATATCCTTGAAATCAATATCATCTTTACATATGTCCTTTAATGAATTGATCCCTACACTTTGGAGTTGGATTTCCTGCACAACTAGATTCCTCCTCCTTAGTGCATTTGCCACCTTATTGGAAACTCCCTTTTTGTGTTTTATTGAAAAGGTGCAGGCCTGTATTGATTCCACCCATTTCATGTGTTTTTGGCATAGTTTATCTTGACTATTTAAGAAACTTAAAGCTTGGTTTTCTATGAAAACCACAAACTCTCTTGGAAGGAGGTACTGCCTCCATTTCTTCAATGACTGTACTAGGGTGTACAATTCCATGCCATAAGAGGAGTATTTCCTCTTTTCTTCATTTATTTTCTCACTAAAAAGGTTGTTGGCCTTCCCTCCTGGCTCAAAACAACACCTATAGCTGGGTTCGAAGCATCACACTCAATAGTAAATATCTTCTGAAAATCAAGGAACACTAGGATAGGTTTCTCCATTACTTTTTTCTTCAGCATTTGAAAGGCTTCTTCTACATCCTTGTTCCACACAAACTTACAATTTTTTCCACCCTTGATGGTCTCAAGGATAGGAGCACATAACTGACTGAAGTTTCTAATGAACCTTCTATAGAAAGAAGCAAGTCCATGAAAACTCCTGACCTCAATCATGGTCCTAGGAGAAGGCCAATTCAAGATGGCTTCTACCTTCTCAGGGTCCATTTTGATGTTCCTTTCTAAGATCACAAATCCCAATTAAACAAGTTCTCCTTGCATAAAAACACATTTTTCCAAATTTATGAAAAGCTTTTCTTCATACAGCCTCTTCAAAACCAAGTTAAGATGTTCTAAATGCTCCTCCTTACTCTTACTGAAAGTAAGTGTTGGAAATATTCAGGATAAGATAGGTTACTGATTCACCCCTCCCCTCTCAGTAACCTATCTTATCCTAAATATTTCCAACAATTGGTATCAGAGCTTTGTGGTTCTCAGGATAAAGTTTGACAGCTTGAGCAAAGATCAAGGACAATGGAGATATTCAAACTTGACAAATCTATTGAAAATGAAAAGCTAGATTTGGAAATGGCCATGGCTCAACTCAAAGAAGCAAAGGAGCATCTTTCTCAATCTCTAAAAAGAAGGAAGGAACTTGCAAGACAAATGAATGATCATCAGTATGTTGAAGAAAAGATTGAAGACCTTTTACCATCA
Source organism: Cupressus sempervirens (assembly GCA_028749045.1). Lineage (NCBI taxonomy): Eukaryota > Viridiplantae > Streptophyta > Pinopsida > Cupressales > Cupressaceae > Cupressus > Cupressus sempervirens. Next base: position 94,266,550 of record CM053783.1, on the reverse strand, counting down.
AGTAGTTCAAATGAATCTAATGAAGCAATCAAGGAACTCCTAGCAAAGAATGGTTCTCTGCAGGAAGAAGTAAGGAAGCTTAAAAGAGAACAAGAAATCCAATCAATCAGGCTATGTGAAGTTTTGAAACAAACAAACAAGGCAAATGAAGACTTAGAGGTAAGAAATAATCAATTCCTTCAGCATGAAAATCTTGTAGGTCAACTATCTAATGCAAATGAAGAAATTATGAATCTAAGATCTGAGAATGAAAGTTTGAGAAATGATTTAATCACTGAAAGACAAATCAATGCAAGCTTACAAAATGATCTGAGATCTGAAAGACAAATCAATAAAATTTTGGAAAATGACTTGATCACTGAAAGGCAAGTCAATGAAAGAATGATGAAATCTCAAGCAAACATGAATCAATTAAATCAGCAAAGTGAGCAAAACTTTCATAGACAAAAAGGTAAAGCCGGTCTTGGATATAAGGAAGAAGGTGAATCCTCCAAACAAGGTGCCCAAAGGAATCAAAGACCCACTTGCAATCATTGTGGAAAGATAGGTCATACATCAAACAAATGTTGGAGTAATGGAAAGGCAAAATTCAATGGTAAATGCTTCAACTACAATCAGCATGGTTACAAACCTAATGAATGCAAAGAAAAACCAAAATTTGAAGGCAAATGTAACAAATGCAAGAGGCAAATGTAACACACTATTCTAATTCACGGGAATGGGCACGGTGAGAGAGAGGGATGGAGCGGGCGGGAACTGCAATTCGAATCACATTGTTTCGAATCTGGAGAAAGGCGGGAGACAAGAGACCACGTCTGCAGGAGGGCATGCAGCAAGCGCAGGGCAGGAAACGGAGGGGAAAGATGAGGATGCCTCAAAGGATGGGGACCCACGGGTTTTGATGCCCCATCCAGGTGAGAAGATTCCCCCTCCCCCCCATGTGGGCAGTGGGCCGTCTGGGGCATGGGGATGCTGGTCGAATCTATTCGGGATAAAACCATCAGGTAAATCGTCTTTCCCAAAAGTCATTGACAAATCTGATAAGGAGAAAGGTATTTTTGCTCTGGAAATCCCTAGGGAAATTATTGACCACAATATCCTAAGCATGGCGAACACTCTGGTAGGAAAATTTGTAGGACCAAGACCTAATATTGATGTAGTGAGGACATTTACCAGGAGAAAATGGGACCTTAAAGGGCATGTAGATGTGACTGCTATGGCCAAAGGCTTCATGTCTTTCAAGTTCTCTTACTCGGAAGATTTTTCTCGTATACTATGTGCTGGGAACTGGTCTTTAGGCAGATCCAACCTAATATTGCAAAAATGGACATCCAACTTGGATTTGAACAATGATTTCCAATCTCAGGTTCCAGTTTGGTTAAGACTTCCAGAACTTCCTTTGGAATATTGGCATGAGGATGTCTTTGATGGCATAGCCAGGACCTTTGGAGAGCTCCTCTCCATTGACACAGTCACAGCAGCTAAGAAAAGATTGAACTACGCAAGAATCTGTGTAGGAGTCATCGAAGGCCAGGACATGCCTCAAGTTTTAGAACTACAATCTCGTCTGGGAAACAGATCTCAAAAGATTGACTATGAAAGTGTGCCTTTTGCTTGTTTCCATTGTAAGAAGGCTGGCCACAAGGCTGGATCCTGCCCACTTTTCAAAGGGAAGAGTACGGTGGGAAAGGCTCGTCCACAAGGGGGGATAAAAGATTCTCTAGATCCCAAAAAAGAATGGAGGAAAAAAGCATCACAAGTCAAGGCAAATGGAGAGGTAGAAGGAAAAACAAATACTGATCCTAATGCGCCCCAAGAGGAATCAGGGCCTCCTCGGGCGACTGGAAACGTAGGAGGGGGAGAAGAGAAAGGAGTGAAAGACGATTCAACACCTCTCCCCAATGCAAAGGAATCTGAGAAGAAACCTGAGGAGACAGGTGAAAATATGACTCTTCCCCCTCTGGATTCTCAGGAGGATGACTTGAAACTATCCTTTGTCCCGAACTCCATGGAAGAACTAAAGGAGGGGGAACCCATGTCCCAGGACCCTAACCCGGTGTGTTGTCCCCCCCCTTCAACAGTAAACAGAATCATAGAGAGGCTGCCTGCATCGACAATGGAAGATTTGGCGAGAATTGATGCTTGGCTGGACAAAGGACTAGAGGGAGAAGAGAATCCCTGGATGGAAGTTAGGAGTAGAAAGAAGAAGAATAGCAGGGACCCTTCTCCGATATCTCCCCCTTCTACTAGAAGCATGGCCAAGGCTGATCTCGGCCACAAATCTAACCTAGTGGGAAGGAAAAACAAGAATGAAATCAGGAAAGAGGAAGCCAGAAGAAACATTAAGGATGGTACGCAGCGCACCATCCAGGAAGCATGTTCAGTAGTTAAATCATGAAGATCTTATCTTGGAATATTCATGGACTCAATAGAATCCACAAGCAATAAGTTATTAGAAATATGATAAGGGACCAAAGGCCTGATGTGTTTCTAATCCAGGAAACTAAAATGAAGAAGGAAAGGATGGAAAATATTAAGTTCAACAATAGCATGAAGGGCATAGCCTCTAACTCTAAAGGAGCGTCTGGAGGACTGCTGTTACTTTTCAATCATAAGTATTTCAATATAGTAGCTGAGTATGATGAAGATAACATTCTTTTCTGCAGAGTTCAACATTTGCACACCAATGATTCCTGGTTTTTAGTAAATATTTACACCCCCAATAATAAGAGAGATAGAAAAAACTTCTGGACCAAAGTTGGTAATATGGTGCAAGATTGTGACATTAAGAAAGGTATAATCATGGGAGAATTTAACACACCGCTAGAAGATAAAGAGAAAAAGGGAGGTATGCCCCCGGATTGGGAAAGTAAACAGGGTCTTTCTAACTTCATAAATAATTTGGCCCTCATGGACGTAGAGCTTAAGGGTGGATCCTTTACCTGGTCAAACAAGAGAAAAGGCCATGATTGCATTCAGGTTAGGCTGGATAGAGCTCTTATATCTTCAGACTGGCTTCAATCCTTCAGCTGCAGACTATCTCTGCTTCCCAGAATTGGTTCGGATCACTCTTCCATTTCTCTTTTAGTTTCCCCTCTAGTACACAGGAGATACCATCCTTTCAGGTTTGAGAAAATGTGGACCTCTCACCCTGCCCTCCTAGATAATATCAAGAAATGGTGGGGGATAGAGGTGGAGGGCTCAGCCATGTTCAGAGTCACCAGAAAACTTAGCAAAGTTAAGAGGATGATTAAAATTTGGAACAAGTCTGATTTTGGTCACATCTTCCATGAAAAGAAAGAGTTATTTGATAATCTAACTATTATCCAAGATTGCATTCAGAAGGAAGGTTACACTGAGACCAACAAGGTTTCAGAGCTCAAGACCCTGTCTGAAATTCATAACATTATTAATAAGGAAGAAAAATTTTGGAGGCAAAGATCGAGGATCACCTGGCTAAAGGAAGGAGATCGAAACACTAAGTTTTTTCACCTAACCACCCTCAAGCACCGTGCTAGTAACAGGATCTATGGTATCAGAAAGGGGCAGGAGGTGTTAACTGAAGAATCTGCCATCTCGGAAGAAGCTGTTTCCTTTTTATCTAGCCTTCTCTCTTAGGACCCAATGCTTTCCAATTTGGACCAGGAGGATTTGTTGCACTATATCCCTCAGCTCATTCAACCTATCCATAATAAACAGCTCTGTGCTATTCCTAATTCTTCGGAAGTTAGAGAGGCTCTCTTTTCTCTACCTGCTGACAAAGCTCCAGGCCCGGACGGTTTTCCCACTTTTTTCTTCCAAAGGTTTTGGCCGGTGATCATGGGAGAGGTTGTTCAGGCTGTCCAGGAATTCTTTGGAGCCAAATCTATTCTCAAGGAGCTAAACTAGACTTTTGTGGTTCTCATTCCTAAATCCCCTGGGGCGGACTCGTTGGACAACTTTAGACCTATTAGTCTGTGCAACTCTCTCTACAAGATCATCTCTAAAGTTCTCACTTTAAGAATGCTCAAGATATTGCCCATGATAATCTCACAGCATCAATCGAGTTTTGTTCCAGGGAGACAAATTTTGGATTCTGTCCAGATGGTGCACGAAGTCATCCACTCTCTTGAGGCATCCAAACGAGAAGGTATGTTTCTCAAACTGGATCTTTCTAAAGCTTACGATAGGGTGGACTGGTCTCTCCTTGGGAAGGTCCTCTCGACTTTTGGCTTTGACAGTAAAGTTTGCAAAATTATCTCTCAATTGGTGTCCACCTCCTCCTTGGCTGTTCTGGTTAATGGAGTCCCTTCTAATTTTTTCAAACCTTCCAGAGGCCTCAGACAAGGAGACCCCCTTTCGCCCATTTTGTTCATCATTTTAGCTGAATGCTTAGGAAGGATTATAGACTGTAGAAAGTGTGAGGCTTGTATGAAAGGGATCCTTCCCTCCTCTAATTGCGTTCCCTTCACTCATCAACAATTTGTTGACGATACTATCTTGGGGGGGCAAGCTTTTGTCAAAGAGGCCAGAGCCCTAAAGAAGATTTTTGATACTTACTCCAGTGGGACGGGTCAGCTGATTAATTGGAACAAAAGCTCGCTCTTTTTCATCAACACCTCTGAGTTTAGACAAAGAAAAATCGCCAGGATTCTGGGTTGTGGGGTAGGCTCTTTCCCCTCTACCTATCTTGGTCTTCCTTTGGGATCCTCACCCCCGGAGTCTTTTTGGAATGGTATTTTGGACAGATTCAACAGGAAGATGGCTGGTTAGAAAGGGGTCTCTCTTAGTCAAGCGGGGATATGCCTCTTAGTCAAATCTTCTCTTCAAAATCTGCCAATCTACGCCCTGAGCCTCTTTGGAATTACGGGGAAAATAGCTGAGAGAATGGAGAAAATCCAGAGAGACTTCCTTTGGAATGGTAATGAAGGGAAGAAAAGATATCCTCTTGTTGCTTGGGAGAAGGTTTGCCTCCCTATGAGGTACGGAGGTCTGGGCATTAGAAAGATCACTCACCTCAATAAGGCTCTCCTAGCTAAACAAATATGGTGGATCTTTAGTAGCACCAGTGAATGGAGGGACACCCTGGTAAACAAGTACCTTAGAAGACCCACTCTTCTTTTCACCCTTTTTAATGAAGATATCCCAAAAGGATCGAACATTTGGAATGGGATCATGAAAGCCAGGGACCTGGCTAAGGCCAGGATATCATGGAAATTGGGAAATGGGAAGGACATCTAGTTCTGGTCAGATAGATGGCTTTCCCAAGATCCACTTATCAATAACCCTATTTTTGAGAGATGGATGCAAGCTTGTACTGATCAAATTGGGTCCAAAGTTTGTGATTATTGGAATGGCCAGGAATGGAGTGACCTATCCCTCATCTCTGAGGACTTGACTCCTATAATTCTTATGCTCAATTCCATGATTCCTATCAATTTGGGGGATGAGCTGGTCTGGAGGGATAATCCCAATGGAAGATACTCCATTGCCTCAGGCTATAATTCCCTTTGGAGCTTAAAAGAGAAGGCCCCTTGGGCGGAGGCTTGGATTCCGGGTCTCACTCCAAAGATCAACATTTTTTACTAGCTGGCTCTTCAGAACAAAATCCTTACTCATGACAATCTCATGAAGCGAGGACATGTTATGCCCAGTAGATGTCCCTTGTGTAAGAATCAGGATGAGACCGGAAATCACATTTTCATCTTATGTGACTATGCTAGGGAGGTGTGGAATGTCATCACACATGATAATGAAACCCTCTGGTGCAAACCGGATAATCTCATGGATTTTTTCCATCAGTGGAAAGGTCTTTGTAAGATTGCTGGTCGACAGGATCACTCGGACTGGATTTTACCCCATTTTTGCTGGGGAATTTGGAAGGAAAGGAATAATAGAATATTTAGAGACAGAGAGGAGCTGGCTATAATCCTTGGCAGGAAGGTCTCGAAGAATATAAAGGAAAATCTCCAAGTGCTGAAGGAGAAAGAAGAAGAAGAAGGGGACAGAAAGATAGCTAAAGAAAAAGACAGGAACCTCAAAAGGCAGGATGCTAGCTGGCTTCTCCCCCCAGATGGTTGGTCAAAAGCCAACTTTGATGGGGCTTCTAAGGGTAACCCAGGCCCTTTAGGTTGCGGTGGAATCATAAGAAATAGCTATGGGGAGGGAATAGCTGCCTTTGCTTCCCCACTGGGAATCCAGACTATTCATCTGGCTGAAGCAAGAGCTGCGAGTAAGGTGGTCAAGTTGGCTTTTGAAGTTGGGATTACTAAACTCTGGATTGAGGGGGACTCCAAAAACATTATTAATACCATTAATGGTATTTCCCCTCCCTTGTGGACGATTGTGAACATAATTGCTGAGACTTGTGCCACTCTCACAAAGTTCGATAAGGTCCACGTCACTCATGTTTACAGAGAGGCAAACACAGTCGCTGATTGGTTTGCTAATAAAGGGGTTAACGCCACCAATAATCTGTCCTGGCATGCTGGAAAAGATTTTCCGGCGGAGGCAAAGTTGCTCATCGACCAAGATAAAATCTTGGGAAGGACGGCTCAAATCCAATGCAATTATGGATAATAAAGAGTGCTTAATAAATGGTAAGTGCCATTATTGGCATCGTGATTTGCACCAGCAAAAGGGGTTTCCTCTGACTTTTCGACACATTCGAAAGGACGATACCATTATTTTCAGAATGGGGTATACTCACGGGTATCATAAAAGAAACATCACCATTTTTTCGAATGCAAATAACTTGCACAGATCAGAGTTCATGAGAATTGTTGAAGTCGATCAGGTAAACATGACGGGTGAGAGGAGCAGAAAGGAGCCGGTGGGGGAAGTTCAGAAGTGGAAGAACAAGGCCAAAGTTTGGAGAGAGCTGGAAAAGGGTGGGGTTACTAATTTCTTCGAGAAACTTCATGGCTCGGATCCTGAGATCACTAACAGCATGGTGAATTCGTGGAATAATGGTAAGGTTAAGGTGAACGGGGTCTACTTTCAAATTACTGAGGATGTGGTTGCTGAAGTCACGGAGATTTCGATGGAGGGGCATAAATTCTTCAGAGACAAGAAGATGTCTTCTAATGCAATCAAGGATTTTGTGAAAAACACTGAAGAGCTGAACAAGCTGGGCAAGAAAGAGACATTTTTTGTAACGGATACTATAAAGAAGCTCTGGAGGTATGTTCTCTACGCTGTCATTGAATATATAACCCTAGACCCCAGGTTTGATAGGGTTAGGACTCACCATTTTGTGATTCTGAATCATTTTCGCCATGGTAGTAAGATCTCCTTCCCGTATTATCTTTTTAACTCGATGAACAAGGCCATTTCTAGTTTTAAAAAGAAAGCTACCATTAACCCGGCACTGCATGAGGGTCTTCTGCTTCTAATTCATGAGCATTTCCACGCTCAAACCATTAGCAAAAACCCTATCTAGGGGGCGGATGTTGACAAGAGCAGCTCCAGTTTTTCCTCAGATTCTGACGATGTCGAGAGCATCAGCTCTGATGAGGTTTTTGAGCATTCAGGTAAGAAGACTAAAAGCCATAAGAAGGATTACCCCTCTATCAAATTACCCAGCAGAAAGAGCCCTAGAGGTCATACCCCAGCTAAAACTGGCTCTGCTGAGGTGGAGGAGGAAATGGATACTGATGATTCTGACAAGGTTTCAAAGGAGGAGCTGGATGAGGAGAAACTGAGAAAAAGACAGAAGAGGGAGGGAGAGAGCATGGAGCGCTCCAGTAGTCAGGGAAAGGATTCTCTGCCCATTCCCCTCTCCCCTATACATCCTCAGCCTCCTTTGGAGGAAAATGATAACTCTGGACAGATTGAGGGGGAAGTGCAAGTTAATAACAGAAGGAAGGCTTGGAAGAACTTCAATGTGAGAACGGCCACTATGGGAATCTACAGAGAGGTGATGAACCCCCAACTCCTGGTGGACGACCTCGAGAAGCCTAGACTCAATGAGCTAATTGACCCGGCTATGGTGGCTATTTCTGATAATGCAAGAGAAACGGGCATGAATCTGTTGAACAATGCCCACAATAACATGATCAAAAACTTTAGATCAATTAAATGGCTTTTCCATGAGCTTGAGGATGTCAGAGATAGGGTTTCCCAAATGGAAAAAATCAAGAGCAAGACAGGTACAGAAAGCCAAGGCGACCGGAACAGCTGGGAGACTCTGATGGAGAGGAGAGTAAAAAATATTGAGAACTACAATCACAACCTGGCAAGTCAAATGATCTCCCTCCTCGCTTCGATCAACGACAACATCCTCTCTCTCTTGGAAAATCTCAAAGACAGGAACCAGATGGAGGAAGATGATAAACAAAACAGAGACAAAGATAGGCTGGATGTGGATAAAGCCAAGGATAGCACTATGGAGCAGGATTTGACGAACGCCCAAGATCATAAGGAAGAAGAGCAACAAGAGTGCGCCGAAGCTGCCCAGACCATGCTCGAGATGGAGAAGTAGTCGGCTAGGTTGGGTCTCTGTCCTTTGGTTTTTGTTTCTCTTGGCTTTAGCTTTTTGTCTGGTCTCTGTTTTTCTGGTTGGTTCTCTGGCCTTTTTTGTGGGCAGTTGTTTCGGGCTGGGCCTTTGGGCTTATTTTCAGCCGTAAGGATTATGTTTTGGCTGGGCATTTTTTTGCTTATTTTCAGCCTTTCTTGTTGTTAAACTTATGGGTTTCAGGACCCCTTAAAACCTGTTTACCTTATCAAAAACAAATGCAAGAAACAAGGTCACAAGGCATCTGAATGTAAATAAAAAACATTCAATCTAGCAAAACAAATTATCAAAGCAATATTTGGTTGGGATTACAATACTTGGTGTAGGTGTCACTATTGTGGAGAATATGGACACATTGGGATAAACGTTGCAAGACATCACCTAATAAAGAAGGATACAACCATAAGATGTTACTCATGTACCAAACTTGGTCATATAGCCAAGAATTGCATGAATACTAGAATAACTAAAGATGAAAAGAAAGCTAAAGCTGATAACATTCGGAAGCAGATGAGACAACAATGGATTCCTAAATCTACCGAGCAAGACAGTTCAAATGATGGTCATGTCACTCAAGAAATGGATGACTCCACCATTTCCAATTAGATTTAAGAAGAATCAAGAACTGCATCATCAAGCCATATCTCAAGCAATCCCAGAGTGAAAGAGTGCAAATGATCAAATCAGTATTTTAGATACAAGGATCAAAGAAAAGTTATCATTCATCGTGTTGCATCTACCGAGCAAGGTTGGTTGAAGACCTTACCAAGCTAGGTCAGGAGTAACTAAAATTTTTTGATCACCGAGTTGCAAGCTTCTACCGAGCAAGTGAATGATAGACTGGAAAGCACTATTTCATCACATCTACCTTCATATCAAGCATTAATGATAGTATTTTTGTCAAAAGGGTAGAATTTGATTTCATTCTTCATCGCGATTTCAGAGCAAAGAAATTTCCAGTGAATCTAGAGCAAATTTCAAGCGATTTCAAGTGATTTTCAAGCGAAGAATTTGTTCAAGATTTTCTTATACTTACCAAGCAGCTATGGCATCCACAAGCACCAACAACACCAAGGCAAAAAGAGGTTCAGAAATGTTGGTAAAGGGTACAAAATGGAAAGCGCCCAACTTCAAGATTGTTTCGGCCATTGCAGAATCACTTGACCCAACTGGAGCTCAATCACAAATATCACCTAAGGTACTTCTTGTCAATGATATTTGTACTCATTTCAAATGTTCTATTCAAGAAATTAGAAACCTAGAGATGGACAATGCCCTAGGTGAAATGAGTGTAGATGGCTCTCTGAAACCTGAGTTCAAGCATCTTGAAACCAAAGGCTTGACTCATATCTAACATATGCCTAGAAACTTCCAAACTAAATGGATTAGGTATATCTTGAGTCGGGTGCATAATGGACAATTATGGTTAGAGTAGCCAATGCTAATCACAAAGAAGATGATTCACAAAATCACGGGTCTCTTTATGCTCAGTAAAGCAAAAGCCACCAAAACCCTAGGTCAGGAGGAGCTATAGAAGCAAACCCTAGTCAAGTGTGATGGTAGAGGTTTAAAGGTCAACACTGTATCAGATGTCAAACTAAGATTTGGCATTCATGTAATTGTATATAAATTATATAGTTCCAATAGATTGAATAGTGTACCTTGTGAAGCTGTGGATTTGGCCTTCAAGATTGTAAAGAAAAACCTTGAATTTGATCTATTCGAAGTATTGCTGAGACAATTGAATAAAAATATGGATAGTATAAGGACTTCCAAGAATAACCCTTGTAAATTCACTTCTCTGTTGATCTATTTATTTTTCTACGCTCAAAAATTCTTTCCATCTAAAGGAACTCTCGTATGGAGAAAAGACATTCCAATTTTGTATTAGATAAATGAGTTTGTAGCAAAGATGGGTGAAAATTTTGATAGCATAATGGATAATTATTTTGAAGATTTCAAGGAGAGAATGAATAAAAGGTTCTAAATTCCACAAAAATTAGTTGAAGATTATAGAGATGATGTATGCTTCATGGTTGACTGTGATAAGGTGTACATCTAGGTAGTCAGACCTCGAGTTGCATTGGTAAAACCTCTTCCCTATGAGGTAAATATTGATGAAGCCAGAGACATCATAGAAGCACTGGTAAATGAGCCAGTAGACCCAAGGCAAACAATTTTTGGAACCTATGATGAAGCAAAGGCCAAAATTGAACTTGAAATCAAGCTACCACGGGCCATAAGCAAAGGCAAGAGGAAGATAGCAAAATTGAAAACTGCATCTGGCCCTCTTATGCTAACAGAAGGAAAAGGTTAGGATGAAGGAGATGATGAAGAAGAAGGAGGAGAAGAAGAAAAAGAAGATTAAAAATTTAAAGAAGAACCTCCGAAGAAGAAAGGAAAGGCAATAATTACCAAAACTAAGAAGAAGCCTACTATAGTATTCACAAGAAGAACTAGAAAAGGTAAGCAAGAACCTATACTAGTTAGGCCTGCACCCACATTTGAGGAAAGGCTTAAACAATTGGAAGGAGCAGGCATCACAAATTTCAAGGCATTGAAATTTGAAACTAGAATAGATGCTGAAAAAATGCAGATAGAGGAACTGGTACTCAACAAGATGGGTAAATGGAAATACTCCTTGGATCAGCTTTCCTCCCAAATCTCAAAAGAACTATTGGATAGATTGCAACTAAGATGGGAGTCAACCACCCAAGCTGTAAAAGACATCTATGAGCAATCTCTAAAGAATCTTAGACCAATTCTAACTAGAGCAGAAATAAAGACTGAGATGAAAAACCATGAAAGTAAAATGATGATAAGATTTCACACATGTTTAATTTTGATCAAAGACATTGATCATGTTGTAAATGATGCTACAAACATGTGGAAAAACATCTATCATCTACATAAGCCTAGTGAAGACCTAGTGGAAATCAAGGATGATGACAGGAGTGACAGTGATGATATTGATGGCACTCCATCCATCATAGTCTCACTAGGAGAGCTGCATGCATTAATGTAAGAAGACAAGGAGGAAGAAGGAATGAAGGAAGAAGCTAAAGAGGAAGATAAGGAGGAAGATGATCCAGTAAAAATTGCAGCAATAGTTATTGCATCCCTTCCTCACACTCCACCTAAAACTATCACATCATCTAGGTTGGAGTCAACTTTAGCAGGTTTGATAGCTTCTACAAGTGAGATTGTGAGCACAATTTCCACATCAATTGCTCAATCTTCATCGGCCTCCTCCTAGCTCCAGGTATCTGAAACAGATGTGCCAAGAACTTCATCTACCGAGCTGACTACTACTTCTTCAGCTACCGAGCCAGCCTCCTCAGATCCATCATCATCAGTCAGAATAACAGTAAGTTCCACAATTTTTTCTTCATCAATTCCAACCCTTTCTACAATTTTGTCAGCATTATCTACATCTATTTCAAATCCAGTTAGTTCAGATACTGTCATACCGAGTGTATCATCATTTTTGGGAAGTATTCTAGTTTTTGATCCGGTAAATACTCCTATTGGCACTCAATCCTCAAGTCATATCCTAGTTTTCATTGCTAGTCCTTCCATCTAAACTATTGTGTCTAATCCTAAGGTCAAACTAGTCATCAAAAAAGTCAAACAAAAGCAACCATTAAGACTTCTTATCACTGGAAAGGAAATTCCTGAAGATATTGACTTAGACACAGAGATAGTGATTCCAACGATTGGCTATGAAAATGCTACCATTGAAGAAATGAGGTATGCTAGTCAACTAATAGAGATGAAGGCTACACAGAAGTAGTTAAGGTCTGAAAGGATAAGGAATATAGAATAATTGAAAATGCCAAGAATATAATTACAGATGCTATAGGTGTTGAAGTAGATTCTACTCAACACATTTTGATTTAGTTAGAAGAGGCTGTAAATAAATTCAATGAGGACACCTCTGGTAAAGAAAAATTGATTGAAAAGGCTGAAAGAAAATTTGATAATAAGGTTCTTGAGCACACTGCTCAACACATTGCAATAAAATAGGTAGAATTGTCCACAATTTTGGTCAATCTTGAAAATTCTTTTAATAATGTATCTTCACTTTTCGCCAAACTTTGTGATGTTACCGAGTACACCAAGGAGATCAAAGAAAATTTGAATAAAATTGATGAGGATATGAAGGTCAGTGCCCAAATGCTAGAACTTGACCCTAATTCAAGTTCATCCCATCATCTCAGAATCATATTTTTGTTAGAAAAGCAGGCAAAATTGTTGAGAGAGGAAGCAAGGATTAGATCTACCTTGATTGACATTCAGAATATGATCCTTTTGTTGGAAATAGAGATGGAGTAACTGAGAGGGGAGGGGTGAATCAGTCACCACAAAAATAAATCTACAGATCCTTAGATGTCTTAAAATACAACTGCTGCTGACACTCGGTAACCACACAAATAAATGCTGAAACTTGATAGATGTTCTGTTAACTTTATTAAGCATTTAAAGTGATTAACATGCATGCATAAAGAAATAACATGAACACAAGAGACACCAGATTTAATGTGGAAACCCAATTTGGGAAAAACCACCAAGTAACTAGTTACCAATTTTCACTCTTCTGAAGTGAGCCCTATTAGTAGCCAACCCTGTTAAAGGTTACAAAACACACTATTAGGTGTGACCCTGTTAGAGGATTTGATCACCTTGTTAGAAGTGGCCTTGTCAGAGGTCTTTAAAACAATTCAACTGAATTGTCACCTTGTTAGAGGATTTACAAAATGGCTGTCAAACCAACTCTGTTAAGAGATTTTGAATCACTGTTACAATGATTAGAAAGAAACAATGAAGTGATTTGAAATATATGCAACTTATCTTTGTTGAATACAAATCTCTGTTCTGCTTCACTACATCCTCACTAATCGAATGCAACTTTGCAGCTTCATAGGGATATCTAATCCTTCCTCAACATTTGGTCATATATTTGCTTATTCGCACTTTATGCATCCCCACTTTTCTACATAATTTGAATTCACAATTTGACCTTTCATATATACCTTACAGATTGTCAAGTCAGCTCAATTACAAGTTACAAAAACTAAAAAACATAAAATCAGTCGGCTGCACAAAATAGTTAAACTTAATTTTTTAGAAAATCCTTCGCTGCCCGACCCAGCTCGGTGACCACTGCTCCAGAATGGTTTCCCCAGTGTTAGCCAAGTGAAGCTCGGTAAACACTGTGAACTTTGCAACTTCCTTTGGAGATCAAGTTAACTCATTAAATATTGTCCTTCCTTCGTTTATTGAGTGAGCTCGGTAAAAGCTAACTTTCCTTCGCTTACCGAGTGAGCTCAATAAAAGCTAACTTTCCTTCGCTTACTGAGTGAGCTCGGTAAAAGCTAACTTTCCTTCGCTTACCGAGTGAGTTCGGTAAGAGCTAACTTTTTGTGTAATGTTTAGGAACACTCAGTAGTCACTGTAAATTGCTTTGCTGACCATCTGAGCTTGGTAAACTCTGCCTGATGATTGATATGACATTTGTGTAACATCAAAGACAATACACAATTAACAATTGTATCCAACACCTTCCTATCATGGACACAATGCATAAACAAATTGTCTACTCCAAAGCATTGATCCATGACAACATTTTTCAATTGCAGATCACATGATTGAACTTTCAACTGAAATTCAAATAGCACTCTCCACTTGCAAAATTTTGCAAGAAAATTGGGATAAGACTTTGGCTCTTATTCTCAAGGTACATTCTGAGTTTATCTCTCATTTTGGTGTTTCTGTGTAAATACATATTGTTGATTTTGCCATTATTGTCAAAAAGGGGGACATAGAGTACCAAAGAAGAGACAGAGAGAAGAGATAGAGATATATGTAAATAAGAAAGCCATATGTAAAGATAGAAATATTTGTAAATATTCTGTGCATATTGTATGGGGGAGATATATGCAAATCAGTATGTCAAATTTTGCACATAAGTTTTGGCTCATAAGTGTTTTTGTCACTAATGCCAAAGGGGGAGATCATTGGAATTATGATATATTTGTCATTAGTGCAAACACTTATTCAATTTTGAATGCTTATCTAGCTCATCACTTAGTCTATAGTGTATACCAAGCATTCAGTGGTTACCTTATAAGTTCAGCAGGTAAATAGTTCTTACCAAGCATTCAGTGGTTACCTTATAAGTTTAGCAAGTAAACAGTTCTTACTGAGCATTCTGTGGTTACCTCATAAAATCAGCAGGTAAATAGTTCTCACTGAGCATTCTAGAGTATACCGAGTGAATGAGAAGTTCAGCAGTGTTTACCGAGTGAAAAAGGTAAACAAAGGACTCAATGTTTACCAAGTGAAAAAGGTAAACAAAGAACTCAGTGTTCACCGAGCAAAGCAAGGTAAATGAAGAACTCAGTGTTCACCGAGCAAAGCAAGTTAAACGAAGAAGTTAGTTTCTACCGAGTGACACTATATCTATCGAGTCACCAATGGTTACTGAGTTCCAAGCAGTGTTGTGTGGCTAGTATGCACCGAGCCTCTACTTGTATCGAGTGCATGACAATGCCAAGTAATGTAGTGGATGCCAAGTATCAGAAGGTCACCGAGTCAACTTGAGGAACTCGAGTTTTCTACTATCTGGCCGACTTAGTAATGTTTTGTTCACTTATGTTTTGGTCGACCTTGCAGTTGTAAATAATGAAATGGTATATATGTAATGTATGATATCATTTGTAGCATGGTATGGTGTGTATGAAAATATAAAGAGAGTGATGTTGGCATGTGAAAAAGGTATTGCTATATTTTGAGAAAAATGAAAGCAAATCAGCAGCAGAATAAAAGGAATACAGTAAGGTCAACATAGGAGCAAAAAATTTATATCTATCACATCAGGTGGTCAATGCAAAAAGGATCTTATTAGCAAATAGTTGTAAGCAGATCCACTGCTTCATCCTAACAGGTGAATCAGTTTATAAATCCTTTAACAGGGTAGACTTAATAGTCTTTTTGTAAATCTCCTAACATAGTGCATACTTCATTGTATGTTTATAAATCCTCTAACAAGGTGGATCTAGCAATCCTACTTACTCCTAACGGGGCAGATCATCAGAAGTGATCATTGTAAGCCTTAATAGGCCAACTTTATACTGCAGTATTGAAGTTTTTGTGGGCATCATCCCCACCCCACTTTTACTTTGTATTTGAAAGGTTTCTGGGTCACCAAATCTCTGTGTTCATGTGCAATAAATGTTTGATCTTTCATTTATGCAGTAGATTAGATGAATGAATGATGAATGGCTAAAATGCTGAAGTGTTTGAAAGTTTTACAGGTTACTGATTCACTCCTCCCCTCTCAGTAACCTATTATCTTGAATATTTCCAACAGTAAGAATGTCATCAAGATACACTATGGTTTTTTTTCCAAGAAATGATTTGAGCACCTCATTCATGAGTCTCATGAAGGTTCTTGGAGCATTTGATAGGCTGAAGGGCATAAATCTCCATTCATACAAGCCCTCGTTGGTTTTAAATGTAGTTTTCCACTCATCTCCATCCCCAATCCTTATTTGGTGATATTCACTCTTCAAATCTATCTTAGAATGGTACCTTACACCTCCTAGTTGATCCAATAGGTCCTCTATTCTAGGCATAGGAAATCTGTAACTAATTGTGATTCTATTTATGGCTCTAGAATTAGTGCATAATCTCCATGTGCCTTCCTTCTTATGGGCTAAAAGGGAAAGTACTACACAAGGACTGAGACTTTTTGTTATCAAACCCTTATCCAAGAGTTCTTGTGTCTATCTTTTCATTTCCTTATTCTACTCTAGAGTTAATTTTTATGGTTCTTTATTGGGCAAGATTTCTCCTAGGATCAAATCTATGTTGTGGCTTATATCTCTAATTGGGGACAACTCATTTGGAAATTTTTGGTGACAATGTCCTTATACTAGTCCAGTAGGTCTACAACTTCTTTAGGGCCTATACATCTCAAGGGTTTTACTTCTTTCACAACCTTCTTACATTTTTCATCTTTAGAAAAAATTACTAGGGCATAGAATGGGGCCTTTTCCTCCTTCAAAGTTTTTAAAAAATCTTTTTCATCTACAAACAAATTTTATGAATCTTTTTGTTCTTCTGCAGAATCTAGCAAGGGTAATAGAGTTACCTTTTCACCTTTGTAGTTGATTATGTATGTGTTCAACCTTCCATCATGGTGAGCCTCCACATCATATTTCCAAGGTCTCCCTAGTAGTAAATGGTAGGCACCCAGTGCAACAATGTCACAGAGAACTTTGTCTTTTGTACTTCCCAAGTTGGAATTCCAGCCAAGCTTGCTCCTCTATGAACAATTTGTTGTTTCTTTGTGAGCCATGACACCTTGTAAGGGTTTGGATGTGGCACCCCTATCAACTTTAGTTTCTTTACTACTTATTTAGATACCAAGTTTTTTGTGGACCCATTGTCAATCAACATTCTATAGACCTTGTCTCCACACTTGTAGGTGGTCCTGAATAAGTTCTTTCCTTGAGGTGTTTCTTGAGTGTTTGGAGCATTCAATAGTGTCCTTCTCATCATAAGGGATTCTCCCTTCTTAGGTAATGCATAAGATCCTTGTTTATCTTCCTCTTTATTGTCTTCTTTTCTGATATGTTCCCTTCTCTTAGTCTCATTACTTACCTTATATGGACACTTAGATGCCAAGTGCCTTGGTTGGTTATATCTATAACACCTTGGAAGTCTTGATGATCTCCTTCCAAATATTCCCCTTGAATCTCCAGTTCTCCCTCTATGGGATCCCCTAATACTGTTCTCACCAAAGGATTTCTCTTGACTGGTTTCTCCAAAAAAATTAGGAGTTTGTCCTCTGCCACTATTTGACCCTCTTCCTCTATTGCCAAAGTTTCTTTGGCCTCTTCATTTTCCAACTTGATCTTGCTTCCTCTTGAAATTTTCCTCCATTTTCAATGCCAATTGAAAGTATTTTTTGACTATGTTAGGAGAACACAAACTTAACTCATCTTGGATATTCATCCTCAAACCTTTCATATATCTAGCAAGCTTAACACACTTTGGTTCTACTAACTTAGATTTCATAGTAAGCTTATGGAATTCCTTGGTGTAACTTGAGACATCCATCTCCTTTTGTCTTAAACTCTATCTCTTCTTATGATGTAGAATTTCACAGTCCTCAGGTACATAGACTTCCTTCACCAAGGTCACCATATTCTTCCATGTACTTACTTGACTCTTCTCCATCTTCACCCTCTCTTCTTGAGTGAAATTCCACCAAGTTAGGGCTGACCCCTTCAACTTGGATTTTGCTATCTTAACTTTCTAATGCTCTAGTATCTCCTCACATTCAAAGAAAATAGTGAGTGCATTAATCTAATCCATTACTTCCTCTAGATCCATCTTCCCACTATAAATAGGAAGATCAAGTTTGGTGTCTATGGTCCTTCTTTCCATAGATTTCCAAGTCTTGAGGAACAACTTCTATTCTATAAGAAACTCTTCCTCTTCCTGCTGCCAAGGGGTCTCTTCATCACTCCCCTCCTTCTCAACCTTGGAGTTACCATTGTATCCTTTCTTGACTTGGTCTTTAATTTTTTCCATCTCTTTCTTCATCAACTTCCTTTCTATATCATGCCTCTTTACCACCCTCTGTAGTTCAGCATTAGTCATCCTATTTGGAAGATAATTTTCATCTCCACCATCTAACATGATTGAAACTTTGTCTTTCTCCAAAGATCTACTAGTTGCTCTGATACCACTTGTAGAAGAGCCTTCAAACTATATCCAAATTTTTCACTTAGAGGTTCACAATACCACTTTCCCAATACAATCTAGGGCTCTAACAATAGTTCCCAAAACCCACAATAACTAGACTAGTTCCTCTTCATAGTTTACAACACCTTTATCAAATGATAGGAAACAACCTAAGAAAAAATATTTCAAGTATGGAATATTAATTCTATCAATACTAAGACACAAATCTCAAATGTTGGGCAAACACAAGATTCTACAAGAATGTTTCTAAAACAAACCCAAATCTCTATATAAGGCTACTAGGAGAATTTGTGGATTTTTGCAAGAAAATTACATGGAATTCCTCCACATAAAGTCTTGACCACCTCCAAAATTCTCAATCCACTAATCAAAAACCCCTTCCAAGTTAGAACTTCTAACCAATCCCCTAACTCCAGTTGTCTTCAATTCTCTCCTAGGCCTAATAAGGCTAGTAGGTCACTTTTACAAAGAAAGTAATTGAATTTCAAACTACCTTCCAATAAATACAATTTGAAAACTTGAAGAATCTCACAAAAAATATAAATCCAAGGATTCAAACTTTTGCTCCACCCCTGGGCTGAGTTGTGCCTTAAAAACCCAATTCTGGATAGTCACATTTAGAAGCCTATCCAGAGGGTTTAGTGTTTTCTCCTTTCATCTTTTCACTCCTGATTTGAGACCCCAAAAATGTTAAAATACATCCTCTCCACTTTCTTTCCACCAAGGCTCAAAATTTTCCCATGGTGGAGTCTTTGGGAAAGATGAATTTTGCTTCGAAGCCTTAGTTAGGGCCTTCTTGTGACCAAAAAGCACTCAAAATGAACAAATTATGTTATATCTACTTTCAGGACTTCAAATAACTTGAAATCATAAGACACTAGGACAACTTTTCCAATGCTTCAGTGATGCAAAGGCATCTATACATTTCTGTGCAACTGGATTTTCAGACAATTTCTATAGGAAAATAGTTGAATTTTATTGATTTCAGTAAAATGGATTACAATAAATTTCCATCTCTATTGGAGAAACATTTCTCAACCTTATTTAAGCATTCCAAAGAAGTTCCAATTGACGAAGATGGTTATGAACATTGGGATTCAAATCTTGCACTTTTTGCAAAAGTTGCATTATGCAACTTTGACAACTTTGACATTTTTTTTTGAAAAAGTTGTCAAGTGTTTAAAAAACCTATAAAAATCTAAGCCTAGACTCCACTTAGGATCTTAGAAAGGTTAATAAAAAATTTCAACCTTTATTTAGCCTCCTAGACTACTTTACCCCATTCTAACCTAAAAATTATCCAAAAGTGGCTAAGGTAGACAACTAGGTTTATAACACACCTATTATAACCTTTCCTTACAAATAGGACATTATGTCTAACATTGGATTCAAGATCCAACTACCACCCTAACAATTTTTCTTTGATCCATATGATGTTCTTGTGAAGGATGAATTTGAGGGTGCTCCTACACTAGTTTCCTACTTATTTTACTCTATGATGCATGCTATTTCTTTTGGCATAGTTTCCTATGATGACATGGAGTCTTTCATAGTTGGTATTAGACTACTAATGTGTGTGTGGACCTATCCTAAATAGAACATGAACAATTTACACTCAGTTCTTAGGTTATGGTGTGCATTTTCAAGACTATACTATATTATAATTAAATGCCTAACTAGTTGATTGTGGCTTAGCTAGCTATGTAACCACTTGGATTTGATGTAGGAAAGAAGAATAGTGGAGGTAGAGTAGGAAGAATAATAGAATTAAGATAGAAGAAGGAAAATAATACTGCACATTTGGTATTTGATGTTGTATTTCTTTGTTTAAGGCCACAACTCGAAAGGCCTCACAGTCAAGCATGTTGATTGTTGTTATCTTGTCAAATTAATCAGTAAATCTATGAATTCTATGGTCTCTTTGCTGCAATTCTATTTTTGGCTTCCATGTGTACTCTAAGAAGGGTGTTAGTATATTTAAGTTAATTTTAATCCACCTTGACCTTGTACCATCCCCTACATCAAGTGGTATCAAAGCTTGAGTTCTTTTTGGTGAATTGGATCATGGAAAACCTTAATTGGATTGGTTGTAGGGTGGCAAATCTAAATTTGACCTATAACTTGCAAAAGGTTACAAACTTTTAGGAACTATTATCAAAATGGTTTGAGGTAGAAGAAACATAGACAATGCTATAATGGACATGTTGAGGAAGATTGTAGCGAGACTTGAAGCTATTGAGACAACCCACATAAGAGGTCTACAACTTGAGGATGAAAGTGATGATGTTCAAAAATAGCACATAATCCTAATCTTGAACTTGGGATGGAACAAGATAAGGAAAGACATTTGAATGTATTTTTTAGGGAAAATTCTAGACCTATTCTTGAAGTTTTTTGTTATGATGGAAGACCTGAGGCTAATATAGTTTTGGATTGGATCTCTAAGATTGATAAATAATTTGAGTGTGAAATCAGTCCTGATAACAAGAAGGTGAAGATAGTAGTCCCAAATTCGAAGGGTCATGCTTAAGTTTGGTGGGATCATTTATAGATTGAAAGACATAAAAGAGGGAAAGAAAAGTTCAAGACATGGGATAAGATGATTGGAAAAATGAAGAAGTTCCTTCCTGTAGATTACCAAGTTAATCTGTTGAGGATAATGTTGAATATGAGATAAAAGGACATGAGTTTGAAGGAATATACTGAGGATTTTGTTGTCACAAAAGTTTTCACCCTTGTCCAAATTTTTTACCTAAGGACAATCTTGTGGAACATGGAAACAACCTCCAAGTTGTGGGACTTGAACTTTGAGGTTGAGTCTCTAGAGAAGGTTGGCTTCCTTTACTATCATTATGCACCTAACTACTCTTGGAGAGGAAAAGGGAGAAGGGATGAATGAAATCAAATCTACCTACTCTAACCTAAGGGGGTGATGCACCAAAATAGAGTTTTTGGACTTATCTTTGCCCATGAATGCACATTCAACCAATTATAACCTCAAAGGATATAGATTCATACCTTGCTTAATTCAACAACCACATGTAGATTAGACAATGAAATAATGCTATAGGAAGAAACTTCACTTAACATCATTCAAATCTCAAAATTAGATACAATCATGCATATTGCAGAACATAGACAAAAACATTTACCAGAGGCAAAGAACCCTGCACAATGTATTAATGGCTAAAAGAGACTCAGTAGAAGATTACAATGGTTCAGAGGCATGAGAAATTATTGTAGTACACATGATAGGAATACTAGAGAATTAGAGAAAGAACAATCCTTACAAAGATTACAAAATCTGCCTTTATAGCTCAGGCATAACTGAGATGTTTTTTAACTGAGTTACTCCACACCTACAATCCTAAACGCTCAGAGAATAATCATACAAATATGGAGAAAATTTGATCTTGGAACAAATTAGAATACAATGAAATCCAATATTTTGTCAAAATAGGGCCTTGAGAAGATGGATAAAACCATAGGTGGTGGAGTTTTTTTCTTTGTTCACTAGGCATGGCATTCATTAGAGAGTGGTTGGAATCAATCATGAAGACCAGATCGTGCAAGAAAACATCTCTTCCTTGGCTTGAAAAACTAGAAAATTCAATAGGTCAACTGAGTCCTACAACCAAGATGGGCCATGTGAGCCAATAGTCTTATATCTTTTTGCTAGCCTACAAAGTCTCCACATGTTTGACCATATCAATTTTAACTAACCGCACCACCCTTAAACCTAACTACGATAGTTAACAAAAATGTCAACCCAACTGCCAACATTAACTATAGTATTATACCCTCGAGCTTGCAAAGACATGTGTCCTTCAGGAACTTCCCCACAATGTCTAAAGTTCTTTCCATTCCATGATGTGGGAAAATGCTAATCATCGGCCTATGAAAGATT